>CM035152.1:27431529-27706529 GCA_020205615.1 Panax quinquefolius
GTGTGGTAGCGCTTATCATCTGAACCCGATACTATATCAAGCGCCATTTCGCGCCAATCGCGCAGTGGTCGGGACATCAATCCATACTCATTATCGATTTGCTGCGTGGGCTTACTGCTGCCTATACCAAGCGCGGTCGCTATCGATCAAAATCATCGCTTGCTAGCGCTAAGCGCGGAGCGCGTTACTCAAGGCTATACCCAGCGAATTTAGGTTTCGGGAATTTCGGTGACTGAATCGGATTTAATTGACGTGTCTCAGATTTAAACAAAGCTAATTCTCCTTAATACATGTAACTTCTCCACTTCTCCTACACCCATTACACTTCTAATACTCCATAACCCCCATTACACCATCCTTACCTCTCATTCTCCTTTTCAACTTCCATTCCCATTAAACCCATCCATCCCCAACTTCCAATCCACGTTGGTTTTCCATTTCCAATCCACGTTGGTTTTCAATTTCCCGCTGCTCAGAAATCCCAGGCGTTAAAAGTGGTTTAATTGTAATTTTAGTCAAGTCCAACTCAAGTGTGGTTCCCGATTTATTCCAATGTGTCTGGCCTATTCTTCAGACTTAGCAGACAAGGAGGAACATGCTGTATTTTCAGGGAAGTCCTCTCTTTTAATTTTTCCTATCTTAGCTATTGAGGACAATGTCTGTTTTAAGTTTGGGGGGCATTTTAGTGTCGTATTGCATATAGTTAATTATTTACATTGTAGTTCGTATAGTTACTTTATTTTTTGCATTCAGTTTTTTTTAAAAAAAAAATTTAAAAAAAATTTAAAAATTTAAAAAATTTCAAAAATAGTAGTTAGTTTACTATGTTTATATAGCATTTAGTACATCTTTCATGAGTCCAGCTGTTTGATATTTACAGTTTGTTTTGGCCAACGATGAGATTGGAATTGGGTAGACAAGTATAATACTGACTATTAGAGCTTTAATGTGATTTCTTGTTATGAATTGAATATTTTTCTGTTTGAAACTGGTATAATAAGGATAGCACAGTAAAAACAACTTGTTGATTGATTGAGTTTAAATTGATACATAATGGGACTCTAAAGGATAATGCTAGTTTGAATGAAAGAATGACAAGAATAAGTAGTGATGACTAAAGTTAGATAAGAACCTAAGTTTGAGGGAAATATTTGGGGTATATAAGCTATAAAAAAAAAAAAAAAAAAAAAAGAAAAAAAAAAAGAAAAAAAAAAGTATGAATAAACGCTGTGGCATGCTTGTCTAGTTTTGTGGCCTTTGTTACTTGAGTAAGTAAGCCCGAGGGGATTGTCTTTACACCTAGTGTCCTAAGGTCTTAATGGTCTGGGAGTCGTTGGTCGAAAGCTCGTTAAGGTAGCATTGAATAGCCTAAGGGAATAAGACATTGCATAGCTATGTATATATATAAAAAAAATGAATAAAACGGAAAATAAGAGCAAAATGCCCCCGTAGATCAAAAATGAAGCATAAGTATCTCATGTTGACCCTCGATATTAGTAATTGTTTAATTTTAGTTGGATCTAGCTTGTTTTTGAATTTCTTGAGTTTACACTGTATGATGCCTTTGAAGAGACTTGTTACATGTTAAATTTGATTTTATATCAGTTAACATTGTTGTGGAGCACACACGCACAATATTAGTGATAACAGTTTAAGATTTGATGATTGATTGAGGAGTTAATGTTTTGTTTTGATATGATGTATTATCATGTTTACTTGATTTCTCTAAGGCCGGTTGAATAGAATTGTTTTTGTCATTACTGCTGGATTCGTAAGCATGTAGATTAGTTGCATTGCATAGCATTGTTGTTTTGTGTTTTTGCTTGAGGACAAGCAAAGGTTTAAGTTTGGGGGTATTTGATAAGTAGATTTTATATCTACTTATCCGGTATCTGTTACTTGAATTAGTTGCTTATATTCATGTTTCTTAGTTACTTTTCATACACTTTATATTATTTTGTAGGCTATGACATGACATTGGCATGAAGAAGCAAGGGAAAACAATTCAGACATCTTTTGGACTAAAATACACAAGCAAATGCAAGAAGGGAATATTGAAGGACTTTTGATACCAAGTTGGATGCATGTTCTTGGCTTGGAACTTGGATTATACTATAGAGATTCTTCTTAGCTTTCCGTAACATCTTTAATCATCCCAATCGGAGTTCGGATGCGAGAGTTATGGCCTTTTTATCAACGAAGATCAAAGCTAAGAGTTGTCATATTTGCCATTTACATAGCATCTACTTCAAGCCCGATTTCCACCTTGATCCAATTCGAATTTGTCAATCCTCAAAGAATGAAAGTTGTAGATCTCGTCGATATCTTTGATTTGATAGGTTGCAGGCCCCGTAACTCCAAACGGATCAAAAGTTATGCCTATTTTACCAAAGGACGTCGCAGTAGAAAACAGCGTAGCGCGGACTGCGCTACAAATGAACTAAGCATAGTGCGGGGTGCGCTAGGCCACTAGAATGTCTGACCCTGTAGCGCGGGGTACGCCCAGAATGGCCTAGGGATAGCGTGGGGCATGCTAGGCGGCGGGGGGAGAGCTGAATTGGGTTATTTGGTGTCCAATTTGAGTTAGAATAGGATTCTTAGTAGCCTAACTTGCTATGGTATCCATTAGAACTATATATACATGATGAGAGGCATAAAAGAAAAGATATATAGGCTAGTTCTAAGACTCCATAAAATACCTCTTGGGATAGATTTCTATCAATTTATTCTTTACTTTCTTTCTTAGATTAGAAACCTAGATTAGATGAGATTGAAGATTGAAGCTATTGATTATCATTGGAGATCAAATTGGAAGCTTGAGGAAGATGGAGATTTGTTTATCAATTCTAATTCTTTTTTCTACTCTTATTTTTATCTTTTAATGTGTATTCAATTGTGGATTCTTAGTTTTAATTCAATTAAATTAATTCTTTTTTGAGATTACTATGGATCTTATTGTGTAGTTTATTTTGATATGCTTTGTTATCTTGTTATGTTCTATATTTGGATTGTCTATTGTGATTTGGTCTTAATTGCTTAATTGCCTTGCTAACAATTACCGTGATAATCTATATGAACTCGAGAGATGAAGTATAGATTTAGATCTGATCATGATAACATGTGTTTGTGATTTCTGCATGGATGGAATTCATGATTCGTGTTTAGGATAGAGATATGCCTTTACGCCATATGTAGTCTAATAAGAACTTGAACTTAAACCCTTTTTAATTGTAATTCACATAGAGATATAGTGAGTTAGTTAATTAGGGTGTTCAAATTGATTCTATCATCTATGGATTTGATTTGATATGAGTATGGTGCATTGAGAGATGACCATATTTTACTTTCGTGTTCTTGATTAACAATCCAGTATAAATAATTTGGCTTAACAGGAAGTGTGTTGATTTAAATGAAACAATAAGTGAAATTGTAATCTCAAGTCTTCAATATCTTGTTTCATTCTACGGATAGTTAGTAATAGTTTATTTAATTATTATAAATTAAATTATTAAATTATTTGTTTAAATAAGATTAAATTGGTCATAGGTTAGTAATTGGTAATTCTTATTAAATAATTCTCTGTGGGAACGATACTCAACTTATCACTTTATTACTTACTGACCACGTATACTTGCGTGTTGTGCGTAATTAGATTTTACCCAACATCTGTCTACGTGGATTACCGCATGGCGGGTGAAAATCCATTGCAGTTTCATATATTCTATGATACTCATTTGGTTAAAATTAAAACTTCTATACTCCATGAAATTAGTGGAATATCCTTGATATTTAAGCTTCATCCAAAGATCTTTCATGGAAATATTCTTCCGAGCATTCTTGAATTTTACTCCATAAAGCAAGATCATGTTGACAATTTGGACATTATTGAGTTCAGGATAAATTAACTTATAAATATTTAAAATTTATTCTTGAACTTGTTTTATTGAATTATTATGTCATTGTCATCATCCTCGCTTTATATTGTGATGAAAGTTATCTTTGGCTTACGTGCATAGATGGACTTGGTATGATTATGACCATAGATTATTCGGTATAATCATGACTGTAATGTTATAAATGATGTGGTAAAAGTCCTCGGTGACACATGTAGTGTATTGATGAGACGCTTTTTGTATGATTATAACCAGGGATTATTCGGTATAGTCTTGACCATTGATAATTTAATGAATATCCTTTGTGACGCCCCCAAAATAGGTATACATCTCCTATTCTGAGTCGCCAAATACATGGTACAGAATACAAATACAATCTTTAATATACAACAAGAAAAGTCATGAGTTTTAATACAAATATTATCTTCTAGACAATATCCACTCTCGAATAAGTTCTCATTACATTTATTGTCACACTATTTAAAAGAATAGTGAGGACTACTAATACTATCATCTGGGACCGTCCACTCCGCTCCCCAGAATAGTCCCAACTACGTTCTCATTTCACGAAGAGCGGTGAAAGAAAGGGTGAGCTCAACTAGCCCGAAGAAATATTATGACTAAGATAATGCGAAGAATAAATTATCATTAGTCTTCAACAATGTTAAACCGATAAAATACAATAGACATCAAGTTTAATCTGCTGCGGTGAAACATCGATCCATTAAAAGAGTCAAGTAGAGAATAAAATATACTATCTTTTATGATTTAAAAGGTTTTTCATTACTTTTATCATTTGGGACTCGACAATAAATAATCCACATCATCCACACTTTACTGGCGAAGGATATTCATTAGTATCACAACCACAAATTATCCATGCACTACTGGGCCAAGGATATTTGTGTATTCATCAATGGTCATGATCATGCCAACAAATGTCCATCAATGCACTACGGGCCAATGAGGACTTTTACCACATCATTTGTAATATTACGATCATGATTACAATCAAAAAATCCTCAGTCATAATCATCATACTAAGTCCATCTATGCACTATAGGCCACAGATGACTCTCAACAAAATATAAACATGAGGATGATGACAATGATATAAGAATTCAATAAAACAAGTTCAAGAATTAATTTATTTAGGAACTTATAACATCCAAATTGTCAACATGATACTTCTTTGTAGAGTAAAATTTAAGAATGCTCAGAAGAATATTTCTATGAAAGATACTGGATGAAGCACAAATATCAAGGATATTCCACTAATTTCATGGAGTATAGAAGTCAAAAATTTAACCAACTGAGTATAATAAAGAATGGAATAACAAAAGAAATCACCATGCATGCGGTGCTTAGCATGAGCAGTTATTCCAATAGAATAATAAATAACGAGAACCGGTCGAGGCGTAATACGCATATGGATATTCCAACGAATAATAATAAAGAATGGAATAACAATAGAAATCACCATGCATGCGGTATTGGCGTGAACGGAGTTATTCCAATGAATAATAAATAACGGAACCCGGTGTCCCAGCGTAAAAGCATGCAAGAACGGGATATTCCAACAAAATAATAAAAGATGGAACCGGTCCGCGTAATATGCATGAGACAAGATATTCTAACGAGAATATTAAAGAATGGAATAACAATGAGAATTTCACCATGTATGCGGTACTTCACATAGACAAAGTTATTCCAAAGAATAATAAATAATGGAATAATGAAGAATTTCACCAAGTATAGGGTAGCTCAGCGTATACAAAGTTATTCAACGAATAATAAAGAATGGAATAACGAAGTTCTCTTCATGAATATGAAAAAAATACCCTTACCTTATAAAGAAGAGTACTCACTCACGGTAGGGCGGGGATATACTTGAAGAAACTTGCACTACACTCAAAGCTTTCTTAAACGCTAAAGAAATACGCTCAAGATAGAAGAATAAATCTCTCTATAGTTTCTCTCTCTAGAGTTTCAGTGAATTCGTAAGAAATAATGAAGGAATGAGCTTCTATTTATAGAAGAATGAACTGAATAATAACCAATCCATGAACGGTCCAGATCGATTTACTTTAAACAGACGGTCCAGATTGGTTTACAATAAAATATAATATATTCTATTTATAATATAATAAAACGAATAACTTTTAAAAAGATTTTACTATACAAACACTATGCAGGCACTATGTAAACACCATGCATAATAAAATATAATATATTCTAATTATTGTCTAATAAAATGAATAACTTTATAAAAGTATTCTATTTTATATAAAAACATTTTCTGCTTTTATTACATTAATAATACTAATAAAACAAAACTTCATCATCATTATTATTATTCACACTATTAATCGACATTGTGTCGTTCCTGGAAAGAGGGGCTTTCGATAAGATTTCTCCTATATAGGCAATTAGGTGACCAAATCGCTCCTTGGCGTAACTTCTAGACATCGTTAATAATGCAAATAATAATATTAATAACTCTATCATCTCTCAATTATTGATTTAATAATATATAAAATATCGAATAATAATTTAATAAAACCGAATGACTTCTCACGTAAGCATCAATAATCAATACTGCGTCTACTATGCAACCATGCACGTATTTCTGTACTTTTAACACCGGGTGTTTCAACAGTTAACGATAAAAACTTCTACCGTTATTTTCATCAAAATATTTTGTCATTTTCTCAATCAAATGATAATTCCGTTTGTGGGGTCCACCAATGATTGTATCAAGTAAATTTAATATTCCCTCGTTTAAAAGCGAATATTCTCCGACCAATCGAATATTATATAACAACTTGCGTACTTTGAAAAATTTATAAATATTACCTGCAACTATAACATTATATCAAATTTATTCCAAAAATGATAATTATAGAAAATTCATCTTTATTCATAAAAGTTGGGGTCTTACAATCTCCCTTCTTATGAAATTTTGCTCTCAAAATTAGAGTGCGTTACACAGTATGTCGAAGAGCTAAGGATACCTTGATTTCATTTCAGATTCTAATTCCCGGTCATTTCCTCAACATCGTGGTTCCTCCATAAAACTTTGACTTGAGGTATAACCTTGGAGCGTAGAATATGTTCCTTCTTATCCAAGATTTGAGCAGGAACCTCTTCATACGTTAAATCTTCCGCTATTTCGTCCAGGTTCTAACTCGATAATGTGGTTCGGGTCTTTCACATATTTACGTAACATGGATATATGAAAATGTTATGAACACGAGACATACTTGGCGGTAAAAAGTGAGTCTATAGGCTACGATTCCTACTCGATCGAGGATTAAAATGGGCCAATGAATTGAGGATTGAGCTTTCCTCTCTTTCCAAATCTCGTAACTCCTTTCCATGGAGCAACACGTAACAACACATGATCTCCAATATCGAATTCCACGTCCTTTTCGATGAAGATCGGCATAACTCTTTTATCGGTCTTGTGAGGGTTTTTATCGTTGTCGGATCGTTTAAATCTTTTCCGTAGTCATACGTACTAACTTTGGTCCCAACAATGTTGCTTCACCCACCTCATCCCAAAGATCTTTGGAGAACGACACTTTCTTCCATACAACGCTTCGAAAGGAGCCATGCCAATGCTTGCTTGATAACTGTTGTTGTAGAAAAACTCCACCAATGGTAAGAACTTGTCCCAACTTCCCTTGAAGTTAAGGACATAGAGTCTTAATAAATCTTCAAGAGTTTGAATAGTCCTCTCTGATTGTCCGTCCGTTTGAGGATGATATGCCGAACTAAATCGTAAATCCGTGCCCATAGCTTTTTGCAAACTAACCCAAAATCGTGAAGTGAATCTAGGGTCTCGATCAGAAACAATGGATATAGGCATACCATGCAATCTTACAACCTTGTTTATGTACATACGAGCAAGACGTTCAAGTGTATAAGTTTCTCGTATAGGTAAGAAATGAGCAGACTTGGTCAATCTATCAACAATGACCAAAATTGCATCTATGCCTTGAGAAACCTTGGGAAGACCAGTAACGAAATCCATGGTAATGTGCTCCCACTTCCATTCTGGAATTTCAAGTGGTTGTAATGGACCTTTTGGTACCTGATGCTCCGCCTTGACTCGTTTGAACCGTTAGACACCTTGAGATAAACAGTCTATCTCTCTCTTCATATTGCCCCACCAAAATGTATGTCGAAGATCATGATACATTTTAGTACTCCCAGGATGGATTACAAACGGTGTGTTGTGCGCCTCCATCATGATTTTATACTTTAACTCAGGGTCGTTAGGAACACAAAGTCTGGAATTGACTCAAAGTATTTCTTCTTCATTGATTCTTGCTTCCGGCATAGCACCTTCTTGTACTTTCTTCCTCATATGCATCGGCTCCAGTCATGGCTTGAGCGCGACTTTAACTTTATCGATTAAAAGTCGATTCTACTCGTATATTCTCCATCATCACGTGGGTCCCTGGAGTTTTTATCTCCATCTCCATCCTTTGCAAGTCATACAAAATGGGACTTTGCGTTGATAATATCGCACTTTTCGTGCCCGTATGATCTTCTACTCGATCGTCGTCGGCTACCACATTAATTTTTCGAGGATGGTATTGGATGGTATGATCATAATCTTTCAATGATTCAAGCCAACGTCATTTGTCGCGTTGTTGAGTTCCTTTTGAGTGAAGAAATATTTGAGGCTTTTATGATCCGTAAAGATCTCCACTTTTCCCCATACAAGTAATGCCTCCAAATCTTTAGTGCAAAAACAACGCTTTGCTTGACTCTAGATCATGAGTAGGATAATTCCTCTCATATTCTTTGAGTTGTTAAGAGGCATAGGCTATGACTTTCCCATGTTGCATGAGAACACATCCTAACCCTTTGCACGAAGCATCACTTGTGTAGATGACAAATCCTCCGAGCCGGATGGTATTGTCGAGCAGTCTTTGAAATGAGTCTTCTCTTGAGTTCTTGAAAACTCTTCTCATATTCCTCGTTCAATAAATTTTGTATCTTTCCAAGAGTCGGTTGAGTTAAGGAGTAGCGATTGAAAAAACCCTTCTACGAATCTCAGATAATAACCCGGCTAAGCCGAAAAGCTACGTCTTGATCATTGATTTAGGTTGCTCCCCGCTTTGAATAGCTTCAATCTTTGCTGGGTCAACAGATATTCCATGACTTGATACCACGTGCCCAAGGAATGCTACTTCCTCAAGCTAGAACTCGCATTTCTTCAACTTGGCATAAAGCTTATATTCACGAAGATTGTGGAGTATCAGCCTCAAGTGTTGCTCATGATCTTCATGGCTTTTGGAATAAATAAGGATGTCATCAATAAAGACGACCACAAAGTGATCTAAATATTCCTTGAATACTCTTTTCATCATATCCATGAAGGCAGCAGGAGCATTAGTCAATCCAAAAGACATGACTAGGAATTCATAATGCCCGTCTTAGGGTTAAAGCCATTTTTTGGAATGTCATCCGGTTCTAATCTTCAATTGGTGATATCCGAGCGAAGAAGATCAATCTTTGAAAAGAATTTGGCACCTTGCAACCGGGTCAAACAGGTCATCAATACGTGGCAATGGGTACCTATTTTTGATGGTGACATGATTGACTCCGATAATCAATACAAAAAGTCGCATACTCCCATATTTCTTCTTCACGAATAGAACAGGAGCACCCCAAGGAGAAGTACTAGGGACGAATAAAGCGATGTCTAACAATTCCTGCGATTGGGTCTTTAACTCACGAAGTTCAATAGGAGCCGTTCGATATGGGGCTTTGGAAATGGGTTTTGTCTTAGGGTTCAAGGTCGATACAAAATTTAATTTCACGCTACGGGGTAGGCGGGGAAGTTCTTGAGGGAATACGTCGGAAATTCATTAACAATAGAAATATCATTCAAAACTGACGTATTTTTGTTTAGATCCGTGACATGAGCTAAGAAAGCTTGACATCCGTTTTTCAATAAATGAATAGCTTTATGGCTTGAGATGATAGTGATTGATTTTAATGGTTTGGTTGCTTGAATTCGCAGAATAGGTTGATTAGGAATATGAAAGCTAACAACCTTATGAAAACAATCAATTTTTGCATGATGAGTAGTTAACAAATCAATCCCTAGAATTACATCAAATGCAAGTATTTTTAATGAAATAAGATCGACAGGTAATGTGAGGGTACCAATTTGAACCAAACAAGACTTATAAACAGTGGATGTAATGAAGGTTTCTCCCAACGGAGTTTCAACAGATAAGTCAAAGTCTAATTTCTCCGGAGTCAAATTTAAACCTTGAGCGCAAGTAGGAGAAATAAAAGAATGGGTAGACCCGGTATCAAATAAGGTATATACTTCACTAGAGTTTATGATAAGCTTACCCGTAATGACCTCATTCGGGTTCCTTGCTTTCTGGGAGGTAACGACAAACGCTCTCCCTTGCACTACTGGCTTTGACTTTTCTGGGGCGTCCTTTGGTGCCTCCATCCTAGCTGAACTTGTCTTCGGTGAACGACAAAATCGGGCTAGGTGACCTTCTCTTTCACAATTATAACATGCTTTGGACGGCATAACACAATTTGGACTGATGTGTCCCTCCCCTCTGCATTTGAAGCATATGATAGGTGGTCGTTCTCCTTCCTTAACAATAGGTGCTGATGCTGACATCTTTCCATCATTGTTGAATCTCCTTTTCTTGAAATGTTCATTCTTATTGCTTTAGCCATGATTACCATCGAAGTGGTTACCATTTCTGGCATGTTGATTCCCTCCACGCTTATTGTCACCGCTTGATGGTATTATCACTTGGTATTATCATTTTTTTACCGCTCTCTTTTTGGTTGGGTTGACTCATTATCGCGCTCCCAATAAGCGAGCCCTATTAACAACATCTGAATACAAACACAGTTTATGAGAGATAAGATATTGACGTATCTCGGGTTTCAAACCTCTTAGAAACATTCGCGTCATTCTCTCCTCATTATCAACTAAATGGGACGTAAACCGGGACAGCTCGACAAACTTGGCTTCGTACTGTGACACGGTCATGTTGTTTTGCTCCAGCTTGATGAACTCTACCTCTTTCATATGACGAATAATTTCAGGAAAGTACTTGTCGTTGAACAGTTCTTGAAACTTTTCCCAAGACATCTTCAGTGCAGCAGGTTGAGTACGCTTTATAGATTCCCTCCAATAATTTGCCTCTGCCCGCAACATGAAGGTGGCAAAGGGAACCTTTTGCTCCTCGGAGCAACCCAAGACATCAAATATCTTGTTGATTTGTTTTATCCACGTCTCTGCCTTAAGTGGTTTTGGCTCTCCAAAAAACTCCGGTGGTCCCAGCTCCTTGAACTGTTTGGCGGTGATCGTCCGAGAGTTGCCAGTGTTTCTACCTGCATTTTGGAAAGAAGCCGCTCTCGCCTGATGTTGCATGAATTGCATGAAGCCTCGGAACATTCCATCGTTCATCATTTGGTCAGTGTTGTTGTTTGCATGAGAATTGTCGCCTTCCTGATGCACATTGTCCTAGTTATTGATTTGTGGAGACTCAACGGTCTCCTGTGCTCCATTGATGTTCTCAACATTCTCGGATGCCATTTTCAAACACTGCCACAAAACAAGGGTTAATTAACATATCACATATTATCCCTATACTCTAACCGACCAATTAAATATCAAATAAACTTAGGTAGGTCATACTAGTAAAGGAATTCCCCATCTCTCCCCTCCTAGTTCTTGTCTCACATCTTAGCCAGGGATCATATCCCTAAGCTTTGATACCAACTGTGATGCCCCCAAAATAGGTATACATCACCTATTCTGGGTCGCCAAATACATTGTGCATAATACAAATACAATCTTTAATATACAACAAGAAAGCTGTGAGTTTTAATACAAATATTGTCTTCTAGACAATATCCACTCTCAGAATAAGTCCTCATTATATTTATTGTCACACTATTTAACAGAATAGTGAGGACTACTAATACTATCATCTGGACCGTCACTCCGTTCCCCGACTAGTCCCGGCTACGTTCTCATTTCCTGAAGAGAACAGTGAAAGAAAGGGTGAGCTCAACTAGCCCAGGAAAAATATTATGACTAAGATAATGCAGAATAAATTATCATTAGTCTTCAACAGTTTTAAACTGATAAAATAAAATAGACATCAAGTTTAACTGTAGCGGAACATGCAATCCATTAAAAGAGTCAAGTAGAGAATAAAATATACTATCTTTTATGATTTAAAAGGTTTTTCATCACTTTTATCATTGGGACTCGACAATAAATAATCCACATCATCCACACACTTCTGCCAAGGCTATTCATTAGTATCACAACCATAAATTATCCATGCACTACGGGCCAAGGATATTTGTGTATTCATCAATGGTCATGATCATGCCAACAACTGTCCATCAATGCACTACGGGCCAATGAGGACTTTTACCACATCATTTGTAACATTACGGTCATGATTACACCGAAAAAATCCCTGGTCATAATCATACCAAGTCCACCTATGCACTACAGGCCACAGATGACTCTCAACAAAATATAAACATGAGGATGATGACAATGATATAAGAATTCAATAAAAACAAGTTCAAGAATTAATTTATTTAGGAACTTATAACATCCAAATTGTCAACATGATACTTCTTTGTAGAGTAAAATTTAAGAATGCTCAGAAGAATATTTCCATGAAAGATACTGGATGAAGCACAAATATCAAGGATATTCCACTAATTTCATGGAGTATAGAAGTCAAAAATTTATCCAACTGAGTATAATAAAGAATGGAATAGCAAAAGAAATCACCATGCATGCGGTACTTATATGAAAGTTATTCCAATGTAACAATAAATAACGGAACGAAGTTAGGCGTAATACCACTGGATGGGATATTCCAATGAAATAATAAAGAATGGAATAACAATAGAAATCACCATGCATGCGGTATTTCAAGTGACGAGTTATTCCAACAGAATAATAAATAACGGAACCAGTGTCGGCGTAAAAACGCATGCGATAGGATATTCAACAAAATAATAAAAAGACGGAACCAGTCCGGCGTAATATGCATGAGCATGGATATTCCAAATGTAATAATAAAGAATGGAATAACAATGAAATTTCACCATGTATGAGGTACTTCACATAGACGAGTTATTCAGTGAGAATAATAAATAATGGAATAACGTAAGAATTTCACCAAGTATAGGGTAGCTCAGCGTATCTGAGTTATTCCAATGTAATAATAAAGACCGGAATAATGAAAGTTCTCTTCATGAATATGAAAAAAATAATACCCCTTACCTTATAATGAAGAGTACTCTAGAGACGATTACGCTCAAAGCTTTCTTAAACGCTAAAGAAATACGCTCAAAGATAGAATAATGAATAAATCTCTACGCTTTCTCTCTCTCAGAGTTTCAATGAATTCGTAAGAAATAATGAAGGAATGAGCTTCTATTTATAGAAGAATGAACTCCAATAAGAACGATCCATGAAACGCGGTCTAGATCGATTTACTTTTAAATGGACGGTCCAGTTGGTTTACAATAAAATATAATATATTCTATTTATAATATTATAAAACGAAAAACTTTTAAAAAGATTTTACTATACGCAAATACTATGCAGCACTATATTAAACACTATGCATAATAAAATATAATATATTTTAATTATTATAATAAAACGAATAACTTTATAAATGTATTCTATTTTATATAAAAAGATTTTCTATTTTATTACATTAATAATACTAATAAAACAAAACTTCATCATCATTATTATTATTCACACCATTAATCGACCGTGTCGTTCCTGAGAAAGAGGGGCTTTCCAATAAGGATTTCTCCCTATTGGCGTTCAATTAGGTGACCAAACCTCTTCTTGGCAGAACTTCTAGACATCGTTAATAATGCAAATAATAATATTAATAACTCTGTCATCTCAATTATTGATTTAATAATATATAAAATATCGACAATAATTGAATAAAACTGAATGACTTCTCACGTAAGCATCAATAATCAATACCGTGTGCTACTATGCAACCACGCGTATTCCTGTACTTTTAACACCGGGTATTTCAACAGTTAACGATAAAACTTCTGCCGTTAATTTCAATATTTTATCGTTTTCTCAATCCGACAATATTTCCGTTGTGGAGTCCACCAATGATTGTGCCATCGTAGGAATATTCCCTGTTTAAAACGAATATTCTCCGACCAATCGAATAATATATAACAACTTGCGTACTTTGCAAAATTTATAAATATTACCCACAACTGTAACATTATATCAAATTTATTCCAAAAATGATAATTATAGAAAATTCATCTTTATTCAAAAAAGTTGGGGTCTTACATCCTTGGCCCGTAAAGCAGGGATGACTCGATGATGTGGTTTATTTATTAAGCTGAGTCTCAGCGATAAAAATTGATGAAAACATTTTAAATCATGGAAGATAGTAGATATCATGCTCTACTTGACTCTTTTAATGGATTGCTTATTCCGCTGCAGTTAAACTTGATGTCTATTGTATTTTATTAGTTTAACATTGTTGAAGACTAATGATAATTTATTCTACATTATCTTAATCATAATATTTCTTATTGGGCTAGTTGAGCTCACCCCTTTCTTTCACTGTTCTCTTCAGGAAATGAGAACGTAGCCGGGACTAGTCGGGGAACGGAGTGATGGTCCAGATGATAGTATTAGTAGTCCTCACTATTCTGTTAAATAGTGTGACAACAAATGTATTGAGGACTCCTTTGAGTGTGGATATTGTCTAGATGACAATATTCTTATTAAAACTCTCAATTTATGTTTTGTCGTATTTTACACGACTGTTGTATAATTAGTTTGTATTTGTATTCAGTACCTTGTATTTGATGACCCAAGATGGGTGATGTGTACCTATTTTGGGGGCGTCACAGTTGGTATCAAAGCTTAGGGATATGATCCCTGGCTGAGATGTGAGATAAGAATTAGGAGGGTAGAGACGGGGAATTCTTTCGCTAGTATGACCTACCTAAGTTTATTTGGTATTTAATTGGTCGATCAGAGTATAGGGATAATATGTGATATGTTAATTAACCCTTGTTTTGTGGCAGTATTTGGAAATGACATCCGAGAATGTTGAGAATAGCAATGGAGCACAAGAGACCGTTGAGTCTCCATAAATCAATAATCAGGACAATGTACAACAGGAAGGCGATAATCCTCCTGTAAACAACAACACTGATCAAATGACGAACGATGGTACGTTTAGGAGCTTTTTAGAATTCATGCAACACCAAACGAGCGAGACTCCTGTTCATAATGTAGGTGAAAATAATGGCAACCCACGGTTTGTCACCGCTAAGCAGTTCAAGGAGCTGGGACCACCGGAGTTTTTGGGAAAGCCAGACCCACTTAAGGCAGAGACGTGGATTAAGCAGATAACCAAGATATTTGTTGTCTTGGAATGCTAAGAGGAGAAAAAAGTTCCCTTCGCCACCTTTATGTTGCGTGAAGAGGCAAATTACTGGTGGGAATCTGTAAAACGTACCCAGCCTGACGCACTCAAGATGTCTTGGGAGAAGTTCCAAGAATTGTTCAACGACAAGTACTTTCCTGAAAGTATTCGTCATATGAAAGAGGTAGAGTTCATCAAGCTGGAGCAAAAAAACATGACCGTGTCGCAGTACGAAGCCAAGTTTGCCGAGTTATCTCGATTTGCGTCCCATTTGGTTAATAATGAGGAGCGAATGACACGAATGTTTCTAAGAGGTTTGAAACCCAATATACGTCAATACCTCATTTCTAACAAATTGTGTTTGTATTCAGATGTAGTGAATAGGGCTCAGTTATTGGAGCGCGATAATGAACCAGCCCAACCAAAAGGCAATGTTAATAATCATACCGGTGGCAACGGCCATCGGAACAATGATAACCATCGTGGGGGAAATTATCATGCCAAGAATGGTAACCACTTCGGTGGTAATCATGGCCAAGATAATAGGAGTGGAAATTTCAAGAAGAGGAGATTCAACAATGATGGAAAGATGTCAGCACCAGCACCTCTTGTTAAGAAAGGTGAACGACCGCCGGTCGTATGTTACAAATGCGGAGGGGAGGGACATATCAGTCCAAACTGCGTGATGCAGTCCAAAGCATGTTACAATTGTGGAAAAGAAGGTCACCTAGCCCGATTTTGTCATGCACCAAAGTCAAGTCCAGCTGGGACGGTGGCACCAAAGGCGGATACGGACAAAACAAAGTCGGTGGTTTTTCAGGAAGAGCGTTTTTCGTGACTTCTCAAAAAGAGAGTGACCCGAATGAAGTTAGCACGGGTTAGTTAATAATAAATTCTTGCGAAGTCTATACCTTATTAGATACCGTTTCTACCCATTCTTTTATCACTCTTTCTTGCGCTCAACGTTTAAATTTGACTCCTGAGAAATTAGACTTTGACTTATTGGTTGAAACTTCGTTAGTAGAAACCTTCGTTACCTCCACTGTTTATAAGTCTTGTTTAGTTCAAATCGGAACCCTCACGCTACCTGTCGATCTTATCTCTTTGAAAATTCTTTCCCTTGATGTGATTTTAGGAATCGATTGGTTAACTACTCATCATGTTTTTTGTAAGGTTGTTAGCTTTCATATTCCTAACCAACCTGTTATGCGAATTTAAGCAACCAAACCACTAAAGTTAATCATTGTCATATCAAGCTATAAGTAAAGAGCCCCGATCCTTTCGTTGTTAACTTTCTTGTGTGGAATGCACCGAAGCCAGACTTTCTGTAGGTGACGTCGTGAATGACGATGGCAAGTTGATAGGTATCAATGTGACGTATCATCCAAGTCTTGGATGAGGGTCACGCTTTTGAATGATATTTAACAATCCTAATTTCAAATTTAAATTTTAAATATTTATTTTGAATTATCTAAATATTTATTTGAGGTTGTTTATTGTTGAATAAATATTTTAATTGATGTTTAATATGATATATTTATTAATTTGATTAAATAAATATTTTATTTGTTGATGTTGATGTGATTATTGTTATTAAATATTTATGAATTAAATATTTAATTTGGTGAATTACAATATAACTTGAGATGTTATATTGTTGTTTTAATTTAATAAATTATAGTGGTATATTAAATTATTAAATAAAATTATAATTTTATAATATTTATTTTAAGTGGAGTATTTATTTATTTAAAATATGGAATGTGTAATTAATTTATTTGATTTAATGTGGATATGGAAATCTAAATAAATAATATGTGATTATAAATTATAAACTAAATTGTTTATTAAAATAATTAAGGTAGTTTTAAATTGATTTAACCCAAACAAGGCTTAAAATATTAAGTCTTTATATTTTAAAGACTTTTTGCCAAACAAAGCCTTATGGCTTTTGGATTTCTTAATATTTGAATTATAATAATATAAATAAAATAAATTAAAATAATAAATATAATATATTTATAATCTATCGTTATATGTTATAACCGATTAGGCTTATTATGGCCATATCGGTTTTCTTTTATTTATTACGCATACATGGTTATCGGGCTTTGGGGGATTATACGCATTCTAGTTTTGCTAAGCTTAAGATTACAGAGAGCTTGAGAGAATTGAGAGGAGGTTACGAGGATTTCAAAGCATCTTCAAGGTGTTTAGCAAGAATTAACAAACCAATTGAAGGTATTTTGTCTAACCTTTAACCTTTATATATATATATATATATATATAAATTACGACAAAATTTTCTTATGTTCTGTGAAATCAAATTTGTTGAATTATTGATATATAACTGGTAATTGTGATTATATGTATTAGTTATGTTTGAGTTTGTATATAAACAAGAATTCGTATGCTAATTGCAGTTAAAAAGGAAGAAAAGTAAATTACGATATATATTTGCTTGTGGCTTGTAAAAGTACCAATTTTAGTGGTCAATTTGTATGTTAATTTGTGAATTGAGGCTTGATTATGCTAGTCCATTAAGAAATGTAGATAACGTAATTTGAACGCAAGTGATTTGGTCAAGTATAGAAATTACGGTGATGGATTTTGTAAAGGATGTCAAAAATGGAGTTTTCATATGAAAATATAGAATTTGAGAAATTAAACTTGTGTAAGTTGTTGTTAAATTGTTCTAAGTGGTTGAATATGTGAGAAACATGTTTGTGTTGGTTTTATATCATTTGTTTGTGTTAATTTCAATTTGTTTGGTGGGTGAAATTTGTGTTAATTGGGCTAAAAGTCGACTCTCGCTCATGCCGTTTCGCCTCAGTCGTGTCATGCATCTGGCAATTGCTTACGCAAAAAAGGAAAAAAAAAGCAAAATGCTACTTCTGGCGGTTTAGAGCTTATGTATGGCGCAATGCATACCATACAATCGATCTGAGGCAACGACCTGCTGCTGCTGTAGACTTGGGATAGCGACACTATAACTTGGTCTAATGATGTGTTAACTTAATAAACATGGAATATGAAGGTTAAAACAGAACCGTATCATGTCATTGATAATTTCAAGGTTGAAAATGATTAGTAAGTTATGAACGCGATATGTTAGGACTTAGTATATATAATGATTAGTAAACAGGTGTTGTGAAGGTTAACACTTGAAATTCTTGATAATTGTATAGTAGCAGAAGACTTGTGCTAAAATGATAAGTTTAGCAAGAAATGTGCATGTTATGGTATGTTAGCATATCTAATAGGTATTGTGGTTCTAAACCTATGTGTAGGATATTGGAGTACGTGAGTTGTAATTGTATAGCTTACGCAAGAGGCAAGTTCCCTAACCTTTGCTACTTTATTATTCAGCAAGGTTACTTTTCTCTGTTATGTTATACTTATGCAAATTCTCTATCTCTAATCTCTTGTTTAACGATTTATTATCATGCAAGTTCTTTAACCCTCATTTATTGTTGAGCAAGTTAGTTAATCTTTGTTTCTTTATTCCAATCGAGATTACCTTGGTTATTCAAAGTCTGTAATTTTATTGTAAGAAGTGTGTTTATTCAGCTACTAATGACTGTTGTTTGATCTTCGTTCTTCAATATCATTGTACTATCTTACATTATTGTACCGAACTCTAAGTTGCTTAGCGATTCTTTACCAATTTAACTAATCCTTAGTTGATGAATGTTCTAAACTCTAAATTACCCTTGAAGTCAACCCAAACCAAACTTCCTTTGGTTTGTTTATGTACTCACACACTTTTGAAAGCATGTTGCCAATGATAACATTTGTTCAACTTAGAAATTGTTAATACTCTAACTCTTATTGATTCATCGATATACCTTGTTCGTGAAGACATTATAATCAAACCCTTGAATAGTTATTGATTTCTATATGATTCAACCAGTATTTGGTTGATGAGCGTTCTAAAAATCTAGACTTCCTTTGAAGCTAATTCCCAACCAAACTTCCTTTGGTTCGGAACCTGATAATCTAAGCTGAGATGAACGGTTCTATATCAGGGGATTATTGTAAAGTTACGTAATAGCGTTAAAATGTTTGCGCAATACATAGTACAAAGGGTTGATCACCTGGAGTACAGAATGATGGTCCATATAGTCGTTTAGACTGTTAAAGGTTATAGTAGAATCACCTGTGAACCTAGGACATAGATGATGATTATAGTCTTTTATGCTATTTAAAGGTTAAAGTAGAAATACTTGAAAACCTAGAATAGAGTTCGTGGTCTTGTGACCCTCAGTGTATTCTTTGATGTTGTTATCTATTGTTAACTTAAACGTTCATTATTCCTTTGAACTTATAGCTGTTGAATTAAAGTTTCTTGTACCGGTAAGAATACTTTACCATTGAAAACTCAGTAAATTGTCATTCATAAAATGTTATTGTATATTATCCTTCTTGTGGGCAATTGTTTGCTCACTCTTGCACAAAACAATGCACATGAAGTTAAGAAGTTTGAAGAGCTTTCTACAAGTAAGGGCAAGGACAAAGTGCTTGATTAGATGACAATGTTTAATTTATTTTTTTGTTTGTGAAGCTTATGTAATAGCTTTAATTATGACTATGTTTTAAATTTTTTCGCTGATGATTGTAATAAAGGTTAGATAACCTGGGATTTATTTGAGATTATGTAACTCTTTGGTGGGAGATTTATTGTTTAAGCTTTTGAGTTTAATTATATCCTTTGTTTATGGGTAGTTAGTTATGACTTAATTGGACAGTGAACACCAAATCTGTGGGATTGAGGTGCCCGGATTTGGGGGTGTCACAACTTGGTATCAAAGCTTTAGGTTATGAACCTTAGGTGGGGAAACCTTAGGCTATAACCTTCTAGGAGATCGAAAATATAGAGGTGTTAAACTCTTATCGAGTTCTAAGGAATGAATTGAGGGAAATTCATTGAAGATAAAATGATAAAAGACTTTTTGTGTTTATGTGTTAATGACTTATGTGCTCACAAGTATTTAGGAGTAGCGATTATTATACACATCAAGTTGTGGGGTTGTTAAAACTTTGTTGTCAGAATGACTGACGAAGGAAGATAGGGATTAGGATCCCTGAGAAGTTCATACAGTCTGAGTATGGTTTGTATTGGGAAAGCCATACCCGTTGTTTTCTAATGTAGCACGTGGGTATGAGCTTGAGTTTGAACGCAAGGATAAATGTGAAGTGAACAAGGTGAAGGATGAGTGCGAGGAGGGGGGATTCCTCAAATGAAGTGTATGGTCATAACATTGAGTTATAAAAAGAAGGTCGAAATTAGAAGGTCATCAAGCCAGAAAGCACCAAGCCACGTAGCACAAGCAAGGAGATGTCGACTCAAGACCTTCTTGCGCACTTGCTTGCGATGATGTAGAATGGATATATAGCACAATCGAGTATTAAAGAGGATAGTTATTAGCTAGGAATGAGATTGCACAGAATGATTTAGAGAAAAGAGTCAACAAAGCGGGTGAAAGCTGAGGACGCGTGGATGAAGGCTTCTAAATGCATAGATCGTGTTGAAGACAAGTCAAAGAGTGCCAAGCGAATGATGAAACGTAGAATTTAATCTTCCAATCTCCTGACGATTCGTATCGTGGAGCAAGAGCGCAATGCAGTTGTACAATGTGGAATGTTCTTGTAGATTTCAAGAAAAACATTAAGATTATTTATAAATCACGATGAAAATTAATGAAATGTAAATCCTGACTTTTGAAATAAGTAGTGGGATATGATGAAGTAATCCTAGAATTTTATCATTTTAGGATAAATAATATAAATAGCAGTGAGACTGTTTTGTTATGTGTTGTATGATAAATGAATAAATACATCATTGTTTATTAAGATATGTTATGTGTGGTTTAAAAATGGTTGTGATAAGCTTGAAAATTTTAATGTGTGGATGAACGATGATCTAATAGTTCGAGTTTTAAACAGTAAGATGCCGCCTAGAAGAAGACAACAACGTCAACAGAGACCCGAGGAATATGCATACAATAGGGAAGCTAACGCAAATCCAGTGCCACAATTGGTGAATTTTCTGGTGGGAGCACTGGCAAATCAATTGAATTTTTGGCTATATAATCAAATCTCGATGTTCCAACCAAATTCATTCACAATAGGGCTGGAAAGAACGATTGACGTAGACGGGGAAGGTAATACGCTAACATATAATCAAGAGCAGAAGGGAAAGAAGAGTGAAGATGATAAGGTGGGAGATAGCCATACCGGTAACGCTCGGAAAAGAAAGTGGAACAATGGTATCGACGCTGAAAATCAGCAAGGGAATGAAAAGAAGAAGGTGGAGGCATGTAGCAATTGCGGAAAGAAACGTGTAGGTGTTTGTTTGAAGGGAAAAAGGGTGTGCTTTAATTGTGGTTTGAAGGGCCACATTGCACCAAAGTGTTCAAGACCGAGGAAGGGAGCCTGCTTCACGTGTGGATCAAAAGAGCACTTGGCTCGAGGGTGCCCGAAGAAAGCGGTAGGAAAAGCAAGTGGAAGCAAAGGGGGCAGTGGCAAACTGGTTATTGTTGAATCAGCTTCGCCGTGTCGACCAACCGAACAATCAGCCAACATGACGATCCAGGACGCAATGCAAGGTATGGTTTTGATCAGTTATTTATATGACTGTGTGTTATTTAATTCAAGTTCCACTTGTTAGTTTATGCATGAGGAATTCGTTCAGGAACTAGATTCATTTCGGGGAGAGTTACACTATTCACTTGTTAGTGATGTCAATGGATTTATTCCCAATTTGATTTATGATACTCTGAGGAAGTCAAATGTAGAATTTTATTCTTTTAGTTGCACCTGTGATGTCTCTATGAGATAGTACAAGAAATTTTATGTAGTATAGCGATGCATTATACAATATGTGAGGCTGTGTGGGTAGGCAGAACTGCAGGGTCACCTTATATGTATCGCGTCAGTTAAAATTTTTACGTGAAAGGATATCCGACTCAAGATCCAGAGCTAGAGGTAGTAGTGGTTGCCCTGAGGATTTAGAGGTGTTATTTTGGAAAATAGTGTAAGATATAAATAGACCATAAGTGTCTAAAGTATATTCCCGCACATGAGTATTTAAGAATGTGTTTCAAGTGATAATTGAAGTTGTTCAAGGATTATGACTTCAAAATCCTAAACGAACGTGATTGTCGACGTCTTAAGAAAAAAGGTTGGAGTTATTTTTATTAATCATGCAAGATGGGTTCATAATAGAAATGACTAAATTTATGGTAGGAGGTATATATATATATATATATATATATAAATGTCGAGGAGAAGCTATTCAGATGGAAAAATGGTGCAGCTTTGGTAGATGAGTAAAGGAAGAGAGCTCAAAGATGAAGGTGTCAAATTCATAATCGATATTGAAGGATAGTTGAAAGTAGAAGGAAGAAACTAGATTTCGCTAATACCATGAATTGAAAATGAAGTTTTCATAAAATTTATATGTTGAATCAACTAGGAAGCACGAGATTATATATTGCCTTCGATAATACTATTTGTGGCAAGATATAGCGATAGAATTTGTGGTATGTCAAAGTTAGCATTTTAGTTATCGAACAGTGTGTGAAGTTATTTGGTAACGAAATTGTTTCAAGGCACGGTGTTTCAACGTCAATTGTGTCAAACCGAGATTCACGATTTACATCTTATTTCCAAAAAGGGTTTGCAAGAACGTGTGGAATGCAATTAGAAATATGTATGTCATAACATTTGCAAAACGATTGCCAAAATAAAAGGAAATCCAGACATCGGAAGGCATGCTAAGCGCACGAGAAGTTTTCGATAACGTCATACGAGGTATCCACATTGAGCAAGTTATGGGCAAGTTAAAAATAATTTAAGAGTAAGGTAATGCCAGGTGGGATTTCAATTGAGGACTCATATGGTAACTAAGTCGTATATATTTTTGTATGGGCAGAGGTTTTGTGCGTATACTTGGTTTATCACATTGATAATCATTGGAATATCGGTATTGCGCTATCCATGTATATGTGGTGGAAAGGTGATTCTTTTCTCATATATATATATTTGATAGTTAGAGGATATTAAGAGTAGGATCGGTTCTTAAAACTAAAACATATGGTAAGTTCGTGACTCATAATCATATGGTATGTTTTGAACCCCTCAGCGAATGGACGCCTATGGTCTGACTAGGATAAGTTCCTAAACTCATATGATTATGGCAAGTTCCTGAATTTCCAAAGTGTGATAAGTTTGATGAACTATATTGGGTATAAATCGGTTTATAGTATAAGCAAGAAGCGATGATGAAGTTGAAAAGATGGTTTTGAGGTAGCCTTACCTCTACGGTTAGAAACGTATTCGTAATGTTTTTCATGTTTTATGATATGATCGAACAAGCCCGATTGCAATCATGTGATGGTTATGAACCATTATAGTTGTTGTTCTACTAGGAAATTTCTATCCAGATAGTTGACAGAAAAGAACAAATGTTCAGAAATGAGGTGATACCTTCTGTGAAGGTGATATAGAGGAACCACATTGTCGAAGAGGCTACGTGGGAACTCGAAGCTGAAATAATGAAGAATTATCCTGAGTGATTTGTTTAGTCTGCGTCTTCGATTCTGGGGACAAAATCTTTGTAAGAGGGAAGAATGTGATGATTTGATTTGTTGAGTTGTGATTCTGGGGACAGAATCCTTGTAAGGAGGGAAGGATGTAACAATCCGGAAGTTCAAATTTAAATTTTAAATATTTATTGAATTATCTAAATATTTATTTGAGGTGTTTATTGTTGAATAAATATTTTAATTGATGTTAATATGGTATATTTATTAAATTAAATAAATATTTTAGCTAATGTTGATGTGATTATTGTTATTAAATATTTAATTTGGTGAATTGCAATATAACTTGAGATGTTATATTGTTGTTTTAATTTAATAAATTATAGTGGTATATTAAATTATTAAATAAAATTATAATAAAATTATAATTTTGTAATATTTATTTAAGTGGAGTATTTATTTAAAATATGGAATGTGTAATTAATTTATTTGATTTAATGTGGATATGGAAATCTAAATAAATAATATGTGATTATAAATTATAAACTAAATTGTTTATTAAAATAATTAAGGTAGTTTTAAATTGATTTAACCCAAAACAAAACAAGGCTTAAAATATTAAGTCTTTATATTTTAAAGACTTTTTGCCAAACAAAGCCTTATGGCTTTTGGATTCCTTAATATTTGAATTATAATAATATAAATAAAATAAATTAAAATAATAAATATAATATATTTATAATCTATACGTTATATGTTATAACTGATTAGGCTTATTATGGCTATATCAGTTTTCTTTTATTATTACGCATACATGGTTATCAGTTTTGGGGGATTATACGCATTCTAGTTTTGCTAAGCCTAAGACTACAGAGAGCTTGAGAGAATTGAGAGGAGGTTCTGAGGATTTCAAAGCATCTTCAGTGTTTAACAAGAATTAACAAACCAATTGAAGGTATTTTGTCTAACCTTTGTATTATATATATATATGAAATTACGGCAAAATTTTCTTATGTTCTGTGAAATCAAATTTGTTGAATTATTGATATATAACTGGTAATTGTGATTATATGTATTGGTTATGTTTGAGTTTGTATGTAAACAAGAATTCGTATGCTAATTGCAGTTAAAAAGGAAGAAAAGTAAATTACAGTATATATTTGCTTGTGGCTTGTAAAAGTACCAATTTTAGTGGTCAATTTGTATGTTAATTTGTGAATTGAGGCTTGATTATGCTAGTCCATTAAGAAATGTAGATAACGTAATTTGAACGAAGTGATTTGGTCAAGTATAGAAATTACAGTGATGGATTTTGTAAAGGATGTCAAAAAATGGAGTTTTCATATGAAAATATAGAATTTGAGAAATTAAACTTGTGTAAGTTGTTGTTAAATTGTTCTAAGTGGTTGAATATGTGAGGAAACATGTTTGTGTTGGTTTTATATCATTTGTTTGTGTTAATTTCACTGTTTGGTGGGTGAAATTCGTGTTAATTGGGCTAAAGTTAAAGCTCTTTGTTCATGCCGTTTACGCCTCTGTCATTTGTGTACCATAGTAGCAATTCTGCTGCCAAAGGTTAAGCAAAAAAAAAAAAAGCAATTGCTTGCTTGCTGTATCGGCCCCAAAACTTATGTATGGCGCAGCTGCGCCATACACTGATCTGAGGCAGTGACTTCACTGCTGCTGCGAGACTTGGGATAAATGTACACTATAACTTGGTCTAATGATGTGTTAACTTAATAAACATGGAATATGAAGGTTAAAGCAGAACCGTATCATGTCATTGATAATTTCAAGGTTGAAAATGATTAGTAAGTTATGAACGCGATATGTTAGGACTTAGTATATATAATGATTAGTAAACAGGTGTTGTGAAGGTTAACACTTGAAATTCTTGATAATTATATAGTAGCAGAAGACTTGTGTTAAAATGATAAGTTTAGCAAGAAATGTGCATGTTATGGTAAGTTAGCATATCTAATAGGTATTGTGGTTCTAAACCTATGTGTAGGATATTGGAGTACGTGAGTTGTAATTGTATAGCTTACGCAAGAGGCAAGTTCCCTAACCTTTGCTACTTTATTATTCAGCAAGGTTACTTTTCTCTGTTATGTTATACTTATGCAAATTCTCTATCTCTAATCTCTTGTTTAACGATTTATTATCTTGCAAGTTCATTAACCCTCATTTATTGTTGAGTAAGTTAGTTAATCTTTGTTTCTTTATTCCAACTGAGATTACCTTGGTTATTCAAAGTCTGTAATTTTATTATAAAAAGTGTGTTTATTCAGCTACTAATGACTGTTGTTTGATCTTCGTTCTTCAATATCATTGTACTATCTTACATTATTGTACCGAACTCTAAGTTGCTTAGCGATTCTTTACCAATTTAACTAATCCTTAGTTGATGAATGTTCTAAACTCTAAATTACCCTTGAAGTCAACCCAAACCAAACTTCCTTTGGTTTGTTTATGTACTCACACACTTTTGAAAGCATGTTGCCAATGATAACATTTGTTCAACTTAGAAATTGTTAATACTCTAACTCTTATTGATTCATCGATATACCTTGTTTGTGAAGACATTATAATCAAACCCTTGAATAGTTATTGATTTCTATATGATTCAACCAGTATTTGGTTGATGAGCGTTCTAAAAATCTAGACTTCCTTTGAAGCTAATTCCCAACCAAACTTCCTTTGGTTTGGAACCTGATAATCTAAGCTGAGATGAACAACCCTATATCAGGGGATTATTTTAAAGTTACGCAATATTGTTAAAATGTTTGCGCAATACATAGTACAAAGGGCTGATCACTTGGAGTACGGAATGATGGTCCATATAGTCGTTTAGACTGTTAAAGGTTATAGTAGAAACACCTGTGAACCTAGGACATAGATGATGATTATAGTCTTTTAGACTGTTAAAGGTTAAAGTAGAAATACTTGAAAACCTAGAATAGAGTTCGTGGTCTTGTGACCCTCAGTGTATTCTTTGATGTTGTTATCTATTGTTAACTTAAACGTTCATTATTCCTTTGAACTTATAGCTGTTGAATTAAAGTTTCTTGTACCGGTAAGAATACTTTACCATTGAAAACTCAGTAAATTGTCATTCATAAAATGTTATTGTATATTATCCTTCTTGTGGGCAATTGTTTGCTCACTCTTGCACAAAATAATGCAGATGAAGTTAAGAAGTTTGAAGAGCTTTCTACAAGTAAGGGCAAGGACAAAGTGCTTGATTAGATGACAACGTTTAATTTATTTTTTTTTATGAAGCTTATGTAATAGCTTTAATTATGACTATGTTTTAAATTTTATTTGATTATGATCTATTTATTGTTTAAGCTTTTAAATTTTCCGACTGATGATGTAATAAAGGTTAGATGAACCTTAGGATTTATTTTTAGATTAAAATGTAAAACTCTTTGGTGGAATGAGATTCATTGAAGATAAAATGTTTAAGCTTTTGAGTTTAATTATATCCTTTATTTATGGGTAGTTTAGATTATTCATCTGATTTAATTGGGAAAGATACAACACCAAATAAATGTGAAGTGAACAAGGTGGGATGAGTGAGGTGTGTATGGTCATAACATTGAGTTATTTGGGGTCCAGCGGCATGGATGAAGGCTTCTAAATGCATAGATCGTGTTGAAGACAAGTCGAAGAGTGCCAAGCGAATGATGAAACGTAGAATTTAATCTTCCAATCTCCTGACGATTCGTATCGTGGAGCAAGAGCACAATGCGTAAATTTAATCTTCCATTCCGACGATTTATTACAATGTGGAATGTTCTTGTAGATTTCAAGAAAAACATTAAGATTATTTATAAATCACGATGAAAATTAATGAAATGTAAATCCTGACTTTTGAAATAAGTAGTGAGATATGATGAAGTAATCCTAGAATTTTATCATTTTAGGATAAATAATATAAATAGCAGTAAGACTGTTTTGTTATGTGTTGTATGATAAATGAATAAATACATCATTGTTTATTAAGATATGTTATGCGTGGTTGTGATAAGCTTGAAAATTTTAATGTGTGGATGAACGATGATCTAATAGTTTGAGTTTTAAACAGTAAGATGCCGCCTTGAAGAAGACAACAACGTCAACAGAGACCCGAGGAATATGCATACAATAGGGAAGCTAACGCAAATCCAGTTCCACAATTGGTGAATTTTCTGGTGGGTGCACTGGCAAATCAACTGAATTTTTGGCTATATAATCAAATCTCGATGTTCCAACCAAATTCATTCACAACAGGGCTGGAAAGAACGATTGACGTAGACGGGGAAGGTAATACGCTAACATATAATCAAGAGTTGAAGGGAAAGAAGAGTGAAGATGATAAGGTGGGAGATAGCCATACCGATAACGCTTGGAAAAGAAAGTGGAACAATGGTATCGACGCTGAAAATCAGCAAGGGAATGAAAAGAAGAAGGTGGATGTAACAATCTAGAATTTTATTTATAATTTCAAATATTTATTGAATTAAATAAATATTTTTAATTAATGTGTTTGTTCTTTAGTAGATATTTGTTGGATTATTTATTAGTAAGTAAATAATCCATGAGTTATAGAAATTAACTTAATTAAGATAAAGAGTGATGAATTAAATTTATGAGATAATACTCTAATTTAACTCAATAACTAAATTAGAGAGTTATTAAGGATTATATGGTTTGTTAAAATGTTATTCAATTTGATTTTATAATTAAAGTGATGTGTTAATTTATTAAATAAAATTATAATTATAATGAAAATTATAATTTTATTGTATTTAATCTATATGTAAATGGATTTAATAAATTGTTATTAGATTTAATATAATTTGAGTATGAGAATTTATTTAAATAAAGTGTGACAATAAATATGACTTATGAAAATAGATTAAAAGAGTTTTAATTTGGTTTTATCAAACAAAGCCTTAGAGTTTTTTTTAAATTCTTATTTTAATCTTGTTTTGCCAAATAAGGCTTAAGGAATGATTAAGTCATTATTTTAATAGGTTTTGCCAAACAAGGCCTTATGGCTTTTAAGTTAAAAATAAAATAAAATAACTGATAGGTATTTAGTAGCCTTATTATTATACGTCAGTTTATTTTTTTATGTTAGCGTCTGTTTTAGTTTTACGTTGTCTTAAGCCTAAGAAAGAACAGAAGGAAGAAAGAAGAGAGGAAGAGAAGAAGTTCTCTGTAAATTGAGAGAAGGAATTTATGAGGGTTATGGAAGGAAGAAACAAGAAGATTGTTCGAAATTTTATAGCTAATCAAAGGTAATAATCTAATTTTGAGTTTTTAGTATTATACTTCTTGAGTTTTCTTTGAAAAGTTGGATTTCTATAGTTAGATTGTTAAGAGATTGATCATATATGTTAATTAGTATGTATAATTTGTTATACGTAATCTATAATAGGTTTTCATGTAATCAAATTCGTGGAAACAAGTGTTAGATGAAGAAATTTGGTTTATGGCTTAGTATATGTATTTTGGTCTATTTTGAGGCTTAAATTGATGGTTAGATCATGTTTATAATTTGAATTTGATAATAGATGTTGTTAGTACGCTGAAAAATGAAAAGAACGAAACTTGAACAAACCAATTTGGTTGAGAAACGAATTCGTAGTGAATGAATTCGCTAAATTTGTCAAACATGAACAATTAGTATGAACATGAGTTGTAAATCAATATTTGGGTTAGTTAATATTTATGTTAATTGATGGGAAATTGGTATGTTGTAGCTTTATGAGTTACGAACCCATAGAATCAAAAACGGACTAATTTGGATGTATATAACTCAAGTTATGAAGGTTAGAAGGAATATTTGGCATGATAGTTCATAACAGAGAACAAAATCCGAGTTCAAGAATAGCTATGTGTTACCGCCCGTGAGGCTATTTTTAAACATAACCCCCCCCCTAAAGTGTGTGTGTTCTGAAATGACTGATTTGACCTGTTTTGGTAAAACAACCATAACTTTTTCATACGAACTCCGATTGAGGTGATTCAAGATGATCCAGAACGAGGACGAATAGACCTACAACTTTTGTTCTTTAAGTGTTTCAATTTGAGGTCTTTAGAAAGGGTCAAAATAATTATCTTTGTGACTATTATGTATTCGGAGGCGATCGGAGGGCATCGATCGAGCACATACACAAGTATAGTGCTCCCGATGATGGAATATGTTATTCTAAGTGATATAGCATGAAAATGCATGATATTATACATGATATATAAGATTACCTTAATTATAAGGAATTGCCTTAGCATGATTGAGTATGTTTTTTTAAAGAAACTTTAGATTTTAAAAACAAGTTTAGACGAACTTTGAGTCTTTTGAATTCTGATATTTGTAGCATATGTAAAGGGTTTAGTCATGCATATAAATAGGTATGACACATGGCCTTGAGTACCTTTTGTATACTATGAGTTGCCTAGATGGTTATTTTCCGAAGATAACTAAGGATTTTGAAAACAAACATTGACGAACTTTAAGTAACTTGTGGACTTAAAGTTCTAATCATGATAACATATATACATGGCCTAGTTAGCTTTGAAATGAGATTAAAAGTTGTACCTAGTTTCTTTAACTTGGCCTAGAATGACTTTTAAAAGTGAACTTGAACGCCTTATGCCCCTAGACATGACGAATATGTTCATCATCTAGCTAAGCATGAATTGGACCTTTCAAGTGTGGTTTAAAATAAGTCTTCAAATAATGAACTATGCTATGTCTATATGAAGCATACTAGTGGAGGCTTATTAGTACCAATATATGGTTTAAAATATTATATCAACGAATCTTGTTAAAGTAAGTTGTTAAGCTTTATTGATTGAAATAAATTATTATGGAACTAAGTAGTTTGAATATGAACAACGTAGATCACGTATCTATAAACTTTAAATATGTGTCGAACACATAGAGAGTCAAGTGTGTGATGAATATGAACTTGAAAATAGACCACAACCTATTTGATGTCAAGTATGGATGGTTAAGGTATAATGAGAAAGTGAAATAAACGTTTTACAAACCTAGTTAGGAAATAATGTAACATTGTTCTTATATTAAAAGTGCATGAAATATGTTACTGATGGATATGAATCCATGATTATATAATTGTGTAGGAATACACGAAGTGAAATTAGCGATATACAGTTAAGTTGTAGTTGATAAACTACGAATCAGGCAAGTCTTTCAGTTCCTATTTGATATATGAATTTGATAACTGTTAGTTAAATTATATTATGCTATGAGAATGTTGATGTATATATATGAAATGCATATGAGATATGTATGAAATTGGAAGTTGATATTTGATGATATGCCTGTGAAGTAAATCTCTATGCCTGTTATGTGAGATGTAATATGCATAGTAAATATTAATTGATTATAAATGCATGAACTGAATATTCTATTATATGCTATGTGTTGCATGAAAACTGTTAGAATTGCTGGGCTGTCAAGCTCAACCTTGCAAATAACCACTTTTGCAGGTTCAAGATTCAACGTAAAGTTATGTGTTACTTGAAAGACATGAATCAGATGTGATACTTGAAGATTTACATACTTAGGTTGTGTTATTATCATTTAAACCATGTTTAAGGTTCAGAATAATTTATTAATGTCCAATTGTAATATCGTTTTACGATGTAAACTATTATAGTATTAAAATGATTCTGAGATATTTAGATGTAAGGGTTGAAGGTTTTGGGAATGAAGATAGTTTGTAATAGAAAATTTTAATTATTCCGCAAATTTCAATAGTTGTATTATCGTTTAATGATGTAAAATTAGAGGTTGAATATGTTTTTAATGACCGAAGTTGAGAATTAAATTGTATAAATTTTGGGGTCGTTATAGTGGAGGCATGTAGCAACTGCAAAAAGAAACGTGTAGGTGTTTGTTTGAAGGGAAAAAGGGTGTGCTTTAATTGTGGTTTGAAGGGCCACATTGCACCAAAGTGTTCAAGACCGAGGAAGGGAGCCTGCTTCATATGTGGATCAAAAGAGCACTTGGCTCGAGGGTGCCCAAAGAAAGCGGTAGGAAAAGTAAGTGGAAGCAAAGGGGGCAATGGCAAACTGGTTATTATTGAATCAGCTTCGCCGTGTCGACCAACCGAACAATCAGCCAACATGATGATCCAGGACGCAATGCAAGGTATGGTTCCGATCAGTTATTTATATGACTGTGTGTTATTTAATTCAAGTGCCACTTGTTAGTTTATGTATAAGGAATTCGTTCAGGAACTAGATTCATTTCGGGGAGAGTTTCATTATTCACTTGTCAGTGATGTCAATGGATTTATTCCCAATTTTATTTATGAGACTCTGAGGAAGTCAAATGTAGTATTTTATTCTTTTAGTTGCACCTGTGATGTCTCTACGAGATAGTACAGGAAATTTTATGTTGTATAGTGATGCATTATACAATATGTAAGGTTGTGTGGGTAGGCGGAACTGCAGGGTCACCTTATATGTATCGCGTCAGTTAAAATTTTTACGTGAAAGGATATCCGACTCAAGATCCAGAGCTAGAGGTAGTAGTGGTTACCCTGAGGATTTAGAGGTGTTATTTTGGAAAGTAGTGTGAGATATAAGCACTACCGTAAAGTGTCTAAAGTATATTCCAAAGACAGGAGTATTTAAGCATGTGTTTCAAGTGATAATTGAAGTTGTTCAAGGATTATGACCGCAAAATCCTAAACGAACGTGATTGCCGACGTCTTAAGAAAAAGGATTGGAGTTATTTTTATTAACTGTGCAAGATGGGGTCATAATAGAAATGACTAGGCGGTGGTAGGAGGTATATATATATATATATATATATATATATATATATAAAATGTCAGAGGAGAAGCTATTCAGATGGAAAACGGTATAGTTTTGGTAGACAGAGTAAAGGAAGAGAAGCTGCAAGATGAAGGTGTCAAATTCATAATCGATACTGAATGATAGTTGAAAGTAAAAGGAAGAAACTAGATTTCGCTAATACCATGAATTGAAAATGAAGTTTGCATAAAATTTATATGTTGAATCAACTAGGAAGCACGAGATTATATATTGCCTTCGATAATTGTATTGGTGGACCCCACAACGGAATTATTGTCGGATTGAGAAAATGACAAAAATATTTTATGAAAATAACGGCGGAAGTTTTATCGTTAACTGTTGAAACACCCGGTGTTAAAAGTACAGTAATACGCTTGGTTGCATAGTAGCACACGGTATTGATTATTGATGCTTACGTGAGAAGTCACTCAGTTTTGTTCAATTATTACTACAGTAATTGCTGCATAGTATCTCACGTTATTTGATTCAATTATTGTCAATATTTTATATATTATTAAATCAATAATTGAGACGACGAAGTTATTAATATTATTATTTGCAATATTAACGATGTCTAGAAGTTCTGTCAAGGAGAGGTTTGATCACGAGAAATCTTTATCGGAAAGCCCCCTCTTTCCTGGGAACAACCTGGTCGATTAATATTGTGAATTATAATAAAGGTGATAAGTTTTGTTTTATTATTATTATAAATATAATAAAACAAAAAACTTTTTATATAAAACAGAATACTTTTATAAAGTTATTCATTTTATTAGAATATAAATAGAATATATAATATTCTATTATGCATAGTGTTTGCATAGTACCTGCATAGTGTTTGCATAGTAAAATCTTTTTATATAAAACAGAATACTTTTATAAAGTTATTCATTTTATTAGATTATAAATAGAATATATTTTATTTTATTTAAATTTTTTTGTTTTATTAGAATATTTTATTAATACTGCATAGTAAATTAATATGGACCGTCCGTTTAAAAGTAAATCAATCTGGACCGTTCATGAATTAGTTACTATTCAGTCCATTCTCCTATAAATAGAAGCTCATTCCTTCATTATTTCTTACGAATTCACTGAAACTCTAGAGAGAGAAACTATAAAGAGAAAGAAGAAAAGTATTTTGCTACTTCACTACTCCTATATCCAGATTCTTCTAAGGTAAGAGATATTATTTGTTGTACTCATGAGGGGTATTATTTCTTTTGTATTCATGAAGAGAACTTCTATTATTCCATTCTTTATTATCCTGTTGGAATAACTCAGATATATATCTGTGAGCTACCATATACTTGGTGAAATTCTTTTGTTATTCCATTCTTTATCATTATGTTGAATAACTTTTCTCATCGGCACCGCATACATGGTGAAATTCTTCTGTTATTCCATTCTTTATTATTCTGTTGGAACATCCTGTCTATGCGTTTATGCATTATCTTGTTCCATTATTTATTATTCTATCGGAATATCATGTATGTGCGTTTATGCATGACCTGGTTCCATAATTTATTATTCTGTTGGAATATCCTGTCTGTGCGTTTACGCATGACCTGGTTCCATTATTTATTATTCTGTTGGAATAACCTGTCTGTGCGGTCTATCGCATGCATGGTGAATTCTTCTGTTATTCCATTCTTTATTATTCTGTTGGAATAACCTATCTATATGGATTACCACATGCATGGTGAATGACCCTTTGTATTCATTTCTTATTAAATTGTGGAAATGATCTGTCTACATGGATTACCGCATGGCGGGTGAAAATCCATTGCAGTTTCATATATTCTATGATACTCATTTGGTTAAAATTTTGGCTTCTATACTCCATGAAATTAGTGGAATATCCTTGATATTTGCGCTTCATCCAGTATCTTTTCATGGAAATATTCTTCTGAGCATTCTTGAATTTTACTCCACAAAGTAGTATCATGTTGACAATTTGGACATTATTGAGTTTAGGATAAATTAACTTATAAATCTTTAAAATTTATTCTTGAACTTGTTTTATTGAATTATTATGTCATTGTCATCATCCTCATGCTTATATTGTGATGAAAGTCATCTTTGGCTTACGTGCATAGATGGTCTTGGTATGATTATGACCAGAGATTATTCGGTATAATCATGACCTGTAATGTTATAAATGATGTGGTAAAAGTCCTCAGTGGCCTGTAGTGTATTGATAGACAGTTTTTGGTATGATTATAACCAGGGATTATTCGGTATAGTCATGAACATTGATAATTTAATGAATATCCTTGGCCCGTAAAGCAGAGATGACTCGATGATGTGGTTTATTTATTAAAATTTGAGTCTCAAATGATAAAAATTGATGAAAATATTTTAAATCATAGAAGATAGTAGATATCATGCTCTACTTGACTCTTCTAATGGATTGCTTATTCATTTGTAGTTAAACTTGATGTCTATTGTATTTTATCGGTTTAACATTGTTGAAGACTAATGATAATTTATTCGCATTATCTTAGTCATAATATTTCTTCTTGGGCTAGTTGAGCTCACCCTTTCTTTTACTTTTACTGTTCTATTCAGGAAATGAAAACGTAGCTGGGACTAGTCGGGGAACGGAGTGACGGTCCAGATGATAGTATTAGTAGTCCTCACTATTCTATTAAATAGTGCGACAATAAATGTATTGAGGACTCCTTTGAGTGTGGATATTGTCTAGATGACAATATTCTTATCAAAACTCTCAATTTATGTTTTGTCATATTTTACACGACTGTTGTATAATTAGTTTGTATTTGTATTTAGTACCTTGTATCTGACGACCCAAGATGGGTGATGTGTTCCTATTTTGGGGGCGTCACAATGATGCTGAAGGAAACTTGCACTGAATAGCAACTCTCAAAGTATCAAAATACTCACAAAATACGCTCGATAATATATATAGAGAGAAAACTTGTTTCTGGTTTGATTTTTAATTATAACTAAACACCCTATTTATAGGAAAATGCTAGAACGCCAAAGAAGATTAAATTAATAAAATATTATATTTTTTTCCAACGCACATTTATTTGACCGAATCAAGCACTCCAATTTTGAACTAAAAATTCAGAACATTTTTCCACCAAAAAACAAAAGTGGGTCCCACCCATAATAAAAACATTTAATTTCCGAAACTTTAATAATTCATAATAAATAACCCTTTTATAAAAAAAATACGAATTTTATGTCAATTCCATAGAAAATTAAATTCTATACAACTTTGTAGCTTTATGTCAATTCCATAGAACTTCCTTAGACATTGCCAATAATGCTATCTAATAATATTATTCAAATAATATGAATAATTGATCTGATAGTGGGAAATACTGTGCAATGACAATTATTAAAACAACAATAATATAAAATATCAACGCAAAAATTATTGAATCAATAAAATAAAATATTGAATAGTAATTACTGTAACAATTATTGAGTAGTGCCTTCTTACGTAAGAATCAATAATTCAAAAATACTGTGTAATACCGTGTGCTACTGTGCAACCATGCGTATTACTGTATTTTAACTACCAGGTAATCCAACAGTGTTAACGGTAATAATTATACCGTTATTTATAAAAACTTAAACTTGTCATTTTCTTTATCCTACCGTTTTCCAGTATGGGGCCCACAAATGGCTGCGCCGTCGTACGAATATTCTCTAACAGTAAGAATATTCCACGACCAAACGAATATTCCCTGACAACAATGAATATTTTATAACCACTTACTTATTTTGCAAAATATGCACATTTAACCCATAACCAAAGCATTATATCAAATTAACTCCTTATTATTTCAAGATAATGAATAGAGGAAATTTAATTTTATGTATAATAAGTTGGGGTCTTACAAAAGCTCCCTCTTTCCTGGGAATGATCTGATTGTTAATAATGTGAGTTATAATATTAATGATGAATGTCATTAAAAATGTGTTTTGTAAAGCCAAATAAATTGAGATAAATAGAGGGGTATTTTATGAAGTATTTGTGATAAATTTGGCTTATTACATGGACCCCCACTTTCTCATTTTTTCAAAATTTGGTAGAAAGTATATTTATATGTCAGTATATATATATCTATATCTATATATATGTATATATATATACATATATATATATATGTATGTATGTGCGTGTGTGAGTGTGTATGTGTGTGTTTGAGGGGGGGGGGGGGTGTGTGTGGGTGAAAGTGATGTGTATTTATATATATATATATATATTATAAGTTTTTTTTTATGTAAAATAGAATATATTATATTTTATTATTTGCATAGTACTGCATAGTGGTTGCATAGTGCAACATAGTAAAATAAAATTTTTTAAACGAATTCGTCCGTGAATTCGCCCTTGATTCTTCTCTTGTGCACCCGTGATTTTTCCTTTACTATGCTTTCAAATAGTATCATGTCATTCTCCTATAAATAGGATGCTCAGTTTTGAAAAGAAAATCACACAAGTATCAGAGAATTCTTCTTCTATAATATTGAGCGTATTTCTTTAGAGTTAAAGGAAGCTTTGAGTGTAGAAAACAGTGCAAGTTTTCTTCAAGAATATCTCCGCTATACCAGTCGAAATTACTCTCCTTTTGAGATAAGGGGTAGTATTTATTTATATTCGCTTACGATATTATTTCTCGTATTCGTAAGGAATTTTATTTTCGTTCAATATTCGTAAGAAATGTTATTTTCGTTCAATATTCATAAGGAATAATATCTTCGTTCAATATTCGTACGGAATATTATTTTCGTTCAATAGTTGTAAGGGATATTATTTTTGTTCAACATTCGTAAGAAATAATATTTTCTTTCATACTCTATAGTATGTAAGTAATATTATTTCGTTTCAGAGTCTAAATTCTACACTCATTTAGTTAAGTATTGTTTCTATTCTTCTTGAAATTAGTAGAATATCCTTGAAATTTGAGTTTCATCTAGTATCGTTACACAAGAATATTTTTCTGAACATTCTTGTTAAATTTTGATCTTTTCATGCTGGAATACTATTCATGCGTACTATTCATACGTACGACACTATACATACGTACGGTACTATTCATACGTACGACACTATTCATAAAGTATTATTCACGGGGTACTATTTACTCGGGTACTATTCACCCAGGGTACTATTCATGACAAAAATTAATTTTTTTTTTTCTGTCCAAATTATTTTTGATACAATATTATTCTTGAATTTTACTCCACAAAGCGGTTGTCATGATGACAATTTGGACATTTTTAAAGTCTGGATAAATTAAAAATCTTTAATATTTATCCTTGATTTCGTTTGATTGAATTCTTATATCATTGTCATTATCCTCATGCTTATATTGTGATGAAATTCATTTTTAGCCCGTAGTGCATAAATGGACTGTTGATTAATATGATTATGACCAGGGATTATTCGGTATAATCATGACCTGTAATGATACAAATGATGTGGTAAAAGTCCTCATTGGCCCGTAGTGCATTGATGGACAGTTGTTGGCATGATCATGACCATTGGTGATTATAACGAATATCCTTGGCCCGTAGTGCATGGATGATTCGTGGATGTGATAATAATGAATATCCTTGGCCCGTAGTGCATGGATAATTCAGTGATGTGGATTATTTATTGAGCTGAGTCTCAGCGATAAAATTGATAATAAACTTTTAAATCATAGAAGATAGTAGATATTATGCTCTACTTGGCTCTTCTAATGGATTATTTGTTCCGCTGCAGTTAAACTTGTTGTCTATTGTATTCTATCAGTTTAACACTGTTGAAAGCTAACGATAATTTATTCTGCATTATCTTAGTCATAATATTCTTTACTGGGCTAGTTGAGCTCACCCTTTGCTTTCATTATTCTCTTCATGAAATGGGAATATAGCTGGGACTAGTCAGGGAATGAAGTGATGGTCCGAGATGGTGGCTATAGTAGTCCTCACTATTTTATAAAATAGTGTGATAATAAATATAATGAGGACTTCATTTGAGTTTGGATATTGTCTGCGAGACAATATTCGTGTTAAAACTCACAGATTATGATTTGTCGTATTCTGCACGACACTTAACAGTTGTATAAATGAAGTTATATTTGAATTATGTACCATGTATTTAGCGACTCAGAATGGGTTGTATATACCTATTTTGGGGGCGTCACAGTTGGTATAAAAGCTTAGGGATATGATCCCTGGCTGAGATGTGAGTCTAGGGCTAGTATGACCTAACTAAGCTTATTGTTATTTAATTGGTCGGTAAGAATATAGGGTTAATATGTAGTATGTCAATTAACCCTTGTTTTGTGGCAATGTTTGAAAATGACATCTGAAATTGTTGAGATAAATAATGGAGCACATGAGACCGTTGAGTCACCGCCAATCAATAACCAAGATAATGTGCATCAGGAAGACAATAATCCTCGTGTAAATAACAACACCGACCAAATGACGAACGATGGTACGTTTAGGAGCTTTTTAGAATTCATGCAACACCAAATGAGAGAGTCTCCTATTCATAATGCAGGTGGATTCAATGGTAACTCACGGCTGGTCACTGCTAAGTAATTCAAGGAGCTGGGACCGCCAGATTTTTTGAGAAAGCCAGAGCCACTTAAGGCAGAGGCATGGATTAAACAGATCACCAAGATATTTGATGTCTTGGGATGCTCCGAGGAGCAAAAGGTTCCCTTTGCCACCTTTATGTTGCGTGAAGAAGCATATTACTGGTGGGAATCTGTAACATGTATTCAACCTGCCTCACTAAAGATGTCTTAGGAGAAGTTCCAAGAATTATTCAACGACAAGTACTTTCCCGAAAGTATTCGTCACATGAAGGAGGTAGAATTCATCAAGCTGGATCAAAATAATATGACCGTATTGCAATATGAGGCTAAATTTACGGAGTTATCCCGGTTAGCATCCCATTTGGTTGATAATGAGGAGCGAATAACGCGAATATTTCTACGAGGTTTGAAACCCGAAATACGTCAATACCTCATTTCTCACAAACTTTGTTTTTATTCAGATGTTGTGAATATGACTCAGTTATTAGAACGCGATTATGAGTCAGCTCAACCAAAAAGAAACGACCAATAACACGATAATAATCATACCGGTGGCAACGACCATTAGAACAATGATAACCATCGTGGAGGAAATTATCATGCAAAAAATGGAAACCACTTCGGTGGTAATCATGGCCAAGATAATAGGAAATGTGAACTAAGTGAGAACAACTTCAAGAAGAGAAGGTTCAATAATGATGGAAAGACAGCAGCACCAGCACCCGTTTTCAAGGAAGGAGAACGACCACCGGTCGTATGCTACAAATGCGGAGGGGAGGGACACATCAGTCCAAACTGTACGCAGCAACCCAAAGCGTGTTTTAATTACAAAGGAGAAGGTCACCTAACCCAATTTTTCCGTGTAGTGAAGTCAAGTCCAGCTGGGATGGCGACACCAAAGGCTGTCCCAAACAAGTTAAAGCCAGTAGTTTAAGCGAGAGCGTTTGTCGAGGAACCGGAAAGAAGTTATCACAAGTAAGTTAATCATAAACTCTTGCGAAGTCTATACCTTATTCAATACCGGTTCTACCCACTCTTTTATTTCACCTAATTGTGCTCAACGTTTAAACTCAACTCCAAAAAAATTAGACTTTGACTTATCTGTTGAAACTTCGGTGGGAGAAACCTTCATTACATCCACAGTTTATAAGTCTTGTTTGATACAAATCGGTACCCTCACATTACCTATCGATCTTATCTCTTTGAAAATACTTGTATTTGATGTGATTTTAGGGATTGATTGGTTAACTACTCATCATGCTAAAATTAATTATTTTCGTAAGGTTGTTACTTTTCAAATTCCTAACCAACCTATTATGTGAATTCAATCAACCAAACCACTAAAGTCAATCACTGTCATATCAAGCCATAAGTAAAAAGCCCCGAGCCTTTCGCTGGTGACTTCCTTGTGTGCGATGCACCGAAGCCAGACTTTCCGTAGGGGACGCTGTGAATAACGGTGGCAAGTTGATAGGTATCAATGTGAGGTGCTATCCAAGTCTTGGATAAGAGTCACAGTTTTGAATGATATTTTTATTGTTAATAAATTTTCTGATGTTTTCCCCGAAGAACTTCTTGGCCTATCCCCAGAGCGTGAAATTAAATTTTGTATTGACCTTGAACCTGATATAAAACCCTCAAATATTTCTTCACCTAAAACGAACATAACATGCGCCAAAGACGTTGGCTCAAGCTATAGAAGGATTACGATCATACCATTCAATACCATCCTGGAAAAGCGAAAGTGGTAGCTGACACGTTGAGCAGAAGATCGTATGCGTTTACGAGTGCGATGTTGTTAACCCAAAGACCCATTTCGTACGACTTACAAATGATGGAGATAGAGTTAAAGACTCTAGAGACCCACTTGAAGATAACGAATATATTATTAGAATCGACTTTAAATCGATAAATTTAAAGCTGCTCAAGCTACAGACCTAGAGCTGATGAATATGAAGAAGAAGGTGCAAGAAGTCGTTATTCCAAAAGCGAGAATCGACGATGTGAGGAAATCTCAACCCTTGATTTAATTGGTCCATTTAAAATCATCGATCAAGTAGGAACTGTGGCCTATAGACTCGCATTACCGCTAAGTATGTCGCGTGTTCATAACATTTTTCATGTATCGATGTTACATAAATATGTGGACGATCCGAACCACATTATTGAATTAGAATCAGACGAGATAGTAGAAGATTTAACATATGAAGAGGTACATGTTAAAATCTTGGATAAGAAGAAAACTATTCTATGCTCAAAGGTTATACCTCAAGAGTTAGAATTTGAAATAAAAATAAGGTATCCTCACCTGTTTGACATACCAGGTACGTACACCAATTTTGAGGAAGAAATTTCATAAGAAGGGGAGGTTGTAATACCCCAACTTTTATGAATAAAGATTTAATTTTCTCGAAATATCTTTTTGAATAATAAGGTGTGGATTTGATATAATGTTATAGTTGTGGGTAATATTTACAAATTTTACAAAGTAAGCAAGTTGTCATAAAATATTCATTTGGTCAGGGAATATTTGTTTTAGTAGGGAATATTTGTACGATGGTACAATCATTGGTGGATCCCACAACATAATTATTGTCGAAGTTAAAAAACGATAGAAATAATTTTTTATAAAAATAAAGACAAAAGTTTTATCGTTAACTATTGAAATACCCGATGATAAAAGTACAGTAATATGTGTGGTTGCATAGTAGCACACGGTATTGTACAATATCTTTGATTATTGATGCTTACGTGAGAAGTCACTCAGTTTTGTTCAATTATTGCCACAGTAATTGATGCATAGTATCTCACATTATTGATTCAATTATTGTCACTATATTTTATATTATTAAATCAATAATTGAGACGATAAAGTTATTCATATTATTATTTACATTATTGACGATGTCTATAAAGTTCTGTCGAGGAAAGGGTTTGGTCACCTAATTGCACGCCAATAAGGAGATATCCTTATCGAAAAGTTCCCTCTTCCTGGGAATGATTTGATTGTTAATATTGTGAGTTATAATATTAATGATGAATGTCATTAAAAATTTGTTTTGTAAAGCCAAATAAATTGAGATAAATAGAGGGGTATTTTATGAAGTATTTGTAATAAATTTGGCTTATTACATGGACCCCCACTTTTTTATTTTTTCAAAATTCGATAGAAAGTATATTTATACGTCAGTGTGTATATATATATATATATATATATATATATATATATATATATATATATATATAAAAGGTGTGTGAATGTGTGTGTGCATGTGTTTGAGGGTGTGTGTGTGTGTGTGTGGTGGGTGAAAGTGATGTGTATATATATATATTATAAGTTTTGTTTTTTTATGTAAAATAGAATATATTATATTTTATTGTTTGCATAGTACTGCATAGTGCAACATAGTAAAATCAAAAATTTTAAACGAATTCGTTCGTGAATTTGCCCGTGATTCTTCTCCCGTGCACCCGTGATTTTTCCTTTACTGTGCATTCAAATAGTATCCTGCCATTCTCCTATAAATAGGATGCTCAGTTTTGAAAAGAAAATCACACTAGAATCAAAGAATTCTTCTTCTATAATATTGAGCGTATTTCTTTAGAGTTTAAGGATGCTTTGAGTGTAGAAAACAGTGCAAGTTTTTTATAAGAATATCTCCACTATACCAGTCGAAATTACTCTCCTTTTGAGGTAAGGGGTATTATTTATTTATATTCGCTTACGATATTATTTTTCATATTCATAAAGAATTTTATTTTCGTTCAATATTCGTAAGGAATATTATTTTCGTTCAATATTCGCAAAGAATATTATCTTCGTTCAATATTCGTACGGAATATTATTTTCGTTCAACAGTTATGAGGTATATTATTTTTGTTCAATATTCGTAAGAAATACTATTTTCTTTCATACTTTATAGTATGTAAGTAATATTATTTTGTTTCAGATTCCGAATTCTAGACTCATTTGATTAAGTATTGCTTCTATACTTCTTGAAATTAGTAGAATATCCTTGAAATTTGCGCTTCATCTAGTATCATTACACAAGAATATTTTTCTGAACATTCTTGTTAAATTTTTATCTTTTCATGCCGGAGTACTATTCATATATAAGACACTATTCATATATACGGTACTATTCATACGCATGACACTATTCACGAAGTACTATTCATGCGAGTACTATTCACCCAGGGTACTATTCATGACAAAAATTGATTTCTTTTCTGTCCAAATTATTTTTGATACAATATTATTCTTGAATTTTACTCCTCAAAGCAGTTGTCATGTTGATAATTTGGACATTTTTAAACTCTGGATAAATTAAAAATCTTTTATATTTATCATTGATTTCGTTTGATTGAATTCTTATATCATTGTTGTGAGACCCCAAATTTTATGAATAAAGATTTAAATTTCTCGAAATATTTTTTTTGAATATTATGGTGTGGATTTGATATAATGTTATAGTTGTGGGTAATATTTATAAATTTTGCAAAGTATGCAAGTTTTAATAAAATATTCGTTTGGTCGGGGAATATTCTTTTTATCAGGGAATATCCATATGACGACAGCAAATCATTAGTGGACCCCATAATGTAAGTATTGTCGTAGTAAGAAAACGGCGTAATTATCTTTTATAAAAATACTACGGCGGAAGTGTTACCGTTAAAAAAGCGTTGAACTACCCAGTAGTAAAAAATACGATGTCTGGCGTGGTTGCATAGTAGCACACGGTATTGATTATTGATGCTTACGTAAGAAGTCACTTAGTTATACTCAATTATTGCTACAGTAATTGCTGCATCATATCTCTCATATTATTGATTCGATTATTGTCATAGTATCATCTGCATAATATGATATATTATTAAATCAATAATTGAGACGACAAAGTTGTTCATATTATTAAATTGCAATATTTACAATGTCTAGAAGTTCTATCAAGGAGAGGTTTGGTCACCTAATTGCGCGCCAATAGGGAGAAATTCTTATTGGAAAGCCCCCTCTTTCCTGGGAACGACCTGATTGTTAAATATTGTGAGTTATAATATTAATGATGAATAAGTTCGTGTTGATTATAAATAAATTTGATAGTTCCATTGTGTTAAAATTATTTGTGTTAGTGGAAATCAACATTTATTTCTATAATAATTGATGTCTGAAGGTTATATTATTCAATCGGGTATTCGGGGAACTTTTTGTGTCGGAGTACTATTCACGAGTTACTATTCATGAGTTACTATTTACAGGTTACTATTCACTCTAGTATTATTCACTAGGGTATTTGGGACACTTTTCGTGTCGGGGTACTATTCACGGGATTACAATTCCCGAAGTACTATTCACGGGGTACTATTCACCCGAAAAATATATTTCTTTTCGGTCAAAAATCATTTTTGGGTACAATATTATTCCATGAGGAGATGTGCTAATTTTTCGAATAGTTGGTTGAAATTATAATAATCGTAAATCAATATAGATCGTTGGTTTAAAGTTTTAATAGTAAATCAATATGGATCATGGGGTTTAAAGTTTTAATAGTGAATCAAGATGGATGTTGCTTTAAGTTTTAATAGTAAATCAATATGGATCGTCCGCTTAAAAAGTAAATCAATCTGGACCGTTCATGAATTAGTTACTATTCACCCATTCTCCAATAAATAGAAGCTCATTCCTTCATTATTAATTTTTACGAATTCACTGAAACTCTAGAGTGAGAAGTTATAGAGAGAAATTATAGAGAGAAGCTATAGAGAGAAAATCTATAGAGAGAAAGAAGAAGAGAAGTCTGCTACCTCACTATTTCGAAGATCCGCTTTTTTCTTCTAAGGTAAGGGATATTATTTGTTGTACTCGTAAGGGGTATTATTTCTTTCGTATTCATGAAGAGAACTTCTGTTATTCCATTCTTTATTATTCTGTTGTAATAACCTGTATACGCGGGCTACCCTATACTTGGTGAAATTCTTCTATTATTCCACTCTTTATCATTATGTTAGAATAACCTGTCTATGCGAAGTACTGCATACATGGTAAAATTCTTTTGTTATTCCATTCTTTATGATTCTTTGGAATAACTCTTGTCATATGGCTATCTATCGCATACCTAGTGAAGTCTTTTTTATTCCATTCTTTATTATTCTATCGGAATATCCCGTCTGCGTTTTCTTTCACGACTTGTTCCATTATTTATTATTACGTTTAATATCACATATGTGTATGCTTACGCATGACCGGTTCCATTCTTTATTTTTCGCTGAGAATAACTTTTCTGCGTATCTTATCGCGCATGTATGGTGAATTCTTCTGTTATTCCATTCTTTATTATTCTGTTGGAATAACCTGCATATGTGGATTACCATATGCATGGTGAATGATACTTTGTATTTCATTCCTTTTTAAATTGTGGAAATGATCTGTTTACGTGGATTACCGCATGGCAGGTGAAAGTTAATTTGCAGTTTCGTAATTTTTCTAACCATCAAAAATTCTGGAAAGTCATAATATAAGCATTGGACTATTGATTATGATGAAAGTCATAATAAAAGCATTGGACTGATGAAAATCATGGGTATATGTAATATTAGTAAGTGTTATGATTAGTTATGTTGGTTATTCTGTGAAAACATGTAAGTTTCCTAGAAATCACAAAGAGTTGAAAATCAGATTTTTGGTGAATATGGAACATGAAATTCAATTGACCATATCTCCTATTATATTTCAAATTTTTTGAGTGTGGTCAAGTTCTAAAGTTAGATCTATGAATTTTCTAACTTATCCAAGTGGAATCACTGGAAAAGGTGTTGTAGATTTTCGTGTTGACTGATTTTAGCAAAGGAGTCAAAAAAGCGCAAAAGTACAAAAAGCTCTGCCCATAAATTTAAAAGGGCATTTTCGGCCACTTGATTTAGGAGAAAAATTTCGGCCTTTTGGGACATGGAAGTATATGGTATAAAGTATCTCCTGTCGAAAAATGAGCTCATTTCAACTTAAAATGAGCAAGTTATGACCATTTCAATATTTAGGTTTTTTTGACGAAAAACGCTATAACCGGAGTTTTATAACTCCGATGACCATAAAATTTAAATTGGAAGCTCACGTTAATAGGTGTAAGATCCTTCCAAGATTTGGGAATTTCTGGAGTTAAACTTGAGGTAGCTAATTTCTTAAGAAATTAATTAGAAATTGATTTTTGAAAAATACTTAAGAGAGTTGAAAAATTATAAAAAAATACTTGTTATGTATGAAATATATTTATATATGTGTGGACAAAGGATAGAAAAATAATAAGTTGATTTGGTAATTTTTCATGACAATGGTTTAGTTTCAAACATATGAGTTAAATATGTTATGTGAAGTTGAAGAATTGGTAAATAGGATTTTAGGGCTTGAAAATCCTATATAAGATATATGCAGATTTTTGATGAGTGATTTGATCATTGGTGATGAAATCTTATGAGTATGGCATTTTTGAATGATTAAATGCATTACTTGGTAAAGTGTAAACAATTAAATTAAATTATTTATAAGTTTAAGAAGTGATTAAAATATTATTATAATATTAACAATATTAGATTATGAGTTATTTAAGTGATGGATAATATTTGGATAAATTTAAAGTCTTTAATATTTATCCTTGTTTTCGTTTGATTAATGCTTATATTATTGTCATCATCCTCATGCTTATATTGTGATGAAAGTCATCTTTGGCTTACGTGCAGAGATGGACTTGGTATGATTATGAACAAGGATTATTCGGTATAATCATGACCGTAATGTAACGAATGATGTGGTAAAAGTCCTCATTGGCCTGTAGTTCATTGGTGGACAGTTGTTGGTATGATTATGACCAAGGATTATTTGGTATAATCATGACCATTGATGATTACATGAATATCCTTGGTCGTGGTGCATGGATGATTCGATGATGTGGTTTATTTATTAAGTTTGAGTCTCAAATGATAAAAATTGATGAAAATCTTTTTAAATCATAGAAGATAGTAGATTTTATGCTTTACTTGACTCTTCTAATGGATTGCTTGTTCCGCTGCAGTTAAACTTGATGTCTATTGTATTTTATCAGTTTAACATTGTTAAAGACTAATGATAATTTATTCGCATTATCTTAGTCATAATATTTCTTCTTTGGGCTAGTTGAGCTCACCCTTTCTTTCATTGTTCTCTCTTGAAATGAGAATATAAATTGGGACGCAGCTCGGGAACGAAGTGATGGTCCGAGATGATAAGCATTAGTAGTCCTCACTATTATTCGTTAAATAGTGTGACAATAAATGTAATGAGGACTCCATTGAGTGTGGATATTGTCTAGATGACAATATTCTTATTAAAACTCTCAATTTATGTTTTGTCGATTTTTACACGACAGTTTATTATTAAGTTGTATTTGTATTTTTGTACCATGTGTATTTGGCGACTCAAGATGGGTGATGTATACCTATTTTGGGGGCGTCCACAGTTAGGTATCAAAGCTTGGGGATATGATCCTGGTGAGATGTGAGACAAGAACTAGGAGGGAGAGAGACGGGAATTCCTTCGCTAGTATGACCTACCTAAGTTTATTTGGTATTTAATTGGTCGGTCGAGTATATGGATAATATGTGATATGTCAATTAACCCTTGTTGTTTTGTGTTGAGATAAGAAATGTTAAATAATATGTATCGCATGATGACGAGGCTAAGTTTATCCCGTATCCGCATCCCATTTGGTCGATAATGAGGAGGGAATGACGCGAATGTTTCTAAGAGGTTTGAAACCCGATATACATCAATACCTCATTTCTCATAAACTTTGTTTATATTCAGATGTTGTGAATAGGGCTCAGTTATTGGAGCGCGATAATGAGTCATCACAACGAAAAGGCAACGACCAACAACACGATAATAATCTTACCGGTGGCAACGACCATCAGAACAACGATAACCATCATGGAGGAAATTATCATGCCAAGAATGGTAACCACTTCGGCGGTAATCATGGCCAAGATAATAGAAGTGGAAAATTCAAGAAGAGAAGATTTAATAATGATGGGCGGGACGTCGTGGTAAAATTCTAGGGGAGAGAATGATTAGATGTTATAGATGCGAAGGAGGAGGGACACATAAGTCCAAGGTCATTTTCCAAGGTATGTTTTAGTTGTGGAAAAGATGGTCACATAGCTCGATTTTGTCCTGTAGTGAAATCAAGTCCTGCTGGGACGGTGGCACCAAAGGCGGGTACGGACAAAACAAAGTCGGTGATTTTAGGAAGAGCGTTTTTCGTGACTTCTCAAAAAGCGAGTAACCCGAACGAAGTTAGCACGGGTTAGTTAATTATAAATTCTTGCGTAGTCTATACCTTATTAGATATTGGTTCTACCCATTCTTTTATCTCTTTTGCTTGCGCTCAACGTTTAAATTTGACTCTGGAGAAATTAGACTTTGACTTATCGGTTGAAACTCTTTTAGGAGAAACCTTCATTTCATGTGCTATCCAAGTCTTGGATGAGAGTCACAGTTTTGAATGATATTTCTATTGTTAATAAATTTCCTGACGTATTCTTGAATACTTCTTAGCCTACCCCTAGAGCGTGAAATTGAATTTTTTATTGACCCCAGTACAAAACCCATTTCTAAAACCCTTAAATATTTCTTCAACCAAAACGGACGTATAATGTGCCAAAGACGTTGGCTCGAGCTGTTGAAGATTACGATCATACCATCCAATACCATCCTGGAAAAGTGAACGTAGTAGCTGACGCATTGAGTAGAAGATCAGATGCGGGTATGAGTGCGATGCTATTAACACAAAAACCTATTTCTTATAACTTAAAAAGGATGAAGATAGAGTTAAAGACTCTAAGGACCCACGTGGTGATATAAAATATACGAGTAGAATCGACTTTAATCGATAAAGTTAAAGCCGCTCAAACTACACACCTGGAGCTGATGAATGTGAAGAAGAAGGTTCAAGAAGGCGTTATCTCAACCCTCGATTTTATTGGCCCATTTGAAATCCTTGATCGAGTAGGAACTGTGGCCTATAGACTCGTTTTGACACCAAGTATATCGCGTGTTAATAACGTTTTTCACGTATCGATGTTACGTAAATATGTGGACGACCCGAACCACATTATTGAATTGGAACTAGACGAGATAGCATAATATTTAATGTATGAGGAGATACATGTTAAAATCTTGGATAAGAAGGATCCTATTCGACACTCAAAAGTTATAACTCAAGAGTTAGAATCTGAAATGAAGTCAAGGTATCCTTACCTCTTGACATACCAGTATACGTCGTAAATTTTTAGGGACAAAATTTCATAAGGAGGGGAGATTGTGAGACCCCAAATTTTTTTAATAAAGATTTAAATTTCTCGAAATATTTTTTTTGAATATTATGGTGTGGATTTGATATAATGTTATAGTTGTGGGTAATATTTATAAATTTTGTAAAGTATGCAAGTTGTTATAAAATATTCGTTTGGTCAGAGAATATTTTTTTTGTCGAGGAATATCCGTACGACAGCACAATCATTGGTGGACCCCACAACGAAAGTATTATCGTAGTAAGAAAATGACAGAATTATCTTTTTATAAAAATATGGTGGAAGTGTTACCGTTAAAACTGTTGAACTACTCGGTAGTAAAAGTACAGTAATACGCGTGGTTGCATAGTAGCACACGGTATTGGTTATTGATGCTTACGTAAGAAGTCACTTTCGTTATACTCAATTATTGCTACATAATAATTGCGCATCATATCTCTCTATATTATTGATTCGATTATTGTCACAAGATTATCATCATATAATATGATATATTATTAAATCAATAATTGAGACAAAAAAGTTGTTCATATTATTAAATTATAATATTTACAATATCTAGAAGTTCTGTCAAGGAGAGGTTTGGTCACCTAATTGCGCGCCAATAGGGAGAAATCCTTATTGGAAAGCCCCCTCTTTCTTGGGAACGACCTGGTTGTTAAATATTGTGAGTTATAATATTAATGATGAATAAGTTCATGTTGATTGTAGATGAATTTGATAGTTCCATTGTGTTAAAATTATTTGTGTTAGTGGAAATCGACATTTATTTCGATAATAATTGATGTTTGGAGGTTATATTGTTCAATCGGGTATTCGGGGTACTTTTTGTATCGGATTACTATTCACGAGTTACTATTCACGGGTTACTATTCACCCAATTACTATTCACTCTAGTATTATTCACTCGGGTATTTGGGACACTTTTCAGATTCACGGGTACTATTCACCAAAAATATATTTCTTTTCGGTCCAAATCATTTTTTCGTACAATATTATTCTATGAGGAGATGTACTAATTTTTTAGACCGTTGGTTGAAATTATAATAGTAAATCAATATGGATCGTTGGTTTAAAGTTTTAATAGTAAATCAATATGGATCACTGGTTTAAAGTTTTAATAGTAAATCAATATGGATCGTTGGTTTAAAGTTTTAATAGTGAATCAGTATGGACTGTTGCTTTAAGTTTTAATAGTAAATCAATATGGACCGTCCGTTTAAAAGTAAATCAATCTGGACCGTTCATGAATTAGTTACTATTCAGTCCATTCTCCCATAAATAGAAGCTCATTCCTTCATTATTTCTTACGAATTCACTGAAACTCTAGAGAGAGAAGTTATAGAGAGAAATTATAGAGAGAAGTTATAGAGAGAAAATCTATAGAGAGAAAGAAGAAGAGAAGTCTACTACCTCACTATTCCAGTATCCAGTTTTCTTCTAAGGTAAGGGATATTATTTGTTGTACTCGTAAAGGGGTATTATTTCTTTCGTATTCATGAAGAGAACTTCTTCATTATTCCATTCTTTATTATTACATTGTGGAATAACTCAGATATCGCTGAAATACCCTATACTTGGTGAAATTCTTCATTATTCCATTCTTTATCATTATGTTAGAATAACTCATCTATCGCAATCTACCGCATATGGTGAAATTCTTACGTTATTCTATTCTTTATTATTACGTTGGAATAACCTATCTGTGCACGGTCTTCATCGCATGCTTTATTATTCTCGTGAAAGTCTTTTGTTATTCCATTCTTTATTATTCTATCATGTATATATCATTATCTCTTATGCGGGCGCTTTTGGCTGGTTCCATTATTTATTATTATTATTATTCTGTCGGAATATCCTGTTTGTGCATTTACGCATGACCTGGTTCCATTCTTTATTATTCTGTTGAGAATAACCTGTCTATGTGGTTTATCGCATGCATGGTGAATTCTTCTGTTATTCCATTCTTTATTATTCTGTTGGAATAACATGTATATGTGGATTACCACATGCATGACGAATGATCCTTTGTATTTCATTCCTTATTAAAATGTGGAAATGATCTATCTACGTGGATTACCACATGGCAAGTGAAAATCCATTTGCAGTTTCGTAATTTTTCTGACCCTCAAAAATTCTGGAAAGTCATAATATAAGCATTGGACTGTTAATTATGATGAAAGTCATAATAAAAGTATTAAACTGATAAAAATCATGGGTATATGTAGTATTAGTAAGTGTTATGATGAGTTATATTGATTATTCTGTGAAAACATGTAAGTTTCTTAGAAATTACAAAGAGTTGAAAATAAGATTTTTGGTGAATATGGAACATGAAATTCAATTAACCATATCTCCTATTATATTTCGAATTTTTGAGTGTGGTCAAGTTCTAAAGTTAGATCAATGAATTTTCTAACTTATCCAAGTGGAATCACTGGAAGAGGTGTTGTAGATTTTCGTGTGGACTGATTTTAGCAAAGGAGTCAAAAACTGCAAAGTACCAAAAAACTACTGCCCATAAATTTAAAAAGGCATTTTCGGCCACTTAATTTAGGAGAAAAATTTCGGCCTTTTGGGACATGGAAGTATATGGTATAAAGTATCTCCTGTCCAAAAATGAGCTCATTTCAACTTAAAATGAGCAAGTTATGACCATTTCAATATTTAGGTTTTTTTGACGAAAAACGCTATAACCGGAGTTCTATAACTCCGATGACCATAAAATTTAAATTGGAAGCTCACGTTAATAGGTGTAAGATCCTTCCAAGATTTGGGAATTTCTGGAGTTAAACTTGAGGTAGCTAATTTCTTAAGAAATTAATTAGAAATTGATTTTTGAAAAATACTTAAGAGAGTTGAAAAATTATAAAAAAAATACTTGTTGTGTATGAAATATATTTATATATGTGTGGACAAAGGATAGAAAAATAATAAGTTGATTTGGTAATTTTTCATGACAATGGTTTAGTTTCAAACATATGAGTTAAATATGTTATGTGAAGTTGAAGAATTGGTAAATAGGATTTTAGGGCTTGAAAATCCTATATAAGATATATGCAGATTTTTGATGAGTGATTTGATCATTGGTGATGAAATCTTATGAGTATGGCATTTTTGAATGATTAAATGCATTACTTGGTAAAGTGTAAACAATTAAATTAAATTATTTATAAGTTTAAGAAGTGATTAAAATATTATTATAATATTAACAATATTAGATTATGAGTTATTTAAGTGATGGATAATATTTGGATAAATTTAAAGTCTTTAATATTTATCCTTGTTTTCGTTTGATTAATGCTTATATTATTGTCATCATCCTCATGCTTATATTGTGATGAAAGTCATCTTTGGCTTACGTGCAGAGATTGACTTGGTATGATTATGACCAGGGATTATTCGGTATAATCATGACCGTAATGTAACGAATGATGTGGTAAAAGTCCTCATTGGCCTGTAGTTCATTGGTGGACAGTTGTTGGTATGATTATGACCAGGGATTATTCGGTATAATCATGACCATTGATGATTACATGAATATCCTTGGTCGTGGTGCAGGGATGATGTGGTTTATTTATTAAGCTGAGTTGAGCTCACCCTTTCTTTCACTATTCTCTTTAGGAAATGAGAATATAGCTGGGACGAGTCGGGGAACGGAGTAACGGTCCAGATGATAGCGTTAGTAGTCCTCACCATTCTGTTAAATAGTGTGACAATAAATGTAATGAGGACTCCATTGAGTGTGAATATTGTCTAAATGACAATATTCTTATTAAAACTCTCAGTTTATGTTTTGTCGTATTTTACACGACAGTTGTATTATTAAGTTGTATTTGTATTTTTGTACCATGTATTTGGCGACTCAAGATGGGTGATGTATACCTATTTTGGGGGCGTCACAATTGTCATCACCCTCATGCTTATATTGTGATGAAAGTCATCTTTGGCCCGTAGTGCATAAATGGACTGTTGATTGGTATGATTATGACCATGGATTATTCGGTATAATCATGACCTGTAATGATACAAATGATGTGGTAAAAGTCTTCAATTGCCCGTAGTGCATTGATGGACAGTTGTTGGCATGATCATGACCATTGGTGATAATAACGAATATCCTTGGCCCGTAGTGCATGGATAATTCGTGGATGTGATAATAATGAATATCCTTGGCCCGTAGTGCATGGATAATTTAGTGATGTGAATTATTTATTGAGTTGAGTCTCAGCGATAAAATTAATGATAAACTTTTAAATCATAGAAGATAGTAGATATTATGCTCTACTTGACTTTTCTAATGGATTGTTTGTTCCGCTGCAGTTAAACTTGTTGATATTCTATCAGTTTAACACTGTTGAAGGCTAATGATAATTTATTCTGCATTATCTTAGTCATAATATTCTTTACTGGGCTAGTTGAGCTCACCCTTTGTTTTCATTGTTCTCTTCAGGAAATGAGAATATAGCTTAGACTAGTCGGGGAACGGAGTGATGGTCCGAGATGGTGGCTATAGTAGTCTTCACTATTTTATATAATATTGTGGTAATAAATGTAACGAGGACTTCATTTGAGTTTGGATATTGTCTACGAGACAATATTTGTGTTAAAACTCACAGCTTATGATTTATCGTATTCTGCACGACAGTTAGCAGTTGTATAAATGAAGTTGTATTTGAATTATGTATCATATATTTGGCGACTCAGAATGGGTTCTGTATACCTATTTTGAGGGCGTCATATACTATTCATGAAAAAATTGATTTCTTTTCGATCCAAATTATTTTTGATACATGAATATTATTCTTGAATTTTACTCCACAATTAGTGATCATGTTGACAATTTGGACATTCTTGAACTCTGGATAAATTGAATTATAAATCTCTAATATTTATCCTTGATCTCACTTGATTGATTCTTTATATCATTGTCATCTTCCTCATGCTTATAATCTGTTAAAAGTCATCTTTGGCCCCTAGAGTAAAGATGGACTGTTGATTGGTATGATTATGACAAGGAATTTTGTATTGGTATAATCATGACCTTTAATGTCACAGATAAAGGTTTGTGGTGAAAGTTCTCTTTGGCCAGTAGTGCATAGATGGACAGGTGTTTGGCATGATCATGACCACTGGTGATACAAACGATTATTTTAGGCTCGTGGTGCATAGACAATTCATTGATGGGAAATAATTATTGATTGGTGTTACATGATAAAATATTGATGATAAACTTTTAAATCATAGAATATAGTAGACATCATGCTCTACTTGACTCTTCTAATGGATTGCTATTTTTGATGCAGTTGTTGATATAAAACGTGTTGTCTATTGTATTTTATCAGATTTTTTCCCATTGAGGACTAAGGATAATTTGTTCTACATTATCTTAGTCATAATATTTTTTACTGGGCTAGTTGAGCTCACCCTTTTTCTTTTGGTTCCATTGTTCTTCTCAGGAGGTAAAAATATAGATGGCACTAGTCGGGGAGTGGAGTAATGGTCCAAGATGGTTATTATAGTAGTCCTCCCTATTTTGTAAAATAGTGTGACAATAATTGTAATGAGGAATTTATTTGTGTTTGGATATTGTCTACAAGACAATATTTGTATTAAAACTCTCAGCTTATGTGTTATCGTATTTTGCACTACAGTTGTATAAATAAAGTTTATATTTGAATTATGTACCATGTATTTGGCGACTTAGAATGGATTGTGTGGACTTATTTTAGGGGCGTCACAAGAACACAACCTAAACCTCTACCTGAAGCATTGTTGTAGAAGACATATGCCTCCGAACCTAATGGTATTGTCAGAACAGGTGCGTTAATGTGTCTCCTCTTGAGTTCTTGAAAACTTTTCTCACATTCCTCGCTCCAATTGAATTTTGTATCTTTTCGAGTCAGTTGAGTTAATGGAGTAGCATTTCGAGAAATCCTTCCACGAATCTCAGATAATAACCAGCTAAGCCTAAAAAGCTACTTATTTTATTTACTGACTTAGGTTGCTCCCAATTGTGACTCGTATCCCAACCTTGGATAATACCTCACAATGGCACCTATCAGTTTGTCACCGTACAAAGACGGCATTGCATATGGAGAGTCTGACTTCGGTGCATTCCACAAAGGAAGTCACCAGATAAAGGCTCGGGTACCTATTTTTTTGATGGTGACATGGTTCAACTCCTGATAGTCAATGAAAAATCGCATACTCCCATATTTCTTCTTTATGAATAAAACAGGAGCACCCCAAGGCAATGTACTAGGATGAATGAAGCAATTGTCTAACAACTCCTGTAGTTGGGCTATTAACTCCTGAAGTTCAATAGAAGCCATTCGATATGGGGTTTCGGAAATGGGTTTTGTACCAGGTTCAAGGTCAATACAAAATTCGATTTCACGTTCTAGGGGTAGGCCAGGAAGTTCTTTGGAAAATACGTCAGGGAATTTATTAACAACAGAAATATCATTCAAATCTGATGTATTTTTGTTTAAATCGGTGACATGGGCTAAAAAAGCTTGACATCTGTTTTTTCAATAAACAAATTGCTTTATGACTTGATATGAAAGTGATGGACTTTAGTGGTTTGGTTGATTGAATTTTCATAACAGGTTGGTTAGGAATATGAAAACTAACACCTTACGAAAATAATCAATTTTAGCATGATGAGTAGTTAACCAATCGATTCCTAAAATCATATCAAATGCAAGTATTTTCAAAGAGATGATATCAACAGGTAATGTGAGGGTGCCGATTTGAATCAAACAAGATTTATAAATGGTGGATGTAATGAAGATTTCTCCCAATAGAGTTTCGATAGATAAGTCAAAGTCTAATTTCTTAGGGGTCAAGTTCAAAGGTTGAGCACAAGTAGGTGAAATAAAAGAGTGGATAGAATTGGTATCTAATAAGGTATAGACTTCACAAGAGTTTATAATTAACTTACCTGTGATAACTTCGTTCGGGTTCTTCGCTTTTTCGGAAGTCACGACAAAAGCTCTTCCTTGAACCACTGACTTTGAATTGTCTGGGACAACCTTTGGTGTCATCATTACCGCTAGACTTGACTTTGCTGCATGAAAAAATCGAGCTAAGTGACTGTAATGATCGAGAAATTTATAATTTAATTTAAATATTTATGGAATTAAATAAATATTTAAAATAATTCATTTATTGAGGAAAATAAATATTTGATGAATTGTCATGAATTAATTTAGTAGCTAAATTAATTAATGTTAATTGAATCGAGTAATGATACTTTTATTTGTTGGATTTAATTTAAGGAGATAATTAAATCAATTTCTTAATATTTAAGAAATTAGTTAAATTAAATTAATTGTTTAATTTAACGGAAATAAATAAATTAAATAAAGTGATGTGTCTAATTTATTAATTAAATTAGATATATAATTATTAATTTATTATAAGTATAATGATAATAAGATTATTATTATTATTATAAGCAACTTAATGGTGTGACATGAGTGTGACATGAAACTATATAACATAAATAATATTAAAATAAATTAGTTTTGGGAAGATGTGCTTAGCCAAACAGGGCCTTGTGGCCTTTGGCTTATTCAATTGTCGAGTCTTTTTATTTTTCTAACGTAAGAGGAGTGGTTATATTTTTTCTACGCGTATTATTTTCTAAGGCTAAGCTTAGAGAAGGGTCTAGTGAGAAGGAGAAATAACAGTGTGGAGAGAGCTTGGTAGGAGAGTTTTCTCTGTAAATTGTGCTAAGAAAGTTGGAGTATTAAGAGGGAAAGCAATTCCTTATCATTCTTCTTCTCATCAGTCAAGGATTTAGGTAAAATTCACCCTTAATTTTAAAGTTTAGTTTTTCTAATTTCTAGTTCTCTGTGAACGATTTTGTTGAATTATTGTTTCAAACCTGATTATATGATATGGGTTATATTGTAGAATCTGTTGCCATCATGTATGAGTGTTGTATCAGTTATCAAATTCGTGAGCAATTGGTGTGTAGAAAGAAAATGAATATCAGTGTTCATATTTGAAAATGGCCTTAGAAAGTATCAATTTCAGTGGTCAATTTGTGTATAAAACTGTAAACTGATGCTTGCATATGGTAGTTCATTGAAATATGAATATAACGTAATTTGAATGGAATGATTTGGCCAAATAATGAGTTCACAGTGATGATTTTTGGATAAACTATCAAAAATGGAGTTTTCATGAGAAAACATGAAATTTAAGGAATTAAAATAGTTTAATTTGATGTTTAATTGTTCTAAGTTAATGAATATATGAGGAAACATGTATGTGTTACTTTTATATCAGTTGGATGTGCTAATTTCACCATTTGATGGGTGAAATTTGTGTTTGTTGGGCTAAAAATCGCTCTCTTCTTCACCGTTGCCTCTCGCTCTGCGTCTCGAACAACACTGCCAGTAGCTGCTACCGGTGTGCCAAGGTAAAAAAACTAACAGCATGCTACCGTCTCCCAAGCTTTAAGTGTGGTAGCAATTGCTACCACACCTCGGACTGAGACGATGAGGTGCAACTTATTGCGCGATCATCATGTGTAGTGGACTTATATTAGTTTAGCATGCATGTTAATGATGTTGAGGCATAATATAAACCACAATAACAGATTGTCGAAGCGTTGTTATATAAAGTGTAAAAGAATTTAAGTGATTACTTGAATAAGTTATGTAATGAACCAAATGTGATGTTTTTAAAAGTTAAATATAAATGATAAGGTTTATAGTGTGATTTCAAAATTGTTAAGGTGTTAACTAATGTGGTTAGGTGCTAGGTTAGGGTTATGACCTAAATGATGGTTTAAACCCTAAAAGCTAATATTCATGCAATTAATTATTGTTGCGATTTCAATGATATGTGTAGGGTAATTGGAGATTATTTTACATTTGTGTAGCTTACAATCAAGGCAAGTTCTCTAACCCTACTTTTATAATTGTGCAAGTACTAGACCTTATCTCTTTACAATTGAGCAAGCTTTCTAACTTCATTCTTTTCATATTAAATGCAAGTTTCCATTCCTATATTATTATTTTTCAAGTTCTTAAATTGAGCAAACTTAATCTATCTTGAATATGTTTGTACAAGCTCTTATAACCTAATTCGTTATATCGAGCGAGTTTTACTTTTCTAATTATTATTCAAAGCACATATTGTTCTAATACATCGATTCAAATGAGATTGTTCTAACTCTTTTGGTTATAGCATTTTGTATGTATATCATGTAATTCAATTGTATCTATTGTTGATATCCGATCTTTGACTTTGATAGCCTTGTTCAGTTATAAATTCTTGTGTTAAACCTTTACTGATGTAAATTGAATAGTGTTCTAAAATTCTAGAAACACTGGTAAGCTAGTTCCAAACTAAACTTTCTTTAGTGCGGAAATTCCAAATTCAAACTGAGACGAACAACCCTAACATAGTGGATTTTGTACGTGTAACGTTTAGATGTTTGTGCACAATACATGGTACAAAGGGCTGATCCCCCTAAGTACATTAAGAAGGGTCCGTATAGTCTAAATGACAGTTAAGGTTGGGTAATAATACCTAAGAACCGGGGACATAGTTCGTGGTCTTAATACCCCCATATAATTAAAGTTCAAACTTGTTTTCTAGTTTGAGTTGTAGAACAAGTTCCTTATTGTTCAGCTTTTGTTGTTCACTCTCATGTTATTATCATTGCTACTTTCTATATCAGTGAGCATTTGTTTGTTCACTCTTACAATTAACACTGCAGCTAAAGTGGAGAAAGTTAATGAGCCGTCGACTAGCAAAGGCAAGGGCAAGATGTCCAAATGATGAAGACTTTTGAGAATTTTATTTTATTGAATTATGTTAAAGACTTGTTTTAATACGTGATGTATTCCGCAAACTTATGTAATAATTTTAAGGTTAGATTACCTGGGATTTATTTTGAGATAATGATGTAACCCTTTATTCGGAGAGATTATGGTTTAATTTATTTTTATTATGTCTTTATCCTTTATTATGGGTAGTTAGATGTAATAGTTTTTGATAAGTGAGCACCAAATCCTGTGGGAATGAAGTACCTGAATTTGGGGGTGTCCCAGGTTGGTATCAAAGCTTTAGGTTATGAACCTTAGGTAGGGAAACCTTAGGAAGCAAACTTTAAGGAAATAGAAAACATTGAGGTGTTTAACTCTTACCGAGTTTTAAGGAATGGAATAAGGTATCCATTGAAGCTAAATAACAAAAGACATTATGTGCTATGTGTTAATAACTTATGTGCTTGCGAGTATCGAAAAATATTAAGTAAAACTTAAAACATTTTGTTGTCAGGATGTCTACCGAAGGAGGATCCAGTCCAGCTAGAGAGGTGATACCCCAGGTACCTATAGATGATGAACCCTAGGATATTCACGTAGTGCGGGAGCAGTTGATCCAGGAGGATGAGCCTGTGACCGATCCCGTGGAGGATAGTTCTGAGGAGGTAGAGGAGGATGATGAGGAAGAGGATCCTGAGGAGTTTCCACTAAACTCCATATCGGCCGAGATGTATGATGCTTTGTATGACCGTAATGTAGAATTACAGGACGAGGTCGAGGAGCTGAAGGAAATGATTGAGATGGATCATGCTTCGATGGAGCAAAAGGATGCAGAGATTCAGGAACTTGATTCGAAACTTGGAAACACGGAGTGGGACTTAGTTCATACAAAGGGTCAGCATGAAGACCTATTGGCAGTACACAAGAAGATGAAGACTGACATGGAGAAATTGAAAGATGATTTCAAAGAGGAGTCAGTTAAGCGTGCAAGAGCAGAGGATGCGTGGATGAAGGCAACTCAACGTACAGATCGTGCTGAGGCTAAGGTCCAAGTGAAGAAATCCAAGATGAAAGAGTTGTATTTCGCTTTTAATTCGGCGATTGATAGGGCCCATGATCGAGTCTACTATTATCCACCCCAGTTTGAGAATTCGCCGTGGTTCGTGATGGATCGCAGAACGGCATATCGTATCATGGAGGAAGAACGTCGGGAAGCCTTATGACGTCTTAATATGCCTAGATAGAATAAGATAGATAATAATATGTGGTCAATTATGTGAATAAATAAATTGTGAATCCCTTATTTTGAGATAAATAAAGGGATAGTATGAGTATGTAATCCTGAAACGTGTTTAGTTCAGGAAAGTGAATGTTTATAGCGGTTATGCTATTTTGAGTATGTTCTAAAAACTTTATGAATAAATAAAATATTAAAGCTTATTTGAAATGTTATGTGTCAAAGCTTTAATCTTGGAATGTTTAAGTTAAACTTTAAATACCCAAGAAGATGAGTAATGAGCTATTAAGTGTATATTTTAACAGAAAATGCCTCCTAGAAGAAGACAACCACGTCAGCAAGCACCTCCTGAGGGGTCTACGAATAATAACAACGAGACCAATGCTAATCCAGTTCAGCAGTTGGTAGCTTTGTTGACGGGTGCACTTGCGAATCAACCGTAAGCTCAAGTCATGACTTTCAAAGAATTCAAAGCGGTTGGACCGCCAGAATTTCAAGGGTCTATGAATCCATTGGAAGCCCAAACCTGGATCATGGAAATGGAGAAGGTGTTCGACGTTGCTAGAGTTAATGAAGATCAGAAGACTGCGTTCGCAACGTTTATGTTGAAGTCTGAAGCTAGCTACTGGTGGCAAGCAAATAAGGTTCGTGGAGGACAAGGAGTGATAGCGTGGGATAGATTCAAGGAAATGTTTTTTGAAATGTACTTTCCAGCAAGTTGTCAGAATCAGCTGGAAGTGCAATTTCTTAAGCTGAAGCAAGGAACTATGACGGTGCCAGAATATGCTACGAAATTTAATGAGTTGGCAAGGTTTGCCACTTATCAAGTCAATACTGATGAACGTAAAGCAAGAAGATTTGAACAAGGATTAAAGCCCTGGCTTTACAGCAAGGTTTCAATGTTCCAGCTGAATACATTTGCGGCTCTATTGGAAAAGGCAATTATCGCGGAAGGTGGACGCGATGCTTTGACCAAGTACAACCAAGAACAAAAGAAGAAGAAGAATGAGAATGAGAATAAGGCGGGTGGTAGTAATGTTGGAAGCAATAGTTAGAAAAGGGAGTGGAACGAGAATTTGACTGCGGGAGGACAGCAAGGAAATCAGCAGAAGAAAAAGTTTGAGGCTTGGACAACTTGCGGGAAGAACCATACTGGAGTATGTTTGAAGGGAAAGAGAGTGTGTTTTTCAACGTGGTCGGGAGGACACATTGCACCGAACTGCTTTTAGTCCAAGAAAGGAGCATGTTATACACTGTGGTTCAAGGATCACATGGCTCGTGATTGTCCTAAGAAGCGGTGGGAAGTGCAAGTGGCAGAAAAGGAAACAACAACGGTGGTGGTGCGTTAACTATCACTGGACCAGCTCAATCAAGCCAACCCATCTGCGAGGACTTTCAATATGACCGCAAGCGAGGATGATGTCTGATCTAAGGATGTGGTGTCGGTATCATTCGATTAATGGTATTAATGCTTATGTACTATTTGATTCAGATGCTACTTGTTCATTTATATCTGATGAATTTGCTCAGAATTTAGATTTGCCTCAGGAAGAATTAGAATTTCCCTTAAGTATAGAGATTGCAAACAGGGAAATGATTCCTGTTAGATACATATATAGGAATTGTAGAGTGGATATAAAAGGTCACGAGATGATGGTAGATCTGATACCAATTAGACTTGGTGAATTCGATGTTATACTGGGAATGGATTGGTTATTCAATTACGGAACAATAATTGATTGTCAAAAGAAGTGCGTTAACCTTATGACTCCATCAAAGGTTGTGTTCTTTGGTATCAAGTCACCTCGAAAAGCAAGTTGTCTGACGGTGATGCAAGCTAAGAAGTTATTGAGACAAGGATGTGTAGGATACTTAGCCTACATCGTCGATATACAGAAGAAGAGTGCGAAGTTGGAAGAGATATCGATCATAAGAGATTTTGCAGACGTATTTCCAGAAGATTTGCTGGGTCTTTTATCAGATCGATAAATCGAGTTTGTGATTGACTTTTTACTAGGAACGGCTCCGATATCTAAGGCACAATATCGAATGTCCCCGGTAGAGATGAAGGAGTTGATGGTGCAATTGCAAGAATTGCTCGACAAGAAGTATATTCAGCCCAGTGTGTCAATATGGGGAGCACCGGTGTTGTTTGTTAAGAAGAAAGACGGATCGATGCAGCTCTGCATTGACTACCGAGAATTGAATAAGGTCACAATTAAAAACAAGTATCCATTACCTAGAATCGATGACCTGTTCAATCAGTTGAAGGGAGTAAGGTATTTCTCAAAGATAGACTTGAGAAGTAGTTATCATCAGTTGAAGGTGAGGCGGAGGATGTACTGAAAATGGCGTTCGAAACTTCGGTATGGTCATTCTGAGTTTACGGTTATGTCTTTTGGTTTAACTAACGCTTTTCTTGACGTTCATGGACTTGATGAACAGGGTGTTTAAACCATTCTTGGATAAATTTGTGGTGGTGTTTATTGATGATATATTGGTGTATTCCAAAACCAAAGAGGAACATGTGGAACACTTGAGATTGACATTGGAGACGTTGAGAAAAGAGAAGTTGTACGCTAAGTTCTCAAAATGTGAATTTTGGTTGGAACATGTACAGTTTCTCGGACACATTATTGATAAGGACGGAATTTTGATAGATCCATCAAAAGTTAAAGCTGTAATAAACTGGGATCAGCCGAAGACACCGTCAGAAGTGAGGAGTTTCTTAGGATTGGCAGGATACTATAGGCGTTTTATTCAAGACTTCTCCAAGATTGCAACTCCGTTGACAAATTTAACTAGAAAGGTGGTTAAGTTTGTTTGGACAGAGAAGTGTGAGGAAAGTTTTCGAGAATTGAAGAAGAGGTTGAGTTCGACACACATGTTGTCGTTGCTGATGATCTGAGAAATTTTATGGTGTATAGTGATGCATCGCATAAAGGACTAGGTTTGTGTGCTTATGCGAATCAGACGGAGTTATTGTGTATGCATCACGACAGTTAAAAGATTACGAGAAGGGGTATCCAACTCATGACTTAGAGTTGGCAGCAGTGGTGTTTGCCCTAAAACTTTGGAGACATTATCTTTATGGAGAGAGGTGTGAGATATATCTGAGCCATAAAAAATCTCAAGTATATCTTTACACAAAAGATTTGAACATGCGACAAAGCAGATGGTTGGAGCTTATCAAAGATTATGATTGCGAGATTTTCTATCATCCCGGAAAGGCGAATGTTGTTGCTGATGCCTTAAGTAGGAAGGGACGGGAGAAGTTAATGATGTTAACTGATCAAGAAAAGTTAGTGTCAGAAATGGCTAAGATGGAGTTGGAAATTAAATATCCGACAGAATCTGATGAAAAGTTATTCCAGATGAGAAATAGTTCAACGTTAGTGGATGTGGTGAAGAATGCACAACTTCAGGATGAAGACTGCAAAAAGATAAAACAGAAGATATCTGAAGGTGAGAAAAACAAATTCAAAATCGATTCGGAAGGATTACTTCGATTCGAAGGGAGAATTTGGGTTCCACAAGTACCAGAAGTTAAAGAAGAAATTTTGGATGAAGCTCACAACTCACGATATTCGATTCACCCTGGGAGTACAAAGATGTGACAGGATCTTAGACATTATTTCTGGTGGCCAAATATGAAGAGGGATGTGGCTGAGTGTGTGGCGAAATGCTTAACTTGTCAGAAAGTCAAAGCTGAACATCAAAGGCCAAGCGGATTATTACAACCATTGGAGATACTAGAATGGAAATAGGAGCATATCACAATAGATTTTGTGGTAGGTCTTCCAACGACTCAGCAAGGTTACGACGCCATTTGGGTGATTGTTGATCGACTAACGAAGTCGGCACACTTTTTGCCAATCAAGATTCGATTTACACTAGATCGGTTAGCAAAGCTATATGTGAAGGAAATTATTTCAAGACACGGTGTACCTGTGTCTATTGTATCAGACAGAGATCCACGTTTCACATCTAATTTCTGTAGACGACTACAAGAATGTTTGGGAACACAGTTGAAAATGAGCACATCGTACCATCCTCAGACCGACGGACAGAGTGAGAGAACCATCTAAACATTTGAAGATATGTTCAGAGCATGTATCATGGATTTCAAGGGAAATTGGGATGACCATCTGCCATTGGTGGAATTTGCTTATAATAATAGTTATCACGCGAGTATTGGCATGGTGCCTTATGAAGCGTTATATAGCAGGAAATGCAAAACTCCGTTCTGTTGGGACGAGGTTAGTGAACGTCAGCTATTGGGTCCAGAATTGGTACAATAGACTGTCGAGATAATCAAGGTTATTCGAGCAAGATTAATAGCTGCACAGGATAGACAGAAGAAATATGCTGATCAACATCGACAGAATCGGGAATTCGATGTCGGTAGTTATGTTTTCTTGAAAGTGTCTCCCTGGAAGGGAAAATTAGGTTTGGCAAGAAAGGGAAATTAAGCCCTAGATTTAAAGGACCTTTCGAAGTACTTCGACGAGTTAACAAAGTGGCGTATGAAGTAGCTTTACCTCCAGAATTGGTGCATATTCACAATGTTTTCCATGTCTCGGTATTGAGACCATATAAGCCTGACTATAAACATGTTATAGAATATGAGCCTTTACAGTTTGAGAAAGATTTATCATATGAAGAAGTCCCTGTTCAAATTGTTTACAGAAAAGAGCAAGTATTGAGGAATAAGGTGATACCTTCTGTTAAGGTAATTTGGAGGAACCACAATGCTGAAGAAGCTACGTGGAAACTTAAAAGTGTTATGATGAAGAATTATCCTCAGTTGTTTGCTTGATTTTGTATAGCGATTCTGGGGACAGAATCTTGTTAAGGATGGAAGAATGTAACGAATAAATTTTTTGAGTTGTGATTCTGGGGACAGAATCCTCTTAAGGAGAGAAGGATGTAACGATCGAAAAATTTATAATTTAATTTAAATATTTATAGAATTAAATAAATATTTAAAATAATTCATTTATTGAGGAAAATAAATATTTGATGAATTGTTATGAATTAATTTAGTAGCTAAATTAATTAATGTTAATTGAATCGAGTAATGATACTTTTATTTGTTGGATTTAATTTAAGGAGATAATTAAATCAATTTCTTAATATTTAAGAAATTAGTTAAATTAAATTAATTGTTTAATTTAACGGAAATAAATAAATTAAATAAAGTGATGTGTCTAATTTATTAATTAAATTAGATATATAATTATTAATTTATTATAAGTATAATGATAATAAGATTATTATTATTATTATAAGCAACTTAATGGTGTGACATGAGTGTGACATGAAACTATATAACATAAATAATATTAAAATAAATTAGTTTTGGGAAGATGTGCTTAGCCAAACAGGGCCTTGTGGCCTTTGGCTTATTCAATTGTCGAGTCTTTTTATTTTTCTAACGTAAGAGGAGTGGTTATATTTTTTCTACACGTATTATTTTCTAAGGCTAAGCTTAGAGAAGAATTACTAGTGAGAAGGAGAAATAACAGATTGGGAGAGAGAGCTTGGTAGGAGAGTTTTCTCTGTAAATTGTGCTAAGAAAGTTGGAGTATTAAGAGGGAAAGCAATTCCTTATCATTCTTCTTCTCATCAGTCAAGGATTTAGGTAAAATTCACCCTTAATTTTAAAGTTTAGTTTTTCTAATTTCTAGTTCTCTGTGAACGATTTTGTTGAATTATTGTTTCAAACGTGATTATATGATATGGGTTATATTGTAGAATCTGTTGCCATCATGTATGAGTGTTGTATCAGTTATCAAATTCGTGAGCAATTGGTGTGTAGAAAGAAAATGAATATCAGTGTTCATATTTGAAAATGGCCTTAGAAAGTATCAATTTCAGTGGTCAATTTGTGTATAAAACTGTAAACTGATGCTTGCATATGGTAGTTCATTGAAATATGAATATAACGTAATTTAAATGGAATGATTTGGCCAAATAATGAGTTCACAGTGATGATTTTTGGATAAACTATCAAAAATGGAGTTTTCATGAGAAAACATGAAATTTAAGGAATTAAAATAGTTTAATTTGATGTTTAATTATTTTAAGTTAATGAATATGTGAGGAAACATGTATGTGTTAGTTTTATATCAGTTGGATGTGCTAATTTCACCATTTGATGGGCGAAATTTGTGTTTATTGGGCTAAAAATGGCTATTGTTCACTACAGTCTCTGCGTCTGTTTGAACATCGGTGCAATTTGCCGCAAGTGCCAAAGCAAAAAATGGCGCGCATTGCTTGGTCCCCAAGCCTAAAGTGTGGTGCAATTGCGCCACACCTGAATCGAGACACGATGAGGTCTGCTTATTGGCAGATCATGCGTAGTGGACTTATATTAGTTTAGCATGCATGTTATTGATGTTGAGGCATAATATAAACCACAATAACAGATTGTCATGCGTTGTTATATAAAGTGTAAAAGAATTTAAGTGATTACTTGAATAAGTTATGTAATGAACCAAATGTGATGTTTTTAAAAGTTAAATATAAATGATAAGGTTTATAGTGTGATTCAAAATTGTTAAGGTGTTAACTAATGTGGTTAGGTGCTAGGTTAGGGTTATGACCTAAAAGCTAATATTCATGCAATTAATTATTGTTGCGATTTCAATGATATGTGTAGGGTAATTGGAGATTATTTTACATTTGTGTAGCTTACAATCAAGGCAAGTTCTCTAACCCTACTTTTATAATTGTGCAAGTACTAAACCTTATCTCTTTACAATTGAGCAAGCTTTCTAACTTCATTCTTTTCATATTGAATGCAAGTTTCCATTCCTATATTATTATTTTCAAGTTCTTAAATTGAGCAAACTTAATCTATCTTGAATATGTTTGTACAAGCTCTTATAACCTAATTCGTTATATCGAGCGAGTTTTACTTTTCTAATTATTATTCAAAGCACATATTGTTCTAATACATCGATTCAAATGAGATTGTTCTAACTCTTTTGGTTATAGCATTTTGTATGTATATCATGTAATTCAATTGTATCTATTGTTGATATCCGATCTTTGACTTTGATAGCCTTGTTCAGTTATAAATTCGTGTGTTAAACCTTTACTGATGTAAATCGAATAGTGTTCTAAAATTCTAGAAACACTGGTAAGCTAGTTCCAAACTAAACTTTCTTTAGTGCGGAAATTCCAAATTCAAACTGAGACGAACAACCCTAACATAGCGGATTTTGTACGTGTAACGTTTAGATGTTTGTACACAATACATGGTACAAAGGGCTAATCCTCCTAAGTACATTAAGAAGGGTCCATATAGTCTAAATGACTGTTAAGGTTGGGTAATAATACCTAAGAACCGGGGACATAGTTCGTGGTCTTAAGACCCTCAGATAATTAAAGTTCAAACTTATTTTCTAGTTTAAGTTGTAGAACAAGTTCCTTATTGTTCAGCTTTTGTTGTTCACTCTCATGTTATTATCATTGCTACTTTCTATATCAGTGAGCATTTGTTTGCTCATTCTTGCAATTAACACTGCAACTAAAGTGGAGAAAGTTGATGAGCCGTCGACTAGCAAAGGCAAGGGCAAGATGTCCAAATGATGAAGACTTTTGTGAATTTTATTTTAATGAATTATGTTAAAGACTTGTTTTAATATGTGATGTATTCCGCAAACTTATGTAATAATTTTAAGGTTAGATTACCTGGGATTTATTTTGAGATAATGATGTAACCCTTTATCGGGAGAGATTATGGTTTAATTTATTTTAATTATGTCTTTATCCTTTATTATGGGTAGTTAGATGTAATAGTTTTTGATAAGTGAGCACCAAATCCTGTGGGAATGAAGTACCTGGATTTGGGGGTGTCACAATTACCTTCCTTCTTCCTTTCCGCAATTGTAACACACTTTGAAATTGCTGTATACGCTTTGGACCGATGTGTCCCTCTCCGTCGCATTTGTAGAATACGTGGGGTGGTCGCTTCTCCTTCCTTAAAACGCAGGTCTTTGGTGCTTGATGTTGCTACTGATATCTTTCCGTTATTGTTGAATCTTCTCTTTTTGAAATTTCCACTTGACTCATTTCTTCTATTATGGTGGCCAGGATTACCACCGAAGTGGTTACCATTTTTGGCATGATAATTTCCTCCACGCTGGTTATCATTGTTTCGATGACCATTGTCACTTGTACGATTATTATCGTGTTGTTGGTTATTGTCTTTTGGTTGAAAAGTCTTATTATCTCTCTCTAATAATTGAGACATATTCACAACATCTGAATATAAACAAAGTTTATGAGAAATGAGGTATTGACGAATTTTAGGTTTCAAACCTCTCAAAAATATTCGTGTCATTCGTTCCTCATTATCCACCAAATGGGATGCAAACCAGGATAATTCTGCAAACTTGGCCTCATATTGTGATACAGTCATATTGTTCTATTCTAGTTTAATGAATTACACCTCCTTCATATGACGAATACTTTTTGAAAAATACTTGTCGTTTAACAATTCCTAGAACTTCTCCCAAGACATTTTAAGTGCTGAAAGATGAGTACGTTTTATAAATTCTCACTAGTAATCTGTCTCTCCACGCAATATAAAGGTGGTGAATGGAACCTTTTGCTCCTCTATTCATCCTAGAACATCAAATATTTTGGTGATCTGCTTAATCTAAGCTTCTGCCTTAAATGGCTCTGGCTTTCCCAAAAACTTTGGTGGTCCCAACTTCTTGAATTGCTTAGTAGTAACCAGCCGTGAGTTACCATTGTTTCCACCTGTATTTTGAATAGGAGTCTCTCTTGTTTGGTGTTGCATGAATTGTAGAAAGCTCCTAAACACCTCATCGTTCATCATTTGGTCGGTGTTATTGTTTACAGGAGAATTGTTGTCTTCATAATACACATTATCCTGGTTATTGATTGGCAGTGTCTCAATGGTCTCATGTGCTCCATTGCTTATCTCAAAATTTTTAGATGTCATTCTCAAATATTGCCACAAAACAAGGGTTAATTAAAGAAATTGACATGTTACATATTATCCCTATATTCCAACTGACCAATTAAATAACAAATAATCTTAGGTAGGACACACTAGCAAAGAATTTAATCTTCTCTCCCCTCCCAGTTCTAATCCCAAATCTTGACCAGAGATTATATCCCTAAGCTCTGATACCAACTGTGACGTCCCCGAAATAGGTCTATGAAATCCATTCTGAGTCGTCAAATACATGGTACAGAATCCAAATACAAACTTCCTATTTACAATAATTAACTGTCGTGTAAAATACGATAAAACCTAAGATGTGAGTTTCAATACAAATATTATCTCGTAGACAATATCCAAACTCAAATGAAGTTCTCATTATAATTATTGTCACACTATTTTATAGAGTAGTGAGGACTACTATAGTAACCATCTTGGACCATCACTCTATTCCCCGACTAGTCCCAACTATATTCTCATTTTCCTGAAGAGAACAATGAAAGACAAGGGTGAGCTCAACTAGCCCAGTAAAGAATATTATGACTAAGATAATGTAGAACAAATTATCCTTAGTCCTCAATATGAAAAAATCTGATAGAAAACAATAGACAACAAGTGTTAGATCAATAACTACATCGGAAATAACAATCCATTAGAAGAGTCAAGTAGAGCAGGATGTCTGCTATCTTCTATGATTTAAAAGTTCATCATCAATATTTTATCAATGTAACACTAATCAATAATTATTTCCAATTAATGAATTATCTATGCATTACGGGTCAAAGATATTCATTTAAATCACCAGTGGTCATGATCATGCCAAACACCTGTCCATTTATGCACTACGGGCCAAAGAGGACTTTCACCACAAACCTTTATCTGTAACATTAAAATTATGATTATACCAATACCCAATTCCTAGTCATAATCATACTATTCAACTGTCCAACTTTGTACTACGGGCCAAAGATGAATTTCACCACAATATAAGCATATATGAGGATGATGACAATGATATAAAGAATGAATCAAGTAAGATCAAAGAGAAATATTAGGGATTTATAATTTAATTTATCCAGAGTTTAAGAAAGTCCAAATTGTTAACATGATCACCAATTGTGGAGTAAAATTCAAGAATGATATTCATGTAGCAAAAATAATTTGGACAGAAAAGAAACCAATTTTGTCATGAATATTACCCCGTGAATAGTATCCCAAAGGAATAGTACCCCAAGTGAATAGTATCTCGATTGAATAGTACCTCGAATAAAAATATTAAAATTTAATAAGAAGGTTCATACAAATATTCAATGAAATGATACTAGATGAAGCACAAAACTCAAGGATATTCTACTAATTTTAGAGATTTTCACCATTTAATAATAAGGTTATGGAAACAAACAATAATTTTGTACCATAAATGGAGAAAACTATTAAAGAAAACGATATCCCTTGACGAGTACAAAAGAAATAATATCCCATACAAGTATGAAAAAATATATGAAACTGCAAATAGATTTTCACCCGTCATGCGGTAATCCGCGTAGAGAGATCATTTCTATAATTTAATAAAGAATGAATATGAAGGGTTATTCACCAAGCATGTGGTAGTCCGCGTAGACAGGTTATTCCCACAGATTAATAAGGATTAAAATGACAACACTTATGAGTATGAAGAAAATAATATCCTTTACCTTAGTAGGAGACTAAATCTGACTAGTATAGCGGAGATTATCTTGAGTAAATCTTGCACTATTAGCTACACTCAAAGTACCCTTGTACTAGAAAGAAATACATACACTATTATAGAAGAAGAATTCTCTGATTTTGGTGTGATTTTTATTTCTTAACTAAGTATCATATTTATAGGAGAATGGCAGGGCGCTATTTAATCACGGATAAACAGTCAAATTTCGAACAAATTCACGGGCAAAAATATGATTTTTACTATTTATCACTGTGCAATAAAATATTCTAATAAAATAAAAACTTTATATAAAATATAATATAATCTATTTATATTCTAATAAAATAAACAACTTTATACATATTATAATTTTTTTCTGTTTTATTACTATTATAATAATAATAAAATAAAACTGAGATAATTTTCTACCGACGATTTGACAAATTGACACATGGGAGTTCATGAAATAATAAGCCAAACTTATAACAAATGTTTCATGACAAACCCCTCTATTTATAACAAAAATTGAATAAATATCTATCACAAATCATTTATCTTCAATCAACACATTTTTAATCTTTCAACAATTATTCATCAATAATATTATAACTTAGAATATTCACAACCAAATCATTCTCAGGAAAGATGGGGCTTTTCGATAAGGATTTCTCCTTATTGGCATACAATTAAATAACCTAACCCCTTTTCTCGACAGAACTTTCTAGACTTTGTGAATAATGTAAATAAAAATATGAATAACAATAATTTTGATTTATTAATTTAATAATATAAAATATTGTGCAGATGATACTATGACAATAATTTTATTTATAATATGAGATACTATGTAGCAACTACTGTGGAAATTATTGAATGAAACTGTAAGACCCAAACTTTTATAAATAAAGATGAATTTTCTATAAATATTATTTTTGAATATTATGGAATAATTTGATATAATGTTATAGTTGTGGGTAATATTTATAAATTTTGCAAAGTATGCAAGTGGTTATATTATATTCGATTGGTGGGAATATTCGGTTTAGCGAGGAATATTAAATGCATATGGCTCCAATCATTGGTGGACCCCAACAACGAAATTATTGTCGGATTGAGAAAACGACAAAAATATTTTTATTGAAATAACGGCGGAAGTTTTACCGTTGATATTGTTGAACTACTTTCGGTAGTAAAAGTACGATGTCGTGTGGTTGCATAGTAGCACTACGGTATTGATTATTGATGCTTATGTGAGAAGTCACTCGGTTTGATTCCATTATTATCGATTAATAATATGAATTATTATAGCGATAATGACGTTTTATTTATTCATATTATTAACGTAATAAAATGAAACATCTTTTATATAAAACATAATACTTTATTAAAGTTATTCTATAAATAAAATATATTATATTTTATTATGCATAGTAGTTTTTGCGTAGTGTTGCATAGTGTTTTGCATAGTAAAATATTTTTATATAAATAGAATATATTATATTTTATTTAAAAGATTTTGCTTTAAATATGGACCGTCAGATTAAAGTAAATCAATCTGGACCGTTAAATGGATTAATTACTATGCATTCTATTTTCCTATAAATAGAAGCTCATTCCTTCATTATTTTCTTACGAATTCACTTGAAACTCTGAGAGAGAAAACTATAGAGAGAAAGAAAGAAAAGTATTCTGCTACTTCACTTTGCGAATATTCGAGTTCTTCTAAGGTAGGGAATATTATTTGTTGTACCGTAAGGGTGTTATTCTTTGTATTCATGAAGAGAACTTCTTTTGTTATTCCATTCTTATTTATTACATTGGAATAACTCGTGTATACGCTTAAATCCCCTATACTTGGTGATCTTCTTCTTTTATTCCATTCTTCTATTATTCATTGGAACATCACGCTTTGTGTGTTTTTTACACCTACTGGTTAAAATTTATTATTATTACATTGGAACATCCTATCATGTGTTTTACACCCGGACTGGTTCCGCTCTTTATTATTCTCGCTGAACATCACATGCATGTGTTTTACACCGGACTGGTTCCGCCTCTTTATCATTCATTGGAATATCTTATATCATGTGTTTTACACCGATCTGGTTCCATCTTTATTATTACATTGGAATATCCTGCTTGGTGTGAATTTCACGACACAGTTCCGTTATTATTATTACATTGGAATAACTTTGTCTACATCTGCGATCTGCATGCATGGTGATTTCTTTTGTTATTCAATTCTTTATTATACCCAGTTGGTTAAAACTTTGACTTCTATACTCCATGAAATTAGTAGAATATCCTTGATATTTGCGTTTCATTCAGTATCTTTTCATGGAAATATTCTTCTGATCATTCTTGAATTTTACTCTACAAAACAAAGATCATGTTGACAATTTGGGCGTTAATAATTCTGGATAAAATAATTCTTGAACTTGTTTTATTGAATTCTTATATCATTGTCATCATCCTCATGTTTATATTTTTTTAAAGTCATCCGTGGCACATGTAGTGCATAGATGGACTTGGTATGATTATGACCGAGAGACTATTCGGTGTAATCATGGTAGTAATGTTACAAATGATGTGGTAAAAATCGTCGATTAGGTAGTAGTGCATTGATGGACGATTGTTGGCATGATCATGACCATTAATGAATACACAACTATTCTTGGCCCGTAGTGCATGAATAATTGTGGACGTGATACTAAAGAATATCCTTGGTCAGTAGTGCGGGGGTGATTCAATGATGTGGATTATTTATTAAAGTTTGAGTCCCAAATATAACGATGATGAAAAACTTTTTAAATCATAAAAGATAGTAGATTTTATTTTCTACTTGACTCTTTTAATGGATTGATTGCTTGTTCATTTGCAATTAAACTTGATGTTTATTATATTTTATCGGTTTAACACTATTGAAGGCTAATGATAATTTATTACGCATTATCTTAGTCATAATATTTCTTCTTGGGCTAGTTGAGCTCACCCTTTCTTTCACCGTTCTCTTGAAAATGAGAACATAGTTGGGACGAGTTGGGGAGCGGAGTAATGGTCCGAGAGGATAGCATTAGTAGTCCTCACTATTACGTGAAATAGTGTGATAATAATTGTAATGAGGACTCCTTTTGAGTTTGTATAATATCTAGTAGATAATATTTGTATTCAAACTCACGCTTTATGTCGTATTGTACCACGGCGCTTATATTAGTAAGTTGTATTTAAATTACATACCATGTATCCGACTAACCAAGATGGGTGATGTATACCTAATTTTGGGGCGTCACAGGTTAGTATCGAGCTTAGGATATGATCCTGGCTAAGATGTGAGAATAGTACTAGGAGGGAGAGACAGAAATACCTTCGCTAGTATGACCTACCTAAGTTTATGTGCTATTTTATTGGTTGGTCAGAAGATAGGGAAAATTTGTTACATGTCAATTAACCTTTTGTTTTGTGGTAGTATCTGAAAATGACATCTGAGAATGTTGAGAATAGCAATGGAGCGCAGGCGATCGTTGATTCACCACATATTAATAATCAGGATAATGTGCATCGTGAAGGCGATAATCCTCATGCAAACAACAACATTGACCAAATGATGAATGATCAAATGTTCGAGGCTTTATGCAATTTATGCAACAATGAAGCAGAGCGACTCCTATCCAAAACGTAGGTGGAAACACGGAAAACTCTCGGTGATCCACCGCTAAACAATTCAAGGAGCCGGGACCGCCGGAGTTTAAGGAGAGCCAAAACCACTTACGGCGGAAGCATGGATAAAGCAGATTACCAAGATATTTGATGTCTCTGGGATGCTCCGAGGAGCAAAAAGTTCCCTTCACGCCTTTATGTTGCGTGGAGAGGACATTCTTGGTGGGAATCGGTGAGAAACGTACTCACTTCTTTGTCTTAAAGATATCTTGGGAGAAGTTCGGAGGCGTTTCAACGACAAATACTTTCACGAAAGTATTCGCCACATGAAGGAGGTGGAGTTTATCAAGTTGGAACAAAACAATATGGCCAGTGTTGCAATCTGAGGCAAAATTTGCGGAGTTATCAAGGTTTTGCGTCCCACTTGGTGGATAATGAAGAGAGAATGGCAACGAATGTTTTTAAGAGGTTTGAAGTCGAGATCACGTCAACATCTTATTTCTCATAAACCGTGTTTGTATTCGGATGTTGTAAATAGGGCTCGATTAGTGGAGTTGATAACGAGTCAACGAACTAAAAGAGAAAGCGTGCAAAATTATAATACCAAAGAGAGTAGTCATCGAAGCGGTGACAACAAGCGTGGAGGAATCAACGGGCGATATCGGTAACCACTTGGTGGTGATCGTGGCCAAAACAATAAGAATGGACATTTCAAGAAACGGAGATTCAACAATGATGGAAAGACGTCAGCACCAGCACCCGTTGTTAAGGAAGGAGAAAGACCACCTATCATATGCTTCAAATGCGGAGAAGAGGGACACATCAGTCCGAACTGTGCCATGCCGTCCAAAGCATGTTATAATTGTGGAAGAGAAGGTCACTTAGCTCGATTTTGTCGTTTAACGAAGACAAATTCAACTAGGATGGAGGCACCAAAGGCCGTCCCAGAAAAGTCAAAACCGGTAGTGCAAGGAGAGCGTTTGTTGTGACCTCCCAGAGAGCAAGGAACCCGAATGAGGTCATCACGGGTAAGCTTATCATAAACTCTAATGAAGTCTACACTTTATTTGATACCGGTTCTACCCATTCTTTTATTTCTCCTACTTGCGCTCATCGATTAAATTTGACTCCGGAGAAATTAGACTTTGACTTATCTGTGGAAACTCCATTTGGGAGAAACCTTCATTACATCCACTTTTATAAGTCTTGTTTGGATCAAATCGGTACCTCACATTACTCATCGATCTTATTTCATTAAAAATACTTGCATTTGACGTGATTCTAGGGATTGATTGGTTAACTACTTATCATGCAAAAATTGATTGTTTTAAATAAGGTTGTTAGCTTTCATATTCCTAATCAACCTATTATCTTAATTCAAACGACCAAACCATTAAAATCAATCACGGTTATCTCAAGCCATAAAGCTATTCGTTTATTAAAAATGGATGTCAAGCTTTCTTAGCTCATATCACAGATTTAAACAAAAATACGCCGGTTTTGAGCGATATTTCTATTGTTAATAAATTTCTGACGTATTCTCAAGAACTTCCCAGCCTACCCCTCAGGCGTGAAATTGAATTTTGTATCGACCTTGAACCCGATACAAAACCTATTTCCAAAGCCCCATATCGAATGGCTCTATTGAACTTCGTGAGTTAAAGACCCAACCGCAGAAATTGTTAGACATTGGCTTTATTAAGTCCTAGTACTTCTCCTTGGGGTGCTCCTGTTCTATTCGTGAAGAAGAAAGATGGGAGTATGCGACTTTGTATTGATTATCGGGAGTTGAATCATGTCACCATCAAAATAGGTATCCATTGCCACGTATTGATGACTGTTTGACCAATTGCAAGGAGCCAAATTCTTTTCAAAGATTGATCTTCGTTAGGATATCACCAATTGAAGATTAGAACCACCGACATTCCAAAGATGCGGCTTTCGAAACTCGATGACGGGCATTATGAATTCCTAGTCATGTCCTTTGGATTGACTAATGCTCTGATGCCTTCATGGATATGATGAACCGAGTATTCAAGGAATATTTAGATCACTTTGTGGTCGTCTTTATTGATGACATCCTTATTTATTCCAAAAGCCGTGAAGATCATGAAAGCAACACTTGAGGTGACACTCCAAAAGCTTCGTGAATATAAGCTTTATGCCAAGTTGAAGAAATGCGAATTACGGCGAAGAAGTAGCATTCCTTGGGCACATGGTATCAAGTCATGGAATATCTGTTGACCCAAAGAAGATTGAAGCTATTCAAAGTCGGAACAACCTAAATCATTAATCAAGTCGTAGCTTTCTCGGTTTAGTTTGGTTATTATCGGAGATTCGTGGAAGGATTTTCTCGAATCGCTACTCCATTGACTCAAATGACTCGAAAAGATACAAAGTTCGGTTGGAGCGAAGAATGTGAGAAGAGTTTTCAAGAACTCAAGAGGAGACTTATTTCAAAGACACTGTCGACAATACCATCCGGCTCGGAGGATTTGTCATCTCTGATGATGCTTCGAGCAAAGGGTTGGGATGTGTTCTCATGCAACATGGAAAAGTTATAGCCTATGCCTCATGACAACTCAAAGAATATGAGAGGAATTATCCTACTCATGATCCGGAGTTAGCGGTATTATTGTCTTTGCACTTAAAATTTGGAGGCATTACTTGTATGGGGAGAAAGTGGAAATCTTCACGGATCATAAAAGCCTCAAATATTTCTTCACTCAAAAGGAACTCAACATGCGACAACGACGTTGGCTTGAACTATTGAAAGATTATGATCATACCATCCAATACCATCCCGGAAAAGCGAACGTGGTAGTGGACGATTGAGTAGAAGATCATATGCAAATCTGAGTGCGTTATTGTCAACGAAAGGCCCATTTTGTGTGACTTGCAAAGGATGGAGATAGAGTTCAAGACTCGTGGACGCGTGTGATGATAGCGAATATACGAGTAGAACCGACTTTAATCGATAAAGTTAAAGTTTTCTCGAGCTACTGACACTGGAGGCGATCGTATGAGGAAGAAAGTGCAAGAGGGGTGCTATCTTTTAGGAAGCAAGAATCGATGAAGAAGGAATACTTGAGTCAACTCCGGACTTTGTGTTCCTAACGACCACGATTTAAAGTATAATATCATGATGGAGGCGCACAACACACCATTTGCAATCCATCACAGGAGTACCAAAATGTATCATGATATTCGGTCATACATTTTGGTGGAGCAATATGAAGAGAGAGATACGCCGTTTATCTCAAGGTGTCTAACTTGTCAACGAGTTAAAGCGGAGCATCAAGTACCAAAAGGTCCATTGCAACCACTTGAAATTCCGTAATGGAAGTGGGAGCACATTACCATGGATTTCAATTCTGGGGTCTTCCTAAGGTTTCTCAAGGCATTGATGCGATTTGGGTCATTGTTGATAGATTGACCAAGTCCGCTCATTTCTTCTGGAACGAGAAACTTATACACTTGAACGTCTTGCTCAGTATGTACATAAACGAGATTGTAAGATCGCATGGTATCTTAGGGTATCCATAGTTTGATCGAGACCCAAAATTCACTTCATGATTTTGGGTTAGTTTACTAAAAAGCTATGGGCACACGGACTTACGATTTAGCTTTCGGCATATCATCCTCGAGACGACCCGGACAATCGGAGAGGACTATTCAAACTCTTGAAGATCTATTAAGACTCGTGTCCTTGATTTCAAGGGGAGTTGGGACAAGTTCTTACCATTGGTGGATTTTTCCTACAACAACAGCTTATCAAGCAAGTATTGGCATGGCTCCATTCAAGCGTTGTATGGAAGAAAGTGTCGTTCTCGATGTCTTTGGGATGAGGTGGGTGAAGCAACGTTGTTGGGACCGGGAGTTGGTACGTATGACTACGAAAAAGATTCAAACGATCCGACAACGATAAAAAAACCTCACAAAATCGACAAAAGAGTTATCTCCGATCTTCATCGAAAGGACGTGGAATTCGATATAGGAGATCATGTGTTGTTAAGAGTTGCTCCATGGAAAGGAGTTACAAGATTTGGAAGAGAGGAAAACTTAATCCTCGATTCATCGGTCCATTTTAATCCTCGATCGAGTAGGAACGTAGCCTATAGACTCGCTTTTCTTACAAAATATGTCTCGTGTTCATAACGTTTTCACATATCCATGTTACGTAAATATGTGAAAGACCCGAACCATATTATTGAGTTAGAACCTAGGACGAAATAGCGGAAGATTTGGCGTATGAAGAGGTTCTGTTCAAATTTTGGATAAGAAGGAACATATTCTACGCTCGAGGTTATACCTCAAGTCAAAGTTTTGTGGAGGAACCACGATGTTGAGGAAATGACTTGGGAGTTAGAATCAAATGAAATCAAGGTATCCTTACCTCTTGACATACCGTGTCGTACCCTAATTTCGAGGGCTAAATTTCATAAGAAGGGGAGGTTGTAAGACCCGACTTTTATAAATAAAGATGAAATTTTCTATAAATATTATTTTTGAATATTATGGAATAATTTGATATAATGTTATAGTTGTGGGTAATATTTATAAATTTTGCAAAGTATGCAAGTGGTTATATTATATTTGATTGGTCGGGGAATATTCGGTTTAGCGAGGGAATATTAAATATAACAACTCAATCATTGGTGGACCTATTAAATTATTATTGTCGGATTGAGAAAACGACAAAAATATTTTATTGAAATAACGGCGGAAGTTTTACCGTTGATCTTGTTGAACTACTCGGTAGTAAAAGTAATGCGATGTCGTGTGGTTGCATAGTAGCACACCATATTGATTATTGATGCTTATGTGAGAAGTCACTCGGTTTGATTCCATTATTATCGATTAATAATATGAATTATTATAATGATAATGACGTTTTATTTTATTCGTATTATTAACGTAATAAAATGCGAAACATCTTTTATATAAAATGAATACTTTATTAAAGTTATTCTATAAATAAAATATATTATATTTTATTATGCATAGTGTTTTGCATAGTGTTGCATAGTATTTGCATAGTAAAATGTTTTTATATAAATAGAATATATTATATTTTATTTAAAAGATTTTGCTTTAAATATGGACCGTCAGATTAAAGTAAATCAATCTGGACCGTTCATGGATTAATTACTATGCATTCTATTTTCCTATAAATAGAAGCTCATTCCTTCATTATTTTCTTACGAATTCACTGAAACTCTAGAGAGAAACTATAGAGAGAAGAAGAAAAGTATTACTCGCTACTTCACTTTGCCAATATTGAGTTCTTCTAAGGTAGGGAATATTATTTGTTATACCCGTAAGGGTGTTATTCTTTGTATTCATGAAGAGAACTTCTTTTGTTATTCCATTCTTATTTATTACATTGGAATAACTTTGTATCTGTGCTTTAATCCCCTATACTTGGTGATCTTCTTCTTTTATTCCATTCTTCTATTATTACATTTGGAACATCACATGCATGTGTTTTACACCTAACTGTTCCGCCTTTTATTATTATTACATTGGAACATCACATCATGTGTTTTACACCTGGACTGGTTAAAATCTTTATTATTCTCGTGGAACATCACATGCATGTATTTTACACCGACCTAGTTCCGCTCTTTTTATCATTCTGTTGGAATATCCTATCTCGTGTGTTTTACACACGGATCTAGTTCCATCTTTATTATTACATTGGAATATCACATGGCTTGTGTAATTTCACGACTGGTTCCGTTATTATTATTCTGGAATAACCTGTCTATGCGAAGTACCGCATGCATGGTGATTTATTTTGTTATTCAATTCTTTATTATACCCAGTTGGTTAAAACTTTGACTTCTATACTCCATGAAATTAGTAGAATATCCTTGATATTTGCGTTTCATTCAGTATCTTTTCATGGAAATATTCTTCTGATCATTCTTGAATTTTACTCTACAAAATAGTATCATGTTGACAATTTGGACGTTAATAATTCCTGGATAAAATAATTCTTGAACTTGTTTTATTGAATTCTTATATCATTGTCATCATCCTCATGTTTATATTTTTTTTAAAGTCATCTGTGGCACATGTAGTGCATAGATGGACTTGGTATGATTATGACCGAGAGACTATTCTTTGTAATCATGGCCGTAATAATTACAAATGATGTGGTAAAATCCTCGATTAGTAGTAGTGCATTGATGGACAGTTGTTGGCATGATTATGACCATTAATGAATACACAACTATTCTTGGCCCGTAGTGCATGAATAATTGTGGACGTGATACTAAAGAATATCCTTGGCCGTAGTGCAGGGGTGATTCAATGATGTGGATTATTTATTAAAGTGAGTCCCAAATATATAAAGATGATGAAAAACCTTTTAAATCATAAAAGATAGTAGATTTTATTTTCTACTTGACTCTTTTAATGGATTGCTTGTTCCGCTGCAGTTAAACTTGATGTTTATTATATTTTATCAGTTTAACACTATTGAAGGCTAATGATAATTTATTCTGCATTATCTTAGTCATAATATTTCTTACTGGGCTAGTTGAGCTCACCCTTTCTTTCACTGTTCTCTTCAGGAAATGAGAACATAGCTGGGACGAGTCGGGGAACGGAGTAATGGTCTAGAGGATAGCATTAGTAGTCCTCACTATTCTCGTGAAATAGTGTGATAATAATTGTAATGAGGACTCCTTTTGAGTTTGTATAATATCTAGTAGATAATATTTATATTCAAACTCACAGTTTATGTCGTATTGTACACGACAGTTATATTAGTAAGTTGTATTTAAATTCTGTACCATGTATTTGACTACCCAAGATGGGTGATGTATACCTAATTTTAGGGGCGTCACAGAAACCGAGTGACTTCTTACGTAAGTATCAATAATAAGAGATATTGTGCAATACTGTGTGCTATTGTGCAATACCGCGTACCACTATGGAACAATGTCGTTATTTAATGAAAAGGTTATTTTTGTCGCTTTCTATATCCGACAGTTATTTTGTAGTGGGGTCAACCAATGATTGCGCCGTCGTATGAATATTCCCCGACAAAAAGAATATTCCTCGACCAAACGAATATTTTATGACAACTTGCTTACTTTGTAAAATTTGCACATATCACCCATAATTATAGCATTATATCAAATCATCACCTTACTATTCAAAATAATATTTAGAGAAAATTAAATCTTTATTCATAAAAAGTTGGGGTCTTACATTATATTATTATTATTATGAGCACTTTGTTATTATTATTATTATTAAAAACTAATAATAATAATAATAATAATAATAATAATAATAATTTGTTAAACAATTTTATAATAATAATAATAATAATAATAATAATAATAATAATAATAAAATAATTATTAAAAAAAACCAATGAGGGACATAACAAAGTGCTTATAATAATAATAATAATAATAATAATAATAATAATAATAATAATAATAATAATAATAATAATAATAATAATAATAATAATAATAATATATTAGTGTTATATTAAATTAATGGCTATAGTTAGGTTAGTGACTTTTAAATGAAGTGACTAGAGTTAAGTTAATGGGTTTTAAATGAGGTTGTTAGAGTTAAGTTAGTGACTTTTAAATGAGGTGACAACTGTTATACTTTAGATCTAATAATTTTAAATCTGAACCTTTAAATGGAGACTGTCCATTTAAAATTGAAATGGAGAGGATCCTGATCCGTTCCACTTTGTTGATTTGAAGGGACCGTGTGTCCAACCGGTGCTATGTGTTTGACTTCTTCAAACCCGTCTTTAACTGCTTCCTTGATTTTTGGTCTAATTGACGATTTTTGTCTAAACGCCTTTAGGTGATGTTTGATAAAATTGAGTAATTAAGATTTAAATGGTTAATACATATTAATAAATTAAATTATCTGAATGAAATAACATCTGAATCTAAAAAACTGTTAGATAACTAAAAAGTGTAAAATATATGAATGACACTATTTTACCATTTTAAACCTATGAGTTATTTAAAAAATTTATTTGAATGATCTTAAAATTTGAAATTTAAAAAGTAAAATAATTTTTGAGTCTATTTTTGTCCATAAATTTTAAATAAACTATTAAGAGGGAACTCTTAATAGTTAATATTTGAGTTTCTGTCTTAACAATGAAGAGACATTAAGAGGTAAAAATTTTTTACTAAACAAGATTTGTCTTTGACCAAATCAGAGGTAGATGAATTAAGAAGTATTCAAACACAAACAAACACCACCTTAGTTAACTCATCAGCTCCTCTCATTATTTAATTAACTGATAACTATACTAACCAAAAATCAGTTAACCCAAAATTAAAATTTTGAGATCTGAATGAAAACACTAATACACCCAATGTTAAAGATGGTGACTTACACGTGTCTGTTAAAATCACATAAGTATTTTTTTGTCGTTTGTTAACGAAAATATTACTTTATACAAAAAAGAATTTAAGAATATAACTAGTTAAAAATTAGATGACTAACTTACCTTTGAAAAGTTAAATAGTTCAAGGATATAATAATTAATTTTTCCCTTTTTATAGTCTCTTTCGCATTGCCACATATGCAAAAATGTTTGATAATATTAATGCCAAATTTTGTACGTCTGACGAAATCACCAAAACAACAGGTCAAAATCGCGATAACGGTTGATTGTATTGTTGTGAAGTCGAACTCACGAAATACACTCACATAAATATAAACAAAAAGATATAAAATATGAACATAAGAATTTACGTGGAAACCCAATTGGAAAAAAGTCACGGAGGGAGAGAGAAATCCACTATAATAATATAGAGAGTACAAAGTGTTTATCCGTGTCATATGATATTGTCTATTGTCTATTGTCTAATTTTCTCAAACCTTTGCTTATTGTTGTATTTATAGATGCCATGTCCACCGGAATCCAAATAGGAGTAGAAGTCCTTTTTACAATCACCTTATAACTACAATTAATAGCTGATAGATTCAATCCCAAATTAGATCTCCTTATCCCACCAAATAAGGAAATATAATCTTACTTCAATAGGGATTTTCCCACTGTAAAAATAAATATATGGGCCGATACAAAATCCGATCCATTAAATAAATTGGGCTACACCTTGGCTAGACCTAAATAATCACATCCCAATATTGCCCCCAATCTCTTATTTATAAGGAACTTAAAATAAGAGAGTATATAAATTTATCCCAACAAAAGATCCGTATATGTTTAAGATGAACTGCCTCACCCAAACACCATACATACGTCGAACATATAATTAGCCTTATCAGAACCGAAGACAAATAACCAACCTTATCACAACCGAAGATATAAATAATCACCTTTATACCAACCGAACCCCATAAAAACAAATGTTCGTCCCAAGGCTGAACATACCATCGAACCTCTGAAAACACCAAAGTTCGCCCCAAGGGCTGCATATACTGCTGAACATAAAATAAATGTTCGCCCAAAGGCTGAACATACCACCAAACCTCCGAAAACACCAAAGTTCGCACAAAGATTGAACGTATCTCTGAACATAAAATAATTGTTTGCCCAAAGGTTGAACACACACCACTAAACCTCCAAAAACACCAAAGTTCGCATAAAGGCTGAACAAACATTAGGAAGTAGGCTGAACGCTTCACTAAGCACCATTAAAATAAATGTTCGCCCATAGGCTGAACAAACATTCGCACGTAGGTTGAATGAACGTTCGTACGATGGCTGAACGTATCATCGAACTCCATTAAAATAAATGTTCGCCCATAGGCTGAACAAACGTTCGCACGCAGGCTGAATGAACGTTCGCACGCAGGCTAATTGAACGTTCGCATGAAGGCTGAACGTATCACTAAACTCCATTAAAATAAATGTTCGCATATAGGCTGAATGAACGTTCGTACGAAAGCTGAACGTATCATCAAACTCCATTAAAATAAATGTTCGCACATAGGCTGAACAAACATTCGCATGAAGGCTGAACGAACGTTCACATGAAGGCTGAATGTGACGCCCCCAAAATAGGTATACACGACCCATTACGAAGTCGCGGATATCACACTATAAAAATCAAATACAAACTTCATGTATATCTGTCATTGAAACGTCAGTATAGAATACGACCACAGTTAAGCCGTGAATTTTAATACAATATTATCTAAGTAAATGCGATATCCAAACTCAAATTGTTACAATGCCATATAAAATCAAACAACAAAAAATTTTAAGACCCCAAAGAAGAACGAGAAGATTACTATCATATTCATTCTAATGAGGTGCACTTTTGACGCTTTCAAAGTCGGGTTCTCATCACCCTATTGTTGTTCGCCAAAATCAATTATTAAGTGACGTGTAAAATACGACACACACATCTTAGGTCCTCAATACAATTATCTGTTGCATGTCATGTCGTTTTATAATGTATTGAGAAACTTCGACAGTCTCGGACCATCACACTATTTCTTTGTTATCCGCGCTCGACCCAGCTACACTCTTATTACCTGAAAGGAATTGTGAAGCAAAAAGGGTGAGCACAACTAGCCCAGTAAAGAATATCATGACTAAAGATAATTAAATTATCAATAGCTTTCATTAATAATAAATCAGAGATTTAGAACATATAGTAGATTATAAAACTTTTCAACCATAATTGCAGCAGAACGAGCAATCCATTAGAAGAGTCAAATAGACCATCAAATCTATTATCTTCTCTATGTTAAAAGTTCACCGATAATGTTTTATCTCTGTAACATCAATCAACAATTCCTGTCCACAATCATATTAATAACTCATAATCATAACCGTGGTTCTAAATTCCTCTTCGCACACATGACAAAGATAATTTTCATCACCTATCTTTACCTAAAACATCAAAAATCATGGTTATACCAAATCACAATTTCTGCTCATAATCATACTAATTAAATCATCTTTGCACTACGGCCAAAGATATTCATTATTATCACATCTATGAATTAATATTTCATTCTTTGAGACTCATTTCGATAATTAATCCACATCATCGAATCATCCCCGCACTACTGAGCCGAGGATATTCTTTTGTATCACGACCACGAATTATCCATGCACTACGGGCCAAAGATAATCGTGTTTTCATCAACCGATCCCGATCATGCCATAAAATAATTCATCTTTGCACACTTCGGCGAAGAGAATCCATAGCCATAATCACACCAAAAATCGTCCATCAATGCACTACGCAGACGATGAGGACTTTTTCCACATCATTTGTAACATTACGGTCATGATTATACCGAATAATCCCTGGTCATAATCATACCAAGTCCATCTATGCACTACAGGCCACAAATGACATTCAACATAATATAAGCATGAGGATGATGACAATATTATAAGCATTACTCAAACGAAATCAAGGATAAATATTAAAGACTTTAAATTTATTCAAATATTATCAATCACTTAATAAAATCATAATCTAATATTATAAATATTATAACAATATTTTAATCACTTCTTAAACTTATAAACAATTTAATTTAATTGATTACACTTTACCAAATAATACATTTAATCATTCAAAAATGCCATACTCATAAGATTTCATCTCCAATGATCAAATCACTCATCAAAAATCTACATATACCTTATATAGGATTTTCAAGCCATAAAATCCTATTTACCAATTTTTCAACTTCACATAACATATTTAATTTATATGTTCGTAACTAAACTATTTTCTTGAAAAATATCAAATCAGTCCCAAAAATTATTCTTTTCTGGGATTTAACAGAATATAGTCCCATATTAAAAATATATTTTTTCTCGGAATTTTTAAAATTCATTTACTATTTTTCAAAAATCAATTTCTATTTAATTCCTTAAGAAATTAGCTACCTCAAGGTTAACTCCAGAAATTCCCAAATCTTGGCAGGATCTTACACATGTTAACGTGAGCTTCCAGTTTATATTTCATGGTTATCGGAGTTATAGAACTCCGGTTATAGCGTTTTTCGTCGAAAAAACCTAAATATTGAAATAGTCATAACTTGCTCATTTTAAGTCGGAATGAGCTCATTTTTGGGCAGGAGGTACTTAATACCATATATTTTCATGTCCCAAAAGTCCGGAATTTTTCTCACAATTTAAGAGGCCAAAAATGCCCTTTTAAAATTTTGGACAGTAGCCTTTTTGGAAATTTTGATTTTTGACTCCTTTGCTAAATTCAGTCCACGCGAAAATCTACAACACCTTTTCCAGTGATTCCACTTGGATAAGTTAGGAAACTCATAGATCTAACTCTAGAACTTGACCACACTCAAAAATTCGAAATATAATAGGAGATATGGTCAATTGAATTTCATGTTCCATTTTCACCAAACTCTGATTTTTCAACCCTTTGTGATTTCTAAGAAACTTTCATGTTTTCACATAATAACCAACATAACTCATCATAACACTTACTAATACCACATATACCCATAATTTTCATCAGTTCAATGCTTTTATTATGACTTTCATCATAATCTACGTAAACAGATCATTTCCACAATTTAATAAGGAATGAAATACAAGGGATCATTTACCATGCATGTGGTAATCCACGAGTTATTCAACGAATAATAATAAAAATGGAATAACGAAGGATTCACCATGCATGCGATAAACTACACGCAGACGAGTTATTCCCAACGAGAATAATAAATAATGGAACCGAATCCCACGTAAACGCGCGTAGGCGGGATATTCGGCGAATAATAAAGAATGGAATAACAACGAAATCACCATGCATGCGATAGAACGCGCAAAAGTTATTCAATGTAATAATAAAGAATAGAACCGGTCGTCGAAAGTAAATTACACCGAAGCGGGATATTCTAACAAAATAATAAAGAATGGAATAACAACAGAAGTCACCATGCATGCGACAGATCGCACAGACAGGTTATTCCAACATAATAATAAATAATGGAACCAGGTTCGGCATAAACGCACATACAGGATATTCTGACAGAATAATAAAGAACGGAATAATAGAAGAATTCAACCATGTATGCGGTACTTAGCGATAAGCAAAGTTATTCAACATAATAATAAAGAATGGAATAACGAAGAATTTCACCAAGTATAGGGTAGTGGTCGCGTATACAAGTTATTCCAACAAAATAATAAAGAATGGAATAACAGAAGTTTTCTTCATGAATACAAAAGAAATAATACCCCTTACAGGTACAACAAATAGTATCCCTTACCTTTGAAAGAAGAGTACGTACTCCGACTGCTAAGGCGAGGATATACTCGAAGAAAACTTGGACTATGCTCAAAGTTTTCTTAAACTCTAAAGAAATACGCTCAAGATTATCGAAAAAGAACTCTCTCTATAGTTTCTCTCTCTAGAGTTTTAGTGAATTCGTAAGAAATAATGAAGGAATGAGCTTCTATTTATAGAAGAATGGTTTGCATAATAACTAATTCATGACGCGGTCCGAGATTGATTTGCTTTTAATCGGACGGTCCATATTTAAAGCAAAATATTTTAAATAAAATATAATATATTCTATTTATAATCTAATAAAACGAATAACTTTATAAAAGTATTATGTTTTATATAAAAGATTTTACTATACAAAACACTATCTGAGGCATTATGCAACACTATGCGTAATAAAATATAATATATTCTATTTATAGAATAACTTTATAAAAGTATTACATTTTATATAAAAAGAATTTACCATACAAAATACTATGCATGATAGAATATAATATATTATATTTATAGAATAACTCTATAAAAGTATTCATTTTTTATATAAAGTTTTTCTACATTTTATTATATTAATAATACTAATAAAAAACAAAAGCTGAGTGACTTATCACGTAAGCATTAATAATCAATACTGTATTACTACTGCAATCACGCCGAATTCTTTGTACTTTTACTACTAAGGAGTAGTTCAGCGGTTTTAACGGTAAAACTTTCACCGTTATTTTCATAAAAATATTTTTGTTGTTTTCTCAATCCGACAATAATTCCGTTGTGGGGTCCACCAATGATTGTACCATCGTACGGATATTCTTCGATAAAAATAATATTCCCCGACACAACGAATATTTTATATCAACTTGCTTACTTTGCAAAATTCTCACATATTACCCTTAACTTTAAACATTTATCAATTTAACTATTTACCAAAATAAAAAAATTGAATACTTTTATTTCATAAAAATTCGAGGTCTCACACTGAACGTACCACCGAACATAAAATAATTGTTCGCCCAGAGGCTGAACATACCACCGAACCTCCGTAAACACCAAAGTAGGTAGCTGAAGACAGAATGAAGCCGATGTGACGTAATCCGAAGTGTACTGCTATCATCCGAAGTGTCATAGGCGAACATCTCAGACTGTTAAAGTTTATACCAAGTTTGTGTATCCTGCTCTCTAGTCAACTCGGCTCGAACATAAGAAGAAGTCTGAGTCAAATATCAATCCAAAAAATATTTTCTCCTACTAATTTTTTTGTTGCACCGAAGAGAGAGATAATAACCAGTGATCAAAGTCCGAAGTACTCTCCTACCAATAGCCTCCATATTTGAAGTACTCTGCCACCAGTAGCCTCTATATCCGAAGTACTCTCCCACCAATAGCTTTCATATCCGAATTACTCTTCTACCAGTAGCCTCCATATTTGAAGTACTCTCCTACCCGTAGCCGCCATATTCGATGTACTCTCCCAATATCATTCAATTGCAAGTTCGGGACCCTCCAAGTGTACAACAACAATGTAGCTTGTAACATGCACAATTACTCCCTCATTTAAGTTTTTCATGATTGATCTTGAACCCCTTACCATGCAGACCAAGAGGAAGATGAAAACCCCAAATCTTGTTCAATGTAAACCTCCTCGTATGCCAGATGTGTGTTCTCAGCCTTTCCGTATCATCCCTAGAAGCGCAAAACCCACCATCTGAATCTTTTTCAATCTCATTAGAAACATCTTTCTACAACCCTAACGCCTGCAAATTCAAAATTTTTTGAGCTTCCACTACACTTTCTCTTTGCATCTAAGTCCTTCCGATAACATATATTTCCTTGACCTCTGACATTATCGATGCCAAAGTCTCGAATCTGCGATAACATTTTGATTGTGACCGTGTCGAAGGCCGATACAATTTAATTTATGAATTTGGCGAAGGGGATGGTGAAGTCCTGACGTTGGGCGAGGATGTTGGTGTAAAGCAGAGAATTGACGAGGCCATTAATTTAGGTAGAAGTCTTGACCAAGTTTTCTGAAGTCCCGATCAATTTTTATTCAGCAAGCTCGCACTGGTAGGCACCGAAACCGAAGCAATGAATAAATGAAGAATTGGGATGTTGAACATTAAAACCCATTCGTGGTCCCCATCCATCCACGAGACTAAGGTGCTGTTTGTTTACATCTGATTGTCTCTTAATGGACTACCTCTTATTCGCTAAGAGGCATGATATTTTTTTTGTTACCTCTGAATGCCTCTTAATCGGTAAGACAAAAAATAAAATCTTAATAATTAAGAAGTACCTCTTAATGAATTTTTTTTGATAATTTTTTTTATATAAATATATTCAACAATATTATGCACTCATTTTTATTAAATTAAATATTTAAAATTAATAAATAAATTTTTACCCTTTAAAATGGTAAGATAGTGTCATTAAGCGACAACTTATTTTTAGTTATCAAACAATTTTTTAGATTCAGATCTCATAACCATTCAGATGATTTAATTTATTAAGACGTCATAATCATTCAAATCTTAATTATTAGGTTTATCAAACACAACCTAAGACCCTTTTTTCTATCTTTAGCTTTCCTGATGCCACATGACCAAGGTGGAGGTATATATGTTGTATTTCTTTAATCTCTGAGTCAATAGTCCTCCCCTTCTTTCAAAGTATTAAACTAGAAGACCACCCATGCTGGAGTCTTTTCTTTTCTTCATACTTTCCTGAACGTATGATCCATGATATAAGGGTATGGAATTGGTTGATGTGACTTGATGGATGATGGGAGACATGGGCACATGGACTCGCTTTTTTGGTTTTGACCATCAGTGGCGGAACCAGAACAAAATTTGAGGACGGTTACTGGAGGTCCAGAGTAGCGATGTGTAGGTTGCAGCGGTGAGGGAGCGGAGTTAAGGTCCTTGGGTTTGATTTTGACCAGATTGAAAAAAATGGAAATTTGACAACATGATTCCAAATAAATTGTCAAATTTCTGAGTAGTTGAATCAGATTTGGGTTCCAGAGGGTTTGAAACAACAGAGGAATTTGACAACATGATTCCTTGAAGCGGAATTTTGATAATAAAGAACTTATAAGTTCATAAACTAAGAGGAAAAATTGGGCCTTGAAAAATGAGCTTGCTATATAATAACAATTAGTTCGACTTAAACTAACAGAATAATATTTCAGAAATCCAAGAACTCAATTTTGGAAAAAACCCAAAAGTAAAGCAAATCAAATCATATCCCTGAGCTTAGCACTTTTACTCGGGCAGAACTTTTACACTTTTTAATAGGCATACATGACCCAAATATCCATACACTGAGATTATATTATAATTCAATTATATATATCATATTTCCTTTATATAATATACCAATTCTTTTATTTTAATTAACCCTTTCCATTGAAACATTTTAGCAAACATAAGATAGGCATAAATTATTTTCAGAGTTCATTAATCATGAACAAACCCAGATTTTAGTTTTAAATCAGTCCTTAATCAGTTAATCCTTCATATAATTACAACATCCAAAATTCCAAAGAACAATTAACACAAAGTATCACACCAATTTGTTTATGTATATGATTACCAAAATTGAACCGAGAATAATTGAATAAATATATCATTACCTTTGATTTGAGTTTCTTGCTCAGCTCTTGATTTTAATTTGAGAGTACTGAAGCTCAGCTCTTGATTTTAAGTCCAAAGCAGTCACCTCAATGGAGGTGGAACTACTCACTAGTCACTACAGCCAAAAGTAGACATCTTTAAATGATACAGAGTAAAAATTTATGTATCTATATAAATATGCGGGAGAGAGACCCAAAAAAAAAGAAGTAAAATCAATATTATGAAATTAAAATAAAGTAAATATAATGAATAAAAGTTTTAAATGCTAAATTGAGCTCCTCCTCCCAAAAAGGGCCAAAAGCTGCTGAGATCCAAATGACATAGCCAACATTTTTAGGAAAGCTTGTGGCTAGCTCAACTATGACTAGAGCTTCTGGGATGCTCCAAAATAACGAAAATATCAAGAAACCAAGCAAGGAAAGAAGCGGGCCACCTCCTGCCTTCATTGAATCTTCCACACCAAATGGACCCCCAGATACCTCGTAGAAAATTAGTGCAATTAGAGGTAGCAAAGTTAATTTTGGGTTTGTCTTAGTTTCAGTATTCTTGACATTGCTTACCATTCCCTCTTCCCCCATCTACTGATCCACAAACAGGGGAGAGAGAGAGAGAGATTGAAGTTACAAACCTGTTGCAGACTCTACAGTCGGAGAAGATGACCGGACCGGAGCATCGGCTACACCGCGACTGCACCCCCACCGCCCCGTCCCCCTAGTCCGCCTGATCTGCCTCCCTACCGGGGTCAGATGCCCCCCTAGTTCTGCCTCTGTTGACCATTGAATGTAGGGAGGAGTGAACAATAACCTCTCAAAAAATTTCCCAGTGTAAGTTATCTTATTCGACAACTAAAATTCGAGCCCCCATTTTTCTTTGTCCACTGTTGTCTCCTTCAAGTCCATCGAATATCCCTCATAGCAAATTCTCGAGTCTGAACCCTCATCTATCTGTCACCATTGACGCAGAGAAAGTTGTCAATCTATATTCCTTATTTGCAGTAAATCTGTATAAAAACCACCTCTACAAGGTACTCCTGCCATTCTTCCACCACTAACTGACCCTCCTCGTCCGCTTCGGATCCGTCTTGTCCTCTAACTGTAATTTTTTCATAAATTTATAATTTAATTTAAATATTTATTGAATTAAATAAATATTTTAAATAATTTATTTATTGAGAAAAATAAATAATTAATGAATTGTGGTGAATTAATTTAGTAACTAAATTGATTAATGTTAATTAAATTGAGTAATGATAATTTTATTTGAAGGATTTAATTTAAGGAAATAATTAAATTAAATCAATTACTTAATATTTAAGAAAATAATTAAGCTAAATAAATTGTTTAATTTAATGGAAATAGATAAATTAAATAAAGTGACGTGTCTAATTTATTAATTAAATTAGATATATAATTATTTATTAATTATAAGATGTAATGATAATAAGAATTTTATTAGTATTATAAGTTGTTTAAATTAGTTAAACTAAAGTTATTTAAATTAATCAAATTAAAGTGTGACAAGTAGTAACTATATAATATAATAATATAACAATAATTTAATTTGAGGGAGTTTTTGGTTAGCCAAACAAGGCCTTATGGCCTTTGGCATTATTCAACTGACGCAAACCTTTTATTTTTCTAAAGGGAACGTGGGAGTGGCTAGCTTATATTTTTTATACGCATTCTATTTCTTTTCTAAGGCTTAGCTAGATATCACAGAGTGTTGAGAGATAGCTTGAAAGAAGAGAACACAGTGATATTGGAGGGTTAGAGAAGAAGGGCTTTGGGGAAAGGATTTATCTTAATTTGGCTTTCATACCATCAAAGAATCAAGGTATAAACTAGCCCCATTCTAACTTTTAGTTCGGTATATATGTATATATATTCTATGTGATTGGGAATCACGTGAATGGTGATGTATATATATGTTCATAGATTTGCAAAACTCTATTAATCATTATGTATACTTGTTATTTGTTATAAAATTCGTAAAAATTGGTGTGTAGGAAAGAAATTGAAATATCAGTGTTATTATACTTATAATAGGGCTTAGAAAGTACAAAAATCCATGCTCTATATGTGTAGTAAAATGTAATTTGTTGTTGGATTGTGTTGCTATGGTAAGAAACGAAAACACGCAGTTTAAATTATGTCAAATGATTAAGAAACAAATTCGTGGTGATCGAATTCGTTAAAAGTATAAAAATAAGGAAATTTTGGAAAAATATAGTTTTGATTCCTCAAAATGATGTTTATGTAATGTTTTTGTATATGGAATGGTGTATAGCATGCTTAACTAGGATATTCCAAAGTTTTAGATGTTGAATTTGGGAGAAACTCTGTAGAATTGGGATTTTTGGCCTATAACAGAGTATTAGTTAGTGTCTGTAAAACTGGGGATCCGAGCCATCAGCGGAGGTGCAGTTCTCATGTGGCGCCTGACATATATTGCGTGAGCCTGACTTAATCATGTGACACATGGTTACCTAGTGTTTTACTGGCGTAGCCGTGTGTGAGTAACTTTATCACGATACAATGAAGTGCTCGCTTAATTGCAGAATCAAATGCATAATGGACTTGGGTTAATTTAGCATGCATGTTAAGGATATTAAAACATAAAGTGGTACTGCAATAATGTTGTAAGGTGTTGTAATACATAGTGTAAATGAGTTTTAGGTGATTGTTAATTGAGTTATCTGATGAAACTAAAAGTGATGTTTTCAAAAGTTAGAAATGAACGAGTAAGTTATGTTGGCTCGTAATACGATTTCAGATTCGTTAAGTATGTTAACCTAAATGGTTAGGTGCTAGGTTAGGGTTATGACTTAAATGATGGTTTAACACCCATAGTGTTAATATTCATACAACTAATTGTTGTTGCGATTGTAATGATATGTGTAGGATAATTGGATATTATTTTACACTTGTGTAGCTTACAAACAAGGCAAGTTCCTAAACCTTAACTCTTTATATTGAGCAAGCTTTTTAACTTCATTCCTTTCATATTGAATGCATGTTCTCATTCCTAAATCGTTATTGTACAAGTTCCTAAAATTCTTGTAAGGTTGAGCAAGCCTAGTTTATCTTGAGTATGTTTGTGCAAGCTCTTGTAATCTAATTCGTTACATCGAGCGAGCTTTACTTTCCTTATTATCATTCAAAGCATACGTTGTTCTAATACATTGATTCATAGAAGATTGTTTTAAACTCCTTTGAATATAGCACTTTGCATGTATATCATGTTATTCAGTTATATATATTATTGATATCCGCTCTTTGACTTTAATAGTCTTGTTCAGTTATACATTCTCGTATTAAACCTTTATTGATGAAAGTTGAATAGTTTTCTAAAATTCTAGAGACACTGATAAGCTAGTTCCAAACTAAACTTCCTTTAGTGCGGAAATTCTAAATTCAAACTGAGACGAACAACCCTAATATAAGGGATTTTTGTACGTGTAACGTTTAGATGTTTGTGCACAATACATGGTACAAAGGGCTGATCCCCTTAAGTACGCTAAGAAGGGTCTGTATAGTGTAATGACTGTTAAGGTTAAGGTAATAATACCTATATACCGGAGATATAGTTCGTGGTCTTAAGACCCTCAGACATTGATTTCGAACTTGTGTTCTATTCTTAATTCACAGAACAAGCTCATTATTGCTAGCATTCGTTGTTCAATCTCATGTTGTTATTATTACTACTTCCTATATCAGTGAGCAATTGTTTGCTCACTCTTGCATTTAACACTACAGCTAAAGTGGAGAAAGTCGATGAGCCGTCTACTAGCAAAGGAAAGGGCAAGATGTCCAAATGTTGAAGACATATGAGAATTTTAATTTAATGAATTATGTTAAAGACTTGTTTTAATATATGATGTATTCCGCAAACTGATGTAATAATTTTAAGGTTAGATTACCTGGGATTTATTTTGAGATGATGATGTAACCTATAATGGGAAAGATGATTGTTTAAGTTATTTAAATTACGACTTTTTCCTTTGATTATGGGTAGTTAGATGTAATGTTTTGGTCAGTGAACACCAAATCTAGTGGAAATGGAGTACCTGGATTTGGGGGTGTCACACTAACTCCCTCACCTTCAGCTGTGGCATATACAAGATAGCAGCAAATCAAACATATTGATTAAAGACTTGTGAAGAAATTTCGAGGACCATAGGAGAAGTCATCGAAGGAAAGAGCCGCTATTACTCGGGGATTAATCTGGCGTCAGTCGAGTGCTTGCCAATGTGGAGTCTATGGTGAAGAGAAGGAGATAACCGTGAAACTCGAGGAACAAAGAGAACATGAATAGTCGAATGCCATACGTTGCAGTTGCCGAAGTGGACCCGAGATCTGTTGCCGGAAGGTAATGATAGGTTGTTCCCCTTTCTCTCCTTTATCCTCAGATTAATTCCCTCCGTTTGTCTTCGACAAACTCTCTGTCCTGTTATTTCCCACTACTATTGTTATTGTTGGTTTGTACACAGAACTGATCACCTGGAATCTTAAGGAAAGGGAAGGATACCAAGGGGAAGACATTGTGGCTAGGCAATACCACCGGATTAGCTAAAATTCGAAGACGAAAGTGTGTGTTTTGCTGCACCAGAAGAGTAAGGAAGACCAAACCCAAATTCTTGGTAGCATAATTATAATCAGACACAAACAATAAGAAAAATCTTGTTCAGGTGTTTGATTCAATGAACACGGAGGGGAGAGACGCCTCTCCCTCGAAGCTTCCAAGAAGACAAGTAGTAGTAGTCGACACCCTTTTCTGGTAAAATATCATCAATGGATCCTAGACTAGCAGTCACACTCGTTTCCACCATCATCTTTCTTAAGCAACATGTTTTGTGTTTAAACATATTTGGTGTTGATTGGGTAGAGTCCGAATGGCTATTTCATTCTGATTATGAAGCTTTGTTGATAGTCACGTCAGGATCTTTCTACGCGCCTCAATTACCGAAAAGTGCATCCAACCCTGCATAGAAAATAAATCAGCACCGAAAGCTAGACGGCTTGGGCCGCCCGAAGATAGCTCCGGTGTGAGAATTAGTATATGCCGAACACATGTCAACAATGGAGGTTGTGTACTTTAGTGTCTGGTATAAACTTTGCATGTTACCTTTTTCCATGAAGTGCTCTGTATTCTTATATCAATTCTCACCGCCTTGCATGCAATATCCTGCGTGACATCAGCTAATTACATGCAATTTCACCTGCTGATCACATCAATGTTCCCCACTAACTTGGATTAAGTCAAATCCTCGTCAATTAAGGTGTTGGACTCACACTCTAACACCTGTCCATTTTAATAATCTTCAGTCCAAGCCCAGATATATCTTTATTTAAATAATGGCCCAATACTCCAAAAGCCCAAATAATTGTGACCCAATAGTCCCAAACATTTATGGCCCAACATTTCCCCCAGTCTTTTATCAAACAAGATGTTTAATAAAAGACTATAAATAAGGGCCCATTATTTTAAAGAGTCTAACCAAAGCCCAATCAAATCTATCAATCAGATAATCCCAAAACCGGACGTTACCCCTTCAAATTCATCATCATTACCTTCATTAAATGTGCTGACCTCGTGTTTTGAAAATAACTGATAAGACAGCCACTATAAAAACCCATTTCCCTCCAAATTAGACGGTTTCACCTGTTCATTTAAATTTCAAAGTGCTATTGCTTCCTTCTTCCTCTCGATTTCCCTCTCTACAAACTGTTAATCATGGCTTCTCAAAACCCAGACAACACCATCCCTATCTCTGTAACACCTATTTCGTACATCCCGGCTATCCAAAATCCCACCAATGTTTCTTCAGAAAAAATCCCAAATCCACCTCTTCCTCTAGCAAAAATGCCCCACCTTCCCCCATTCCAAATCCTTATCTTTTCTTTAAAAATGAAGAACAATACATCCATGCCAATACCCTCTCTGAAGTTATAGAGGATAATCTTTGTACCATCCAAGTACGATACCAGATACCAGACACTCACCTCTTGAGAGTGCCTACCACTACTGACCGAATGTACCACCGCCCCGAAGGCTGGACTGCTATGCACCTTAACCTTTTGAAGAAAGGGGTTCGCTTTTCCCTCCATGCCTTCATCATCAGCATTTTAGGGTTCGTGGGCATTGGATTTTCCCAATTGGTCCCTAATTCCTATATTCACATCCTCGCCTTCATCGCCTTCTTCCATAAGATAGGAATTCCACCCTTTATCGATTTCTTCTTCACTCTCTTCACAACTGGTAAATCTCAGGAATGGTGTTTCAAGATGCTGAGCAAGTAATCCCCCAAACCCAATGCTAGGATCGAGAAACGCCCCCTGATGGACATTCCTTCAAGCAACAAAGGGTGGCATAAGGATTGGTTTTTTGTCAAAGGACTTGAATTCTCTTTCATCACAGACTGGACTACTTCCGAGTGCCTCTCTGCAAACTTCGACGACATCTCAGAGGAATGTATGAGAGAGATGACGAAGCTTCTGGAGAAACTTCCTATGGAGGAATGGAGCTTCGGACTTCTAAGTAAGCAAGCATGGTTGTATAACCACAAATGTAAGTTCCAAACTCAATAGTTGTGTAATTTTTCAAATTTCCTTTCGTAATTATTTTGAAACACCCTTCCCTATTCTCTGTAGTATCTCTTATCAAGCCGAACTCTAGTGACCGAAGAGATTTTGAAGAATTCCTTTCTGCCAAAGCTTCCCAAACTTCTACCGAACCTCCAAATACTGAACCACAATCTTCTGAGCCTCAGACTTCTGAACCTCAGACACAGAACCAACCCCTGCCGAAGAGACAAGCCAACCCCGTAGAATAAAAAAAGCTGCCAGAAAACCTAAACATGTTCCTATTCCCACTCTAAACGAAAGCCTTCTTGACAAGCCTATAGCCAAACGTACCCAAATCCTTCGAACCAAAAAGAAAAAAGCCAAAATAATCTCTCTTTCTACCGAAGAACTCAGAGTTCCCTCTGCTGAAACCAATCTACCTCCTATAATACTTGTTGAAATCAACGAACCAGAGGAAGAACATGAAGAACATGCTGAGCCCAATTCTTCTCTTGTCCAAAAAAGAAAACACACTTCAGACAATCAACCAATGCCAACACCTGAACCTTCAACCACTTACACCCCACCTCCTCCTGAACAAAAAATACCTTCTCCCCAATGACCTACTTCCTCGGATACCATTCCCGAAGCTGTACACTCGCCTACCCTATAGCCAAACTTAAATGTAAATTTTCCTCTACATCTCTACAAATCCTTCGTACTTGACACCGATGACCATCGTTTCGGCAACAGTTCCATCTCTGACTTAATCGAAGCTAGCATGACTCTCCAAGCCAGAGTAAGTTAAATATTGCTTAACCATCTGTATTCATAAATATTTTCTTGAAATCTAATGATAAACTCTAAACAACTTTAGGCAAATGGTATCTTCGAGCGCCTCCACCAAAGATATAAAGAGATTAAAGCTAAAGATGATGCGACCCGAAAAGAAAACGCCATTTTAAAGTCTGCTCTGGCAAGGGAAAGGAGTTTGAATGGAAATACCATCTTCAAATCCGAATGCTTGAGAAAAGATCTCGACAAACTAAAAGAACAAATTTCCTCAGCAGAAGCCCTTCAACGAACCACTACCGAACATAACTGAGAGCTAGTTCTGAAGAACGAAATATTAGCACGAAACAACCATGGCTTGACCAAAGAAATCAACTCAAGTAAGATCTTCAAAGAACGACACCTTGAGCTTCAGTGTAAAGTTGAAAAAGAACTTCGTGAGCTCAAAGCCCTTGGCCCCCCACTTACCGAAGAACTCCACAAAAAAATCCAAACTGAATACCGAAAATCGCCTGAACTAACAAATGAGATAATTCAGATGTATGCTAAGGTTTATAAAGTAGCCCGAAGCAAAGGCAAGGAGAAGCTCGCTGCTACCTCTCTGAACCCAACATTCCTCGTCTCTTTTGAAGATGAAGACGAGGATAATACCGAAGACGACCCTCCTCAACTTTAGTTTAAAACTTGTAAAAATTTATCAACATTTTGTAATTACTTTTTTTATTTTAATGAAATATTATTAGCTTCTTCCTTTTTATTCCTTTTGAACTTAGTTTATAATGTTATTCAAATAATAAATTAATCTAAACCCAACACTTCACGTAAAATTAAACAACAATACAAAGTAATAATACTCATTACCTAAGTGTGAATCAGATCTTCAGAAATATAATTCGCCATCTTTAGGACGAAATAACTTTGTTTATCAAATTTAGGATAAAAAAACCCAACCGATCCTCCTAATAAGCTTGTTCGCCATCTTGGGGATGAACATGTTCTGTTCACCATCTATAGGATGAACATGTTCTGTTCACCATCTTAAGGATGAACAGATCCAACCGAACCTCCAAATAAAACCTGTTTGCCAACTTAAGGACGAATCAGGATAACCCTCACCATATATAGGATGAGCAGGTTCTGTTCACCATCTTGAGGATGAACAGACCACCGAACCTTCAGAAAATCCAGTTTGCCATCTTTAGGACGAATCAAGACCCCACTCACCATCTATAGGATTTGTAGGTTCTGTTCACCATCTTGAGGATGAACAGACCACCGAACCTCCAGAAAATCTAGTTTGCCATCTTTAGGACGAATCAGGACCCCACTCACCATCTATAGGATGAGCAGGCCACCAAACCCCCAAACAACCAGTAAGCAAAACAACATTAGAGACAAAAGCTTCTTTTATTGATAACTATTGGCATAATTATAGACTATTTGTACTCTGACCCTAGACCTACTAAAAATATTTCCAAAGCCTCCCTGCATGCCAAGTATTCTTTATTTCAAACCCATCTAATGCTCGTAAGAGATAAGTTCCTGGCTTCGGTACATCAATAATCTCATAAGGACCTTCCCAATTTGGCATCAACTTTCCCACATTCTGAGGCGTAAAAGCTTCAACTTCACGAAGGACAAAATCTTCAACTTCAAATCTTCGAAGCTTTACCCCTTTATTGTAATGCTTAGCCACACGTCGTTGATAGGCGGCCAATTTGAACAAGGCTGCTTCCCTTACTTCTTCAATCAAATCTAGATTAACCTTAAGTCCTTCATTATACACCTCTCGAAACTGACTAACCCAAGACTTGTAGACCCAATCTCTACAGGAACCAACATATATGTACCATAAGCCATCCTAAAAGGCAAGTCTCCAGTTGTAGTTTTCGATGTAGTTCAGTAGGCCCATAATACGCTAAGTAATTCTTCTGGACATCTACCTTTTGCTTCATCCAGTCTTCGCTTGATTCCATTCAAGAGTGTTCTGTTAGTTACTTCAACTTGCCCATTAGATTGTGGATGAGCAATCAAAGTCTTTCAATATTGAATTCCTAATTCCTTTAAAAATGCTTCAAATTTTGAGCCCACAAACTAGAATCCATTATTTGAAACTACTAACATCGGAATCCCGAAGCGAAACACCACATATTCCTTCAGAAATTTTAAACATTCTTGTTTCGTGATCGCTCTAAGTGGCTTCGCCTCTACCCACTTAGTCATATAATTAATTGCTATTATAATAAAGCTGACCTGCCATTTTGCCTTCGGCAATGGACCCGGTATATCCACCCCCTAGACAACAAAAGGTATAGGAGATAAAGCCGAGTATAGTTCTTCTGGTGGCTGATGTGGGATCAAATGTTCAATTGACATTTCTTCACATACTCAATGGCCTCTTTGAAAATTATGGGCCAATAATATCCCTGTCGAAGTATCTTATATGCTAACGACTTCACAGCCATGTGATCACCACAAATACCTTCATGAACCTCCCAAAGAACATAATCAACTTTAGACGGGACCAAACATTTTAACAAGGGAGATGAGTAAGCCCTTCGATATAGATCTCTATCAATAAGTACAAAGTTTGCACTTTTATACTTCACTTTTTTAGTCAGCATCTGATCCAAAGGCAGTACACCATCTTCCAAATAGTTTAGATATGGGGTCATCTAGCAATTAGATCGTTCTATATACATCACCTCTTCATGTTGAATACTAGGTTGCTTCAAAACTTCTAAATAGATCGTCCCATCAAACATGCTCGATTCAATTATAGCTAACTTTTCCAATGCATCAGCTATTGAATTGTTCGATCTATCAATCCCTTGAAACTCATAAAAAATGAAGTATTGAAGCCAACCCTTTAATTCTGCCAAATACTTCACTATTTTCAGAACTCTAGCTTCATATTCTCCAGAAACATGTTTAACGACCAACTGAGAGTCACTGTAGATGATCAATCTCTGAACCTCGAGACTCTTTGCCAATTGCAACCAAGCTAACATTGCTTCATACTTTGCCTCGTTGTTCGTTGCACTGAACCTAAACCTGATAGCATGCTGTACTTTGAATCTCTCCGAACTCATCAATATAATCCCAGCCCCACTGATATCCGAAGTTAAAGATCCATGAACTCTGCATCTGCTAAAGTATTGCAACTGCTTTGTCAGACCCTTCAGCTTCTCCCAAACTATCATCTGCTTTAGAAAACGAACATTCAACCATAAAATCTGCCAAGGCCTGACCTTTGATAGCTGTCCGAGGATGATACTCTATAAAGAACTGAGACAACTCCATCGTCCATGCAGTGAGTCTCCCCGAAACCTCTGGTTTATCTAACACCTTCTTCAGTGGATGATCCGTGTATACCACTATTAACCGACCCTGAAAGTATTGCCAAAGCTTTCGACTGGCTATTATTAAAGCAAAAGAAAACTTCTCAAGGTTTGGATACCTTTTTTCTACATCCCTAAGGGCACGACTTTCATAGTAAACCAGGTGCTGCTTACCCCCAATCTCTCGCACCAAAACTGCTCCTACTGCCAATGAACTTGCTGCCAAATACAACTACAAATGTTCAGCAGGAACTGGCTTCACCAACAAAGGTGCCGAAGACAAATACTTCTTTATACCTTGGAAAACATCCTCACACTCTAAATTTCACTGAAATGTTTTAGCATTCTTTGGCTCTTTTAACGTGTCAAAGAACGGCAAAAACCTTTCTGCTGACTTAGACATGAATCTCCTCAAAGCTGCTATCCGACCAGTTAATCGTTGAACATATTTATAAGATTATGGAGATTTCATATTCAAAATATCTTAAATCTTCTTTGGGTTATCTTATATTCCCTTGTTACTAACCAGATAACCTAAAAAATTTCCTGCACCTAACCCGAAGGTACACTTGGTTGGATTCAATTTGAGATTGTAATGACAACCCGTCTAAAAATATTGCTCCAAATTGTGTAGATGACCTAGAATTGACATACTTTTGATATTCATATCATCTACATATACCTCCATATTTTCCCCAACTGCCGTGTGAAGACGTAATTCATCATTCTTTGATACGTAGTTCCTGCATTTAACAAGCCGAAGGTCATCTTCTTATAAGCATACACCGACCGATGAGTAATAAATTTTGTCTTCGGGATGTCCTCCTTGCACATAGAAATCTGATGATATCCCAAAAAAACATCCATAAAACTGAGCAGGGCATATCCCGAAGTCGCATTAATGAGTTGATCGATGTGAGGCAGAGGATAAAAGTCCTTCGGACATGCTTTGTTCAGATCAATATAGTCTATGCAAACTCGTCATTTTCCATTCTGCTTCTGCACTAGAACTACATTTTCCATCCACTCCGAATAATCAATCTCAAATATGAAATCGGCTGCTAACAACTTTGCAATATCTTCATCTATTATCTCCTGTCTCTCTGGCGCGAAAATCCTTCTCTTCTGCTGAATGACTTCTTCGTTGGGTCTACGTGCAGCCTGTGTTCAGCAACATTTCGACTTACCCCAGGCATATCACTTGGAATCTAGGCGAAGATATCAGCATAACACCGAAGCAATTCCACCAGGTTCGTCCAAAAAGATTCCGGTAGACCTGAACCTATCTTCACAGTCTTTTCTTTCTTTCCTGGAATCAATTCAAACTCTTTAGTTTCTTCAGCTGGTATAACTAATGGCACTGTACTGATTTCTGTAAACGGTTCAATCTCAATAGCCATAGTTTTCTTCTACCGGCTGACCCCTACACCCGAAGTGATCAATGCATTTCGATAACATCTTCTTACTAAATCCAAATCTCCAGCAACTTTTCCTACTCCATGTGGCGTTGGAAACTTAATTTTAAAATGAGAAATTGACGTCACTGCCTTAAGAGCTATCAAAGTAGGTCTACCAAAAATGGCGTTGTAGGCCGAATCCACATGTACCACATAAAATTTACACATAATTTCCACCTGCTAAGGAGCTATCCCGAAGATAACTGGCAGCTCGATAGTACCCGCCACTTTGACTGGATCATTGCTAAACCCATATAGAGAAGCTTCTTGCCCGATCTCCATCTTCCTTCCATCCAAGTGCATCCTCTGGTAAGCATGTGCTTACAAAATATCTACTGAAGATCCATTATCTATCATCATTCTCTTCATATCCACTGAACCCACTTGTGCAGTAATTACCAAAGCCCCTTCATGAGGTTCGATGGGTTCGGGAGGAAAATCATCATCTGTAAAAGAAATTACCGAACCAGGTTATGCTCTTTCAGTCTTCGGGAGTATACCCGCCACTGACATTACCGAATCCAAGTATCCTCGTTGCTTCTTCCCAACAACTTTATTGATGCTACCTCCTGTAAGCACATCAACAATGTAAGACCCCGAATTTTATGAAATAAAAATATTCAATTTTTCTTATAATTATTATTCAATAAATGGTTAAATTGATAAAAGTTTAAAGTTATAGGTGAAATAAGAAAATTTTACAAAATACGCAAGTGGCTATAAAATATTTATTGTTGTCGGAAAATATTCGTTTGGTCGTGGAATATTCTTACTGTCGGGGAATATTCATACGACGTAGCCAGTAACCATTTAGGGTCCCATAATGAATAATAATTTGGATGAAGAAAAAAACGACAAGTTTGAGTTTTTATAAATAATGGCGTAGTTATTCTGAATTAACCTTTGTTGGATTACACGGTGGTTAAAATACGATGTCTGGCGTGGTTTTGCAGCGATGCACACAGTATTACCTGATATTTTTTGAATTATTGATTCTTTTGTAAGAAGGCACTACTCGATAATTATTACGAGTAATTCTTGTTTAATATTTTATTTTATTGATTCAATAATTGTTGCGTTGATATTTTATATTATTGTTGTTTCAATAATTGTTACTGTACGATATTTCCCATTATCGATTAATAATTCATATTATTTGAATAATATTATTAGATAGCATTATTGGCAATGTCTAGAAAGTTCTGTTAAGGAGAGGTTTGGTCACCTAATTGCGGCGCCCGATGAGAGAAATCCTTATCGAAAAGCCTTTCCAGGAACCTGTCCGGTTGTCATTATTGTGATTACGTAATATTTATGAATAATTATTGATTTATATGATTAAATATTTGATATGATAAATGATGGAAATTTATTTATTTTATTTGATATGAATCTAAATGATGGATTTATTTATGTGGTTATAAATGAAGGAATTAATGTTGAGGTGTTTTATAAGTATTTTGTCAAATTGGAGGTATTAAAAGATCAAACCAGTGTTCTTAAGATCTATTGCGTGAGTTATAATTTTTGATCCGACCGTTGGATCATTGTAATTTTTGGATATGTTATACATATATAAGTTGAGTATATGTCCACAAATTTTGAACCGTTAAAAATGAACGTATGATTTGTTATGAATTTCATGAGGTGACTGGTTCAGATATTGTTAAAGTATCCGAATTTATCATTTTGGTGGAAAATTCTAGAATGCGTGGGCCCCACCTATGGTTGGTAAAGAAATGTGCTGAAATTCTAATTCAAATGTGGTGGGTGGCAATACTAGCGAGTAAAAGCCATCGGTGGCAAGTCAAGTCTGCTTGATACGTCTTAATATTTTCCTATAAATAGAGGGCTAAGTTAGAATTGAAAATCACACCAGAAACAAGTTTTCTTTCTCTCTATATTATCGAGCGTATTTTATGAGTATTTAGATACTTTGAGAGTTGTTATGCGATCAAGAGTTCCTTGACTTTACATTCCTCGGCAAATCTCTTGCTTTTTGAGGTAAGGGATTTTTAAGGGTTATTATGTTTTTCAGTTTCGTACTTTTTCCAACCTTCAAAAATTCTGGAAAATTTTGAAATGATAATTTGATGAGTTTCCTAGATTGTGTCCAAAAATGGCGATTTTTGGATGTATAGATTAGGAGTTATGGATTTTATGAGTAAAGACTATTTTAAAAGTAAACCCTTATAACTCCTTGTGATTAACTCCAAAATTGGTAAAAATTATATTGGGAGTACATCTATATAACATCAGTACAATTTATAATAAATATCTAAATATTCGGCAGTTTTGGCCATGTTAAAATAGTAAATGAATTTTAAAAATTTCAAGAAAAATATATGTTCAATATGGGACTATGTTTTGCTAAATCCCAGAAAAGAAAATTTGTTTGTACTGATTTGGTATTTTTCATGAAAATGGACTAGTTATGAGTAAATGAATTAAATATGTTATGTGAAGTAACAAAATTAGAAAATAGGATTTTATGGCTTGAGAATCATATATGAGGTATATGCAGATTTTTGATGAGGGTTTTGGTTATTGGTGATGAAATCTTATGATTTTGGCATTTTAGGATGATTAAATGCATTATTTAGTAAAGTGTAAACAATTGAAATAAATTGTTTATATGTTTAAGAAATGTTATTCTTTCAATATCATTATACTGAAATATTGGTATAGATTTTATTGTGGAATTTCTACCTTTTCATGTCGGGGTTACTATTTATGAATTACTATTCATGAGTTACTATTCACGAGTTACTATTCACGGGGTACTATTCACGACAAAATTGGTTTCTTTTTCTGACCAAGTTATTGTTGATTTATGAATCTTACTCTTGAAATTAAAACCATGTTTTGATTATATTGTTTTTATATAACATTCTTATAACCCTAATGATAATATTTCTCTTTGACTTGAGTGTAAAGATGGGTAGATTATTGGTATGATCGTGACTATGAGTTCTCTTTGGCTAGTAGTGCAAAGATGAATTGTTGACTGGTATGATCATGACCATTGAATTTACAATTGAATATTTTTAGCTTAAGTGCAAAGGTGAATTGATCAACATGGTTATAATTATGGTTTATATAAATTCTGAAATGATTATGTATTTCTTTGAGATATTAATATCTTTGGTATCTTTGGCCCGTAGTGCAAAGATGACCTGTTGTTGAATATCTTTGGCATGTAGTGCAAAGATGACCTGTTGTCGAATATCTTTGGCCTGTAGTGCAAAGATGAACTATTAATAAATATCTTTGGCCCGTAGTGCAAAGATGAATTTATTAGTATGATTATAAACAGGAACTGTGATTTTGTATAACCATGATCTTTGATATTTCAGGTAAAGACAGGTGATGAAAATTATCTTCGTCTTGGATGAGAAGAGGAATTTAGAATCACAATTATGATTATGAGTTATTCATATGATTGTGGAAATGAACTATTGATTGATGTTACAGGGATAAAACATTATTGGTGGACTTTTAATGTGGAGAAGATAATAGACTTTATAGTCTATTTGACTCTTCTAATGGATTGCTCGTTCCGCTGCAACTATGGTTGAAAAGTTTTATCATCTACCATATGTTCTAAATCTCTGATTTATTACTGATGAAGGCTACTGATAATTTAATTATCTTTAGTCATGATATTCTTTACTAAGCTAGTTGTGTTCACCCTTTTGCTTCACAATTCCTTTCAGGTAATAAGAGTGTTGTCGAATTGAGCGGGGGTAATGAGGGGAATAGAAGCGGTGGTCTATAGTTGTGAGAGTTCTCCCTAAATAGTATGGAAATAATTTTATTAAGAACTTTAGATAAGTGCGTCGTATTGTATACGTCAATTGATATTTAATTTTAGTGAACCGAATAGGGTGAGGTGAATCCAACTTTGGAAGGAAGTTGTGCCACTATCATACAAGATGTCTAATGACATACAACCTCATGTTATCATAAAGGCGAGGGTTGTGCACATCCACTTCTTTGAGTATATCTACCAAAGACTAGCTATATGACCTTGGAGTTTGGTTGAAACATAATGCTCAACTGGAGACAGTGGAGATAGTTATATGTCAAGAGAAGACTCACCATTAGAAAGAACATGATAGTAATCTTCTCGTTTTTCTTTGGGGTCTATTGGGTCAACCAAGGATAATTCTGTGGGAATATGATATCTATCATAACCTAGACGCATGGCCTCCCATGTATGAAGGTTTCCTTGAGCACTTTCCAAAGATTTTAATTTCTAAAACAGTATTGACTGTACCTTTATGTAAGGTATCACTGTGAGGTGCTGTCCACAGTTGGGATATGAGTCACAGTTGGTATATATTTGTATCCAAACTCATAGCATTTGTGTTGTTGTATTTTGCACGACAATTGTAGTAATAAAGTAGTAGTTGTTTTCTATACCATATATTTGGCGACTCAGAATAGGTTGGATGGATTGGACCTATTTTGGGGGCGTCACAAACAACATGCCTCGCCGGTTGATTTTGAATTGGCTGTTCTGGTTGAGCAGGATGAACAGCTTGAACAGGCCTGTCATTCCATTGTTGTTCCCTTGGGAGTTCCCTTCCTGCCACATATTGAACCAAAGCTCCACTTTGAACTTTCATTTCGATGAACTCTCTTAAATTCCAACAGGAATTAGTATCATTGTGACGCACCCAAAATAGGTTTACATCACCCATCTTGAGTCGCCAAATACATGGTACAAAATTTAAATATAACTTAATTATACAACAGTCGTGTAAAATACGACAAAACATAGCTGAGAGTTTAAACAAGAATATTGTCATCTAGACAATATCCACACTCAATGGTGTCCTCATTACAATTATTATCACATTATTACGTAGAATAGTGAGGACTACTAAAGCCATTTATCCCGAACCATCACTCCATTCCCAGACTAAATCCAAATTATATTCTCATTTTCTTAAGAAACAATGAAAGAAAGGGTGAGCTCAATTAGCCCAAGAAGAAATATTATGACTAAGATAATGCGAGAATAAATTATCCTTAGCCTTCAACAATGATATAACAACCGATAGAATACAATAGACAACAAGTTTTAGATCAACAACTACAACGGAATAAGCAATCCATTAGAAGAGTCAGTAGAGCATAAAATCTACTATCTTCTATGATTTAAAAAGTTTTTCATCAACTTTATCATTGAGACTCGACAATAAATAAAATCGTATCATCCTCGCACTTACGGCGAGGATATTCATGTAATCATCAATGGTCATGATTATCTTAGAATAATCTCTCGGTTATAATCATACCAACAACCGTCCATCGATGAACTACGGGCCCGATGAGGACTTTTACCACATCATTACGTTACATTACGGTCATAATTATCTTACCGAATAATCCCTAGTCATAATCATACCAAGTCCATCTATGCACGTAAGCCAAAGATGACTTTCATCACAATATAAGCATGAGGATGATGACAATGATATAAGCAATAATCAACCGAAATTAAATCAAACAAAATCAAGGACAAATATTAAAGACTTTAAATTTATCCAGAGTTTAAAAATATCCAAATTGTCAACATGATACTGCTTTGTAGAGTAAAATTCAAGAATAATATTCATGTATCAAAAATAATTTGGACAGAAAAGAATATATTTTTCGGGTAAATAGTACCCCGTGAATAGTACTTCAGGAATAGTACCCCGTGAATAGTACCCCGACACGAAATGTGCCCCGAATACTCGAATGAATGATACTAGAGTGAATAGTAGGAATTAATTTAATATAAGTACTCTCATTTATTCCTAATTGGATTAGGAGGGAAAATTAGTTAAAGGAGTTTAATTAATTATCCCTAATAGGATTAGGGAGCCCATTTAATTAAAAGAGTTTAATTAAATAAATAATACCTTATTTTAATTAAAATAGGGTTACATGATATCTTTATAAGAGGAGTCTTATATCAGATATTAAACATACGTAATTCTAAGAGTTGGAGAATACGCCCCTTTTTTCTATAGAGATAGGAAAAACTAGGGTTTGAGTCAATACACCCTTCTTCTTGAAAATTCTTCTTCTTTGGTGGATCACCTCTAGAGGCCATACACTTGGGTGGCTTACAATGATCAAAAAAAGGAATCTACCCAGAGATTCAAGAAGATCGCGGAGAAGTAGGAGGTGAACTCGTACCTGAGGAAGCTCGTTTCTACAAGGGTATGATTTCATAATTTCTTATTCTTCGTTTAATTAATAATATGCATAAAGAATGATCCAGGTAATTGGTTTGTGAAAAATTTTAAAATCTGATTTTATTACGCTTCCGCTAATTTTTGCAATTTGATTGTTGCTTTGATTTTCACAAAACCTTACAGTGGTATCAAAGTCAAACTTTATGCGAATTATTAATTTTTTGATTCCATATATGCATGGGTATGTATTTTGAATAATTTATTGGGCATAATTTGTTGTATAAAATTATTATTTTATTTATAAAAAAAATATCATGAATTATTTTTTCCAAAAAAAGGTACTGATTTACGGCTATCTAAGAAATTCGCGATTTTTTTTTTGAAAGTTAATGATTCACGTGATTCAGCAGGTTGGCACTTGGCAGGTTACTTATCTAGTAATGCTTCTAAACGGTTTCTATTATATATATATATATATATATATATATATATATATATATATATATATATATATATAATCTATAATGTATACGGTTTCTTAACGGTATAAGTTTTCAAGCTCTGGGGCTTCACGTGATATAGGAATATTATTATATATATATATAATAGTTATATATAATAATTATATATATATATATATATATATTTCTTAATAATTTTATAATTAAAATAAAGAGTTTATTTTAATCTTGAAATTGGATTTCATGCAACATAAAATTGCCCATTAAATGATATTCATATATATATGGAATGATTTTATTTATTGATACATATGGTGATATGTATGATAATAAATGGGATTGATTATGGACTATTAACCAATGTGATTGGATTTATTTTGGTTGAATGTTTGAATGAATGGGTTTTATTAAATGGGGTCTGCGTACCTCGTCTTTTCTGGTTTTCTTCTTGATGTAAATTCTATCTCTCTCCTATGTACTTCCCCTTGACTGTTGATCAAGGTTTCTATTTAAATTAAATAGTTTAATGTAATAGGATTAGTTAGAATTTTTTTGAAGAACCGGAGATCAGGAGAAAGGAGCGCTCGAAGACGCGTTTGTAATGGAGCCCGGGTTTAAATGTAATAGTTATATTTAAATGTTATTCTTGCACCCTAGGGTTTGACCTTTTGGTTCACTTGGTGGCTCTAGTGAACCAAACTAGAATAAAAGTCCATAATCAATCCGGGTAGAATATAGTATTCTATATGTACATGCTAGTATTATATATATTATATATTATGCAAACATGCTTTGCATGTTTAATAATATAACGCATTATATATATATATATATATATATATATATATATATATATATATATTTGCATGCGCGCTAAACAAGATGAGACAAATAATAATAAATCCTTCAAAGTTTTTATATATTAAGTCTTAAGCGTTCAAAGATATTTGGAATATCGAACGTCGCCTTCTAGCATGATAAAATTAATAGAGTATTAAATATTTAATATAAGTTTGTTGTGTCACCACAAGACAAGTATTAAGTATTTAAGAAGTTAATTTATCACATTTGATGCTTATAAAGAAAATTGAACAATATTATTTTGTTGTGTCACCACAAGGACGATATTTTTCTTTTTTGAATATATGGAAGTGCTTGGTTGGACTTAACTTAGATAATTTTGATTCGGATGTGCCACCACTTGATCAAAATAATCTAAGAGGCAAAACATAAGGAGTTACATGATGATGTAATTGACAAGGAGTTGTCTACCTATTTATTTATTTATAATTTGTTGTGTCACCACAAGGCTATATATATTTGAAATGGGATCCTTATTCTCACTAGCAAAAACTTTAATTAGATTTTGCCGAACTATATAAATGAGGGTAATATAGTTTGAAGAAAATAGTGGGAGATACCAATATAAAATAAGACCTAATTTATTTTGATAATTTATTAAATGAATGTTTGCTAAAATATTATCTTTTTACACGCAGAATTTTGAAAATGTCACATTCACTAATTTCACTGGGTAGCATACTTGATGCTAACAAAAAGCGATCGAACCGAACTACACGAATTTGGTTAAGGAATCGAGAATTGTTCTCACCGTGAAAAAAGATTTCTTATGTCCTAAATTCGCCGTGCACAGAAAAAGTTGCGAGAGACCTCGAGGAAGAGATTGCTACTTTTAAATAGTGGCAAGATGATGCATTTGTGGCTCAATGCATCATGCTCGCATCCATGAGTAACGAGCTCCAGCGTCAGCATGAAAACATGGATGCTCCCACTATACTGCTGCACCTACAAGAGTTGTATGGTGAGCAAAGTAGGACTGCTAGATATGAGATATCTAAGAAGCTCTTCCGATCTCGGATGACCAAGGGCACTACCGTTGAGACTCATGTCTTAAAGATGATCAATCTGATTGAACATCTTGGACAGCTTGGGTTCGTCATGGATGGGGAGTTTAGTCAAGATTTGATCTTGCAGTCACTCCCTGACACCTTCTCACAATTTGTTGTGAATTTTCACATGAATAAGTTGGACGTCAGCTTGCCTGAGTTACTTAACATGTTGAAAACTGCTGAAGGTCACTTCCCATCCAAGAAGAACCATGTCTTACTGGTGGATGATTCTTCCAAGAAAAGGAAGAGGCCCAAGGTATCTTCTGAAAAGAAGAAATCCAAGAAGGCTAAGGGAAAGGCAAAAGTGAAGGATCAAAAGAAACTTGATCCAGCTAGCAAAGGAATTTGCTTCCATTGCAACAAGCCGGGTCACTGGAAGAGGAACTGCAAGGATTATCTTGCGGAACAAAAGTAGAAGAAGCTTGGAGAAGCTTCGAATCCTAATCAAGGTTTGTTTATGATTGAAATTATTTTTTCTGAAAGTCAATCTTCTACTTGGGTATTGGATACCGACTGTGGTTCTCACATATGTAATAATATCTGAGGATTGGTCAAAAGTAGAAAGTGAAGCAAGGATGAGGTCGTCTTACGAGTGGGAAATGGAGCAAAGGTTGCTGCATTAGCTGTAGGGACTTATTGTTTAGCACTGCCTACGGGCAAGTTCATTAATTTAAATAATTGTTATTTTGTTCCAAATATCATTAGAAACATTATTTCTATCTCTGTATTGGATATGGATGGTTTTAATATTATAATAAAGAATAACAGTTGTTCTATTTATAATGATAATGTTTTATATGATGTTGGTAATTTGCGAAATGGACTTTATATACTTGACTTGCATGAAAATATACTTCAAATTGAACAAACTAAGAAAAGGAAAAGAGATGATGTTAATTATACCTTCATGTGGCACTGTAGACTCGGTCATATTAATGAAACAAGATTATCCAAGTTGCATAAAGATGGGCTCCTAGAGTTATCAGATTATGAATCATATCCAACTTGTGAATCTTGTCTCATGGGTAAAATGACTAAATCTCCTTTTAGTGGAAAAGGAGAAAGAGTTATAGAGTTGTTAGCGTTGGTACACACAGATGTATGTGGACCTATGACAACGACCGCACGAGGAGGGTATTCTTTATTTATTACATTCACTGACGACCACTCAAGATTTGGATATGTGTATTTAATGAAATACAAATCAATCATTTGAAAAGTTCAAAGAGTTCGAAGTGAAGTAGAGAAAGCAACCTGGTAAGAGTATTAAGATTCTTGATCTAATCGAGGAGGAGAATACTTAAGTGGTGAGTTTCTCAATTGTCTCAAAGAAAATGGTATAATCTCACAATGGACTCCACCGGGGCATACCACAAAAGAATGGTGTATCCGAAAGGAGAAATCAAACATTGTTGGACATGGTTCGATCTATGATGAGCTTCTGAGACCTTCCGGTTTCCTTTTGGGGATATGCCTAGAATCAATTTGCATACCTACTTAACAAGGTACCTACAAAATTAGTCCCCAAGACCCCATATGAGTTATGGGCGGGGAGGAAACTAAATCTTAAGCATGTTAAGACTTGGGGTTGTCCAGCTTATGTCAAAAAGTTTGAAAACGATAAGCTACAGACTAGATCTGACAAATGTAGATTTGTGAAATACCCTAAATAAACATCGGGGTATTATTTCTATCATCCAACTGATCAAAAGGTGTTTGTTGCGAAACATGTTGCCTTCTTGGAATAGGAGTTTATCCTTGAAGGGGTCAGTGGGAGTAAGATATATCTTGAAGAGGTTCAAGAACCACAAAACACTACAGATCAAAGTGAGGTACCTAACCAAGTAGAGATTCCTTCTGTACCACACCCTATTCGTAAATCTGGAAGAGTACCAAAGATACCTGAGAGGTATGGACTTGTCATAGAGGATGATGATGAGGTACGCATCATAGATGATAATGATCCATTGAATTACGAACAGGCTATGAGTAATAAAGACTCAGAGAAGTGGCAAGAAGCCATGAAATCCGAGATGGACTCCATGTATGAGAACCAAGTATGGACTTTGGTTCCACCACCTGAAGGCATTAAGCCTATTGGGTGTAAATGGGTCTTTAAAAGAAAGACTGGAAAGCGACGGCAAGGTAGAGACCTATAAGGCTAGATCGGTTGCAAAAGGTTTCAAACAAATACAAGGAGTTGACTATGATGAAACCTTCTCACCAAGATGTGATGCTTAAGTTCATTCAAATTTTGCTTGCGATTGCGACTTACCCGTGACTACGAAATCTAGCGAGATGGACGTGAAAGCGACCTTCCTCAATGGGAAACTTGAGGAGGATGTGTATATGACACACGACCGGAGGATTTGTTTCAAAGGTTGGAACAAATCAAGTCCGTAAGCTTCTGACGATCCATTTATGGATTGAAGCAAGCTTCTCGTAGGTGGAACATCCGTTTTGATGAGACAATCAAAGAGTTTGATTTTATCAAAAATGAGGATGAACCATGTGTGTACAAGAAGGTTAGTGGGATCGCAATTTCATTCCTCGTATTATATGTTGATGATATATTATTGATAGGGAATGATATTCCTATGCTGCAATCAATTAAAATCTGGTTATCTAAACACTTCTCCATGAAGGACTTGGGAGAAGGATCCTATATTTTGGGGATAAAGATCTATAGAGATAGATCTAAAGGATGCTTGCTTGTCCCAAGGAACGACATTGACTCGATGCTAAAGAGGTTTAGCATGGAAGATTCAAAAGAGGTCTCATGCTGATGAGCCATGGAATACATCTCTCCAAGAAACAGGCCCCAAAGACACACGAGGAGAGAGGCCGTATGAGTAAGATTCCTTATGCTTGATAATAGGATCTATCATATGCGGTATGATATGTACTAGACCGGATGTCGCTCATGCACTTAGTGTAACAAGCGGATATCGATCGAATCTAGGAGAAGAACACCGGAAGGCGGTGAAAAATATCTAAAGTACTTAAGAAGAACTAAGGATGTATTTCTTGTCTCTGATGGAGTGCAGAATTGAAAGTAGAGGGCTTCACGGACTCAAGTTTTCAAAGCAGACCAAGATGACGATAAATCCGTTTTGGGTATGTGTTTACCTTAAACGGTGGCACAAAGATGAGTTGGAAGAGTTCCAAACGATGAAACATGTTGTTGATTCAAAGGACAAAGGCGAATACATAGTTGCAAGTGAAGCGACAAAAGAAAGTCATTTGGATGAAGAAGTTCATTCTTGAACTTGGTGTGGTTCCTAGCATTACAGGACCAATTGCCTTTATTCTGTGACAACACTGGAGCTATTGCGCAGGCTAAGGAACCCAGGTCTCATCAAAAATCCAAACACGTGTTGCGGCGATTTCATTTGATCAGAGAGATCATTGAAAGAGGAGATGTCACCCTGGAGCGTGTGGACTCTCAAGAAAATATTGCAGATCCATTTACTAAAGCGTTAACACAACAACAGTTTGATCGTCACTTAGAGAAGATGAGTATGAGCTACCACGGCGATTGACTTTAGTGCAAGTGGAAGATTGAAATTATTATGCATACAAGCCAATCATGTATGATAATAAAGCATATACTTTGTAATCAATCTTATTTATATATTAATAAAAGAATTATTTATTAAAGGCATTTATTATCTACATGGTGCTGTTTTAATAATATGTGATAAACCCATAGTTTTAAGCAATGCTTTTAGAATCATGATGAGATCATGCTAATGAGATCTAAATTCTTAGATAGTTTAAAACTAAAATGTTCCCAATCAATGGATTACTAAAAAGGGGAATTAGTGAATCCGGGATAGATTGAGTACGTCGTTCTTGCTCATTGGATGAGGATGATTGATCTCCACGATAATTTGTGTGGAGACACTAAAGCAAGTATGTAGGTGCTTATTAGAGAATAAGTTCAACGAGCGTTGACTCGCTAAGGAATACCTAATGGAGTTTTACTTGCTGTCAATAGAAATTCTGTAGTGATAGTAGTCTGAATGATCCTTAGACTTGAGATCATCATAGTATCTTATATATAATGAATTACACTTTGACTTATTCCTTAAGACTCTTAGAATATATCAAAGGGTATGCTTGGGTGTAATAAGTTATATATGAAGATAATGAATGATCGATAAAGAATCTACCACTTCTAGTAAAAGAAGAGAATGTCCTATGTGATTCAATAAATGACAACCAGAATCCTTTAAGAGGTGGAATGAAATTAGAAAGTAGTTTCTAATTTGCATTCATTAGGAGTTGTGCATTTAGGAATCGAAATACATATAATTAAATAAAATAAGACTTGACGGTAGTTCCATGTCTTATATTTAATTGGGACATTGTATGGTGGAAGGATTGAATTGTCTGCAGTAACTATTTACTCAAAGGTTCTTTTATAATTAATGTTGAAATCTATATTATCTGGAAAGTCGTTGATCGCTAGGGAGGCTTATCCCTATTGTAAAATAAATATTATTTATTTAAATATATTATTCATTTAATTTATTTATTTAAATAAGATTAGAATTGTTCTAATTGATTTATTCACAACCTAGGTTTAATATGGAGAACCTAAAGGGTCACACCATAAAAAAGGAAGAATAATTATTTAAGAAGTTAATGGTATATTAAGTAATAATATATTAAGTATATTTAATTTAATCTATGGTGATAGAATAAATTAAGTAGCTTAATATTTATTATTTAATATTTTAGAAATATTAAATATAAATTAATAAGAGGAGTCTTATTAATATTATTACAATTATTATTATTTTAATTTCTAAAAGTGTTTAGGAATTAATTTAATATAAGTACTCTCATTTATTTCTAATTTGATTAGGAGGAAAAATTAGTTAAAGGAGTTTAATTAATTATCCCTAATAGGATTAGGGGCCCATTTAATTAAAAGAGTTTAATTAAATAAATAATACCTTATTTTAATTAAAATAGGGTTACATGATATCTTTATAAGAGGAGTCTTATATCGGATATTAAACATACATAATTCTAAGAGTTGGAGAAGCACGCCTTTTTTACATAGAGATAGGAAAAACTAGGGTTTGAGTCGATACACCCTTTCTTCTTGAAAATTCTTCTTCTTTGGTGGATCACCTCTAGAGGCCATACACTTGGGTGGCTTACATTGATCAAAAAAGGAATCTACCCTTGAGATTCAAGAAGATCATGAGAAGTAGGAGGTGAACTCGCACTGAGAGAAACTGCGTTTCTACAAGGGTATGATTTCATAATTTCTTATTCTTCGTTTAATTAATAATATGCATAAAGAATGATCCAGGTAATTGGTTTGTGAAAAAATTTAAAATCTGATTTTATTACGCTTCCGCTAATTTTTGCAATTTGATTGCTGCTTTGATTTTCACAAAATCTTACAGTGGTATCAAAGCCAAACTTTATGCGAATTATTAATTATTTTGATTCCATATATGCATGGGTATGTATTTTGAATAATTTATTGGGCATAATTTGTTGTATAAAATTATTATTTTATTTATAAAAAAAATATCGCGAATTGTTTTTTCCAAAAAAATGTACTGATTCACGGCTTTCTAAGAAATTCGCGATTCACGTGAATCAGCAGGTTGGCACTTGGCAGGTTACTTATCTAGTAATGCTTCTAAACGGTTTCTATTATATATATATATATATATATATATATATATATATATATATTATATAATCTATAATGTATACGGTTTCTTAACAGTATAAGTTTTCAAGCTCCTGAGCTTCACGTGATGTAGGAATATTATTATATATATATATAATAATTATATATATATATTTTTTAATAATTTTATAATTAAAATAAAGAGTTTATTTTAATCTTGAAATTGGATTTCATGCAATATAAAATTGCCCATTAAAAGATATTCATATATATATGGAATGATTTTATTTATTGATACATATGGTGATATGTATGATAATAAATGGGATTGATTATGGACTATTGACCAATGTGATTGGATTTATTTTGGTTGGATGTTTGAATGAATAGGTTTTATTAAATGGGGTCTGCGTACCTCGTCTTTTCTGATTTTCTTCTTGATGTAAATTCTATCTCTCTCCTATGTACTTCCAATTGACTGTTGATCAAGGTTTCTATTTAAATTAAATAGTTTAATGTAATAGGATTAGTTAGAATTTTTTTTTAAGAACCGGAGATCAGGAGAAAGGAGTGCTCGAAGACCCGTTTGTAATGGAGCCTGAGTTTAAATGTAATAGTTATATTTAAATGTTATTCTTGCACCCTAGGGTTTCACCTTTTGGTTCACTTGGTGGCTCTAGTGAACCAAACTAGAATAAAAGTCCATAATCAATCCGGGTAGAATATAGTATTCTATATGTGCATGCTAGTATTATATATACTATATATTATGCAAACATGCTTTGCATGTTTAATAATATGACGCGTATTTTATATATATATATTTGCATGCGCGCTAAACAAGATGAGACAAATAATAAAAAATCCCTCAAAGTTTTTATATATTAAGTCTTAAACAAGATGAGACAAATAATAACAAATCCCTCAGAGTGAATAGTAACTGGGTGAATAGTAACCCATGAATAGTAACTCGTAAAAAATACCAAAGAAAATGATATTTCATGATGAGTACAAAAGAAATGATATCTCAGACGAGTAGAATAGAATATACGAAATTGCAAATGGATTTTCACCCGCCATGCGGTAATCCACGTAGACAGATTGTTTCCACAATTTAATAAAGAATGAATACGAAGGATAATTCACCATGCATGCGGTAATCCACATAGACAGGTATTTCAATAGAATAATAAGGAATGGAATAACAAAAGAATTCACCAGGCATGCGATAGACCGCACAGACAGGTTATTCCAATAAAATAATAAAGAATGGAACCAGGTCATGCGTAATCCGCATAGACAGGATATTCCAACAGAATAATAAAGAATGGAACTAGGTCATGCGTAATCCGCATAGAGAGGATATTCCAATAGAATAATAAAGAATGGAATAACAACAAAATTCACCAGGCATGTGATAGACCGCACAGACAGGTTATTCCAACAGAATAATAAAGAATGGAATAACAACCCTTATGAGTATTGAAAGAAAATAACTCTCTTCATGAATACGAAAGAATAATACCCCTTACAATAATAATAATATTCCTTACCTTAGAAGAAACTGGAAACTGGATACTGGAATAGTGAGGTAACAGACTTCTCTTCTTCTTTCTCTGTATAATTTCTCTCTATAATAATTCCTCTATAGCTTCAGTGAATTGGTGAGAAATAAAGGAAGAATGAGCTTCTATTTATAGAAAAATATAGTTTCGATAATTGCACGTTTTGGGGCTCAAAATATTACAGTATAATACCTTCATCTTTTTTTTCATTTTTAATTTAGTCCTGCAAGTATTATCAAACTTGCACCACCTCCCCTAATAGTAAATCATGTTAATCAATAGTAAATCATGTGACTCAATAGTTCTAAACATTGAAAAAACTAATTATAGTATAGTACCTTCAACTATACCTCCATTTTTAATTTAGTCATGCAAGTATTATCAATCTTGCACTAACTCCCCTAATAGTAAATCATGTGAATCAATAGTACACACATGTGAACACATAGTTATAAGCATGTGAATTAATAGCAATTAATTGCTAATTTATCCGATTAATTACCCGATTGGTCAATATAACCTCCAGAATTATTATTGAAATAGATGTCAAGTTTCACTAACACTAATAATCCCAACATAATGGAACTATCAAATTCATCTTTAATCAACACGAACTTATTCATCATTAATATTATAACTCACAATATTTAACAACCAGGTCGTTCTCAGGAAAGAGGGGGCTTTCCGATAAGGATTTCTCCTTATTGGCGCGCAATTAGGTGACCAAACCTCTCCTTGACAGAACTTCTAGACATTGTCAATATTGCAAATAATAATATGAATAACTGTGTTATCTCAATTATTGATTTAATAATATAAAATATTGTGACAATAATTGAATAAAATTGAGTAACTTCTCACGTAAGTATCAATAATCAAAGATACTATACAATACCGTGTGCTACTATGCAACCATGCGTAATACTATACTTTTATTACCGATTATTTTATGACAACTTGCTTAATTTAAAAAAAATTCAAATATCACCCTTAACTTTAAAATTTAATCAATTTAACCATTTACTAAATAGAATAATTATAAGAAAATTGAATACTTTCATTTCATAAAATCTGGGGTCTCACAAATAAAGAATGGAATAACAACAGAATTCACCAGGCATGCGATAGACCGTATAGACAGGTTATTCTAACAGAATAATAAAGAATGGAATAATAGAAGAATTTCACCATGTATGCGGTACTTCGCATAGACAGGTTATTCCAACATAATAATAAAGAATGGAATAACAACCCTTACGAGTATTGAAAGAAAATAACTCTCTTCATGAATACAAAAGAATAATATCCCTTACCTTAAAAGAAAATTAGATACTGGAATAGTAAGGTAGCAGACTTCTCTTCTTTTTTCTCTCTATAATTTCTCTCTATAATAATTACTCTATAGCTTTAGTGAATTGGTGAGAAATGAAGGAAGAATGAGCTTCTATTTATAGAAAAATATAGTTGTTTCGATAATTGCACGTTTTGGGGCTCGAAATATTACAGTACAATACCTCCCTCTTTTTCTTCATTTTTAATTTAGTCCTTCAAGTATTATCAATCTTGCACCACCTCCCCTAATAGTAAATCATGTGAATAAATAGTAAATCATGTGACTCAATAGTTCTAAACATGTGAAAAAATTAATTATAGTATAGTACCTTCAACTATACCTCCATTTTTAATTTAGTCATGTAAGTATTATCAATCTTGCACCAACTCCCCTAATAGTAAATCATGTGAATCAATAGTATACACATGTGAACACATAGTTATAAGCAGGTGAATTAATAGCAATTAATTGCTCATTTATCTGGTTAATTACCCGATTGATCAATATAACTTCTAGACATCAATTATCATCGAAATAAATATCGATTTTCACTAACACTAATAATTCCCACACAATGGAACTATCAATTTCACCTTTAATCAACACGAACTTATTCTTCATTAATATTATAACTCACAATATTTAACGACTAGGCCGTTCCCAGGAAAGAGGGGGCTTTCCGATAAGGATTTCTCCTTATTGGCTCACAATTAGGTGACCAAACCTCTCCTTGGCAGAACTTCTAGACATTGTCATTATTGCAAATAATAATATGAATAACTTTGTCGTCTTAATTATTAATTTAATAATATAACATATTATGCAGATGATACTGTGACAATAATTGAATCAATAATATGTGAGATATGATGCAGCAATTACTGTAGCAATAATTGAGTGACTTCTTACGTAAGCATCAATAATAAATACCGTGTGCTACGATGCAACCACGCGTAGTACTGTACTTTTACTACCGGGTAGTTCAACAGTTTTAATGGTAACACTTTCGCCGTTATTTTTATAAAAAGATAATTCTGTTGTTTTCTAACTACGACAATACTTTCGTTGTAGGGTCCACCAATGATTGTGTCGTCGTACGAATATTCCCTGTTAAAATGAATATTCCCCGACCAATCGAATATTCCCCGACACAACGAATATTTTATAACAACTTGCATACTTTGCAAAAATTTTCATATATCACCCTTAACTTTAACCTTTTATCAATTTAACCATTTACGAAATATTAATAATAATTATCAGAAAATTGAATACTTTCATTTCATAAAATTTGGGGTCTTATAATCATGCCCAGCTGCTTGATGATAATCACAATACTTATGAGGATTTCTAGATCCAGGTTTAAGATTATCACGAGGCTGCTCAAAGTAAGGCTGATCTTTGATCTGTTCTAAGAAGATAGCCTGATCCGTATTTAGTTGGGTAAATACCTTATTCACCTTCTGGTTTGGGAACGGTGGGCGACCTCCTCTCGAACTCCAATTGTTGTTGTACCCCTTTGAATTCCCATCAGAACGATCATTATTACCACCACTCTTCTTTTGATTACCATCAGATTTATCGTTGTCTTTCTCTTTCACCTTTTCCGAAGGAGCGTGCTTCAGGCTACTCATGACTTCATCTACTACGATGTAACCTTCAGCCTTTTCAAATGCTTCGACTAGGCTCTTCGGATGACTGAACATTAACTTTTTTACCAACTTTTTGGACTTCACTAAATCCAGCCTATTTTGAAATAGGCCTACGGCCTGAAGATCATTAAGGTCAGTTACTTACCCCACTACTTCACGGAACCTCTTCACATACTGACCCAGAGACTCATTCGAATATTATTTAATTTGTGCCAATGACCCTATAGGCATCCCTATTCTTTTATTTCTCCTGAATCGAGCGTGAAACTCATCACACAAATCAGCCCAAGATGAAATTGAGTTTGAAGGCAGAGTCCCCATCCATTGTCTTGTGTCTTTTCTCAATGTTATCACAAAAGTTTGGCATTTGGCTGCATCGAAATAATCATAATAATCCATAAGTCAATTAAATGCTTGACTATGGTCATAAGGATCTCCCGAGCCATTATAACTCTATATATAAGGAAGCTTTTTATTAGGGTCTGCCTTCTCTCAAAGAATTTCTGAAGAGAAAGGGGATGCCTTTTTGGTTGAACGTTCCTTCCCCTGTTGAACTTCTGCCAACTGTTACCGAAGCTCCTTTACCTCCTTAGCTAGAAGTTCAATTCCTTTTGGCTGTGAAGAGACTTCTTTCTTCAGAGAGCTCCTCTTCTTTTGAGCAGACTGGCCCTTTCCATCTAAACTTGCTGCTTTAGATGGGCTTATTTTGTAGCTTTTGCTGTGGCGAGTATCCGCAGGGCGGTGTGCCCTCTTCGGATTCTCAAGAGTACTACTTCTGGATCTGCTCCAGCGTTGACCCTTCTCGCTATGGCGAGAATACTCAAGGCGAGGTGCCTTCTTTGTATTCTCGGGAGTGCGTCCTCTTGACCTACTTAATCTTCTACTCTTACCATAATCCCAAGAATCCTTAGGGCAGGGTACCCTTTTTGGATCTTTGGGAGTATGATCCCTTGCTCTTCTTTGGTCACGAGAATGGCTTCGGGACGTACTTTCAGATTGCATAGGCTCCTCGCATCTCCTTGTTCGTCTTACTAGAGATCTGCCACGCTCTTTGGGTTGAGCCTAGCTAGATGCCTCATCTTCCATTTCAACCATATAAACCATTTGTTTGGCAATTTCTTCTCTTTGTTGCAGAAGAACCTTTAAAGCTTTGTCAGTCACTTCTGCCATCTTGGCCAAGTTGGATGTCTTGTCTACCTGAACTTCTCGGTGTTGGGTTCTAGGCGGTGTGCTTTCTCCCTTTTTCCGATCCTTGTCAGGCCCTTTACTAGCAGTAGAAAGTAAATTTTTCCTAACATCCTCATGATCCTTTGCATGTGACCCTTCTGGAGCTTCTTGTGATCCAAGTCTGTCATGAACACACCTTGAGGGCCCCAGCCTGTCCTTGACTGAAATTCTTTATAGAGAAGAACTTACAGTCGTTGGCTGCCCTTCATCGGTAACTGTCTTACTTTTCACCATAACTTCCGATGTAAAACAATTAATGTAGACACTCAAAATTTTCTGCACACCTGTTACTAACATTGCAGGGGGGCAGATTCGTCTTTTGGAGATAACCCTGGAAGACAGCTTACATCCATTCCGGATACTACCGGAAGTTCAAGTTCAAAACCCAGGACACACACCGGGAACATCATTTCTAAACCCCGAAACACACACCGGAAGGATCATTTCCAACCTCGGAGATAACCCCGAGTTTCGTCCTTGGCGATAACCCCAAGGAGTGTTATTGCAGTTCGGGATAACTCCGAAAATGCTTGTTTTAAACACATGTTATCACCTTCAAGCTCAAACCTCCTGCTGAGGCACTCATCCCTCAGACCCGGAGCTAACAACGGGTAGACAGGCACACTCACAAGATGACCTTACGGCATTCAAACACTTGCAGCAGTCCAATCTCAGATGTAACCCTGAGCAACGTCTGCTTTCAACTCAAATCGGCTATAACCCCGGTGAAGAGTTAAACGTCATCTTTCTATATCAACACATGCGCGTCATCTCAACACTTCATACATACATAAATACAACAATGTCCCACAAGAACCGAGGATTTACAATCTCGAGTGACTATTACGCGTGGCAGTACATCGGATAGAATTTGAAGCTTGAAGACTATGGGCATGGTCCCCTCTTCCTGACTTCGTACAACCTCTAATCCATGTCATTGCGTAACTCTCGACAAGCGGTCCGAAGAAGGTCACATATACCTCGTTCGGATGCTCGGATTGATGTTCTACAAGTTCTAGCGGACATTACAGTGCACGAGTGCATGTACTTCGAGACGACGGTACCCGCGAAGCCCAGGGACACCTCGACCAGCCGCAGGAGTAACTGCGGCTACCACATGTACACCTGCGGCCATCAGTCTATAAATATAGACCTTGGGGTCAGCTATTTGAAGGGGAGAAGGGAGAGAAAAGGCGAGGAAGCCCTGTCCAATTTACTCTGTACACACCCATATTGAGTGTTTCCTCAGTTTAAACATCTGTTAGCTCACATATAGCTATACTTTTATCCGGCGGGAGCTGAGTGTTTATCCACATAGAGTCATAGAAGTCTACATTGGCAGCCCACTATAAGCCTTCTTACATTCTATAAAGCCTTTCTTTTCATATTAGCACACACTGTTATACACATTGAGAGTCGTGTTGTGTTTGTTTGCCCAGACTTCGGTCCGTGATTTTCATTTCTGTCTGTATATATATACTTATATATATATTTTTTATATATAGACTAACATTATCGAGTTATGCCTCGATTGAGCCTAGACTTGTGTCTGGAGCGTTTACTTGCTTTTTATATATATATATATATATATATATATATATATATATATATATATATATAAAATTGTGGTCGAACTACATCGATGAGCCTGAACTTATGTGCGGACCGTTTCTTTGCTTATATATATATATATATATATATATATATATATATATATATATATAATTGTTATCGAACATATCTCGATGAGCCCGGATTTTATATCCAAACATTTACTGCTTTTATATATATATATATATATATATATATATATATATATATAATTGTTGTCGAACATATCCGATGAGCACAGGATTTACATTCGATGCGTTTATATATATATATATATATATATATATATATATATATATATATTTACATTTCGGCTGCACAGAGTTTACTTAAATGGCGATTGATACATATTCTGACTTTATTTACATTTCGTCACGCTTTGAGTTTACTTACGTGGCGATTGATCGCTTTTACTGACTTTATTTACATTTAAATCCACTTAGAGTTTACTTAAGTGGCGATTGATCGATTTTATAGCTTTATTTATATTTTATCCCACAGGAGTTTACTTACGTGGTGGTTGATCATATCCATATATATATATATATATATATATATATATATATATATATATATTTATCGCTTTTATATATTTACATTTCCGATCCCCCATGGAGTTGCTTCGTGGTGGTTAATCATGTTTGTATATATATATATATATTTACAGCTTTTATATATATAACTGCTTATTGCTTTCCATACAAACTGCAGTATCATGTGAGCTTAGGAATCATGTGATCACAGATTCAGTCTACTGAATCTAGATTCGGTTCCCATGATGGACATTTTTCAGCTGTAAGCAGCTTGTACATTATTTATAGTGTCTGAATTTCCTTGGATGGTTGTCATGCCCATGAGGAGTTTGGCACTGCTGTATATTATTTTCTCGAAGATGCCTCGCATCTCGAAATTAAAAGCAAATAAGCCGAACATTTAATAATAAAATGAAAGTATCAAAGGCCTCAATTACTATTGAGCACAGGGTTTGAAAAATCTCTTTTTACAAAACTTCATTGATATATCTAGTTAAAACTGAATTTTTCTATAAATTCAAACTCTTTGTATATAGGTGCGAACGAGGCATAGTACTACTTCCAAATAATTGCACATTGATTCACACACACATTCATATAACAGTGGCGGTCATCGTGGTAACACGGATGTCGGGGGGTGCCTAACACCTTTCCTCCGCATAATCAAGCCCCCAAACTCAAATGAATCTCGGTTTCACAGACCCGTTTAGCAGTGTCATATCACTGGGTTAATGTGCAAACCTTTTCGGTTGCGTTGGTGCAACCAGTTAAATACACCAACTGGCGACTCTTAAAGTCAAATCGTCGACATTATACATGTCGGACCTTTTTCACTTATTTTTTCAAACAAATCTCACATTAACATGAGAACACCAAAGAACAAGTAACGAAAAGGGACATTAAAAAATCTCGACATCGACAGGTGGCGACTCTGCTGGGGACTCCAGTAAGAGGGCTTAAGCCGCTATTACAAGCTTTTCAAAACTGTTATATGCTTGTGTGTGAATATTGCATTTACATTTATGATGAATGTGTATTAATGCATCTTACTTCTTTGCCTTTGCTAAATATCTATCTGTGATATTAGTGCTTCGCACATGTCATCATTTTGCATAAACGGTGAGACACGTTGTATGTGAATGTATGTTATGTGGTTCCTCCACCAGGAGGCTATCCTGTCAGTGTTTGATTACTGGACTCATAGGAAGAATAAGTCCAACGAGGCTCAGGAAAGGCACCACCCAGATTCGCTCCAGTTGAAAGACCGAATTAACTTCCCATCAAGTAGATTGCGATGATCTGGGAACCTTCATGCCAAAAAGCCGCGAGAGTAACCCTAAGATAGGTCAACCTCTGATAAACCAAACGTGGAGGAAATTCTCTTCATGCTTTCCATTTTCAATTACTTGTAAAAGTATTTACTTGTAATTTTATTCCATGTTCATCTTTATGTAATGGAAAATATGAAGATTATCTGTGCATGCATGTTATCAATTAACACCTAGTTTTGCAGGACAATATTTCTAAAACGGACATGTTATGATAACATTTACATTATCCCTAAGACTAAACTATATAAGTCTTTTGTAGGGAAATCATTGGGCCTGTTACCCGCTCAAAATCCCAAAAGTCCACGAGCTTCTGACCAATCATGTCTTCTTCCGACCCGTCTAATCTGTTTTCCCGAGAAGAATTTGTGGATTGAGTAAACAAATTCTGATTTGGTTGTTCTGCTTTGAAAAGAATTGCATTAGTCTACTCACTGCATGCGAAGATACCGAACACATCGAAATCCTCTGCAAGGAGGAGCTCAAGGTTTGGAAAAACAATTCCGAACCTCAGTTGGATATGACCAACAAAGACCATGAAAACACCCGTCTCAAAGGAGATCCAGACACCGGTGATATCAGGAAGAAGGTCCTTCAAATGGAGGAAACTATCCGTGTTCTTAAAGGGATTGGAACACGTGGAAGTGTTTCATATGCTGACCTTTGCATCTTTCTTGGTGTTCATTATCCAGAGAAATTCAAAACCCCTAATTTTGAAAAGTATGACGGATTAGGGGATCCCTATACCCATTTAAAGGTATTCATTGGAGAACTTGGATCTTATGCAGAAAATGAAAAGCTCGAGAATGCAAATTTGTTTGAAAAAAAGTCCGATTTGAGAAGCCCGTTCATGGTATACCAGATTAGACAACTCAAAGATCCATAGCTGGGAAGAGCTGGCTCACGCCTTCCTCACTCAATACAGTTTTTAATCTCAGATGGCTCCTAACCGGTACCAAATTACCAAGGTCAAGAAACAGTCTAATGAGTCTTTCATAGAGTATGCTCAAAGGTGACGGCGCCTTGCTGCTCAAGTTATTCCTTCCATGACAAAATCAGAAATGGTCATGACATTCATAGATATACAGGAAGCTCCTTTCTATGAGAGAGTCTTAGCTGGTATTGGCAAGCCATTCTCTGAAATGATCAAGCACGGAGAGATGGCTGAGATGGGATTGAAGTCTGGAAAAATTCAAGACCTAGCCACTCTTAAAGCTGTTGCTGAGCACATCCAGTCCGGATCTTATGGAAACAACCCCTGGGGGGTCCATAAAAAGAAAGAGGAGGATGTTTTCTTGATACTACAAGGTCAAAAAGGCAATCAAAGCGTGCCTATACAAAGGAGAAATTACTCCCCTTTTCAAGCACAATCTTCAAACCCTCCATTGCCTAAAGGTGGAGATGCAAAACGACCTCGGACGTTCACACCCTTAGGGGACTCGCTCGAGAATATTCTTGCTCTTCTGACTATTCAAAAGAAAATTACACATCTTCTTCCACCAGACAACCCTAATGGGAGGGGTTTTAATGCTACTCGGAAGTGTGCTTATCATGCCGGAGCACCTAGACATGATACTCAAGATTGTTGGGCCTTGAAACATAAGATCCAAGATTTAATAGACAAAGGTGAGATCGTGGTCACCAAACCAGATCAATCTCATGTGCAAGACAATCCCCTTCCTCAACACAAAGAAGAAGAGGTCAACATGATCAGTTGGAGCACTGGACAGAGTTCCGGTTTCAACAATAAATCATCCCCGATCATCAAAGATGGTGTTGAAAAATAGGATTATGCAAAGTTCTAGTTTACCATGGAACGAAAGATGAAAGCTCTTTGCAAACAAATTGAGCAATTGGCAGAACTGGTGACCCACCAGCATCAAATCACACGTCAATTAATCAGGCAGGAGCATGCCTATCTCCTTCCATTTGTTATGAATTCTCCATCACTACCTTCAGAAAGTGATGCTATGGAGGATTAGGTTGCAAAGAGATCAAGTGCTAAAGCCCGTCGGGATTTTGCCAATCAGAGAGAATTTACATATCTGGGCCAATCTATGGAGGAGATACTGCAAATATTGATCAACAAAGGAAGAATTACCTTCCTTCTGCCTCCAATCAATTCCCGCTTAGGACAGTTCAATTCTGATGAAGTGTGTCAATACCATTCACACTCTCGCGGTCACAACACAGAAGAATGCTGGGCACTCCGCTATCTCATTCAGAATCTTATTGATAGCGGTGTCCTATAACTAGCGGATGATTACACTGTGCAACTCAAGAGTGGGAATGCATGTCCTACCAAATGGAAGGGATCAGTAGAAGTTATATCCGAAGTGGATGATGACAATCCTTTGAAAGTGGTCGCACCAGAGCCAATTTCTTTCCCTTCGTCACACAATTTCATCCCTTGACCTGACATCCTGTTGTCGACAAAAAGTTCCATGGAATTATGGAGAAGCTGAAGGATCCATGTCTCATACTACTTCTACAGTGTCGAAGGAAAATCCACGGTATCTTCCTCAACGGGTTATGAAACTTATTTGCTAAGCAAAGGGGAAGATTCCCATGGAGAAGATTGAAAAATTCCTCCGCACTATGGGCCACAATGAAGCCAATATGGTTTTAAGCTTACGAGAATCTCCACATCAGATATCTATAATGGACTTGGTTTTCTCTTTCGAAGATCATCGGAAGAAATTATTGAAGGTTTTGGAAGAAGCCTACTTGCCAAAATCAGTGGATGTGAAAAAATTTCAACATTTGGTTGATCACATTTTCAACAACAATGTGATTTCCTTAACTGATGATGATATACCACCCGAAGGGACCGGTCATTGCAAGCCATTGCACATTGTAGTTTTATCTTCCAGGTACATGCTAGCTGGAGTTTTGATAGATGGAGGCTCATCTCTAAATATCTGTCCTTATGCCACCTTGGTGAAGATGAATGTCAATCTTAAGTGGATCCAAAGAAGCCATACGGTTATCAGAGCTTTTGATGGATCCCGACGAAATGTCGTCGGAAAGATTGAATTTCCAATAGAGATTGGTCCAAATACATTTAATGTATCCTTCCACGTCCTCAAGATAGATTCAGGATACAACCTGCTATTGGGGAGACCATGGATACACATGGTTGGAGCCGTTCCCTCCACACTACATCAACAACTCAAATACATTGTCAACAACAGTCTAGTCACTGTTAATGCTGAGCCGGAGTATCCTGAACAAGGAGCTCTGCCAATCATTAGTTTTAACTCTGAAGTTGAGCTGGCCAGTTTTCATACTCTAGAAGTGAGTACCACGCAGTACCATTCTATTGGAACGCTGCTTCCCTTACCCAAGATTTCTGCCGAGGTTATGTCGGCCACTCGAGAAATGATGTCATTGGGTTATCAACCTGGACAAGGGCTTGGTAAAGATAAGCATGGTATTAAGCACCCTATTCAAATGTCCAGTCAAATTGGAACAACCGAACTAGGCTATTCTGCCAGTTCCAGTCACAAGAATCCTCATAAACAAAAGCCAGTTCCTCAAGCTTCTGCCTCACGGCGATTTTCTTTACCTTTACCTCATGAGTTGATACAATCTCCAGTAAAGGTGCCAGCCCATGTTGCGGCCATACTGTTTCTTAAGCCAGTGCCAATCAAAGAAAAAGAGGCGATGATTCCTGATCCTGAAATGGAAGAAAAGGAACGGAAACGTAAACATGACATTGCCTTAATGATGGCAGGCATACGCGTCATTGTTCATGATGAACATACAAACAGATACACCCCAGACGATGATTGCCCAGATGTCATGGTTATCATTCGGGAAAAGGAGGAAAATGACGATCCTTCCATCACTACAGTCCATCAGGACTTTGCCCTCGACAATTGGAGCAGCACTCCATGCATTGGTAGACGAGGGTAAAATGAGCAGAAAATCCCTCTGCCCTGTAAATAACTTTAATTGCTTACTTTTCTTTACAGTACTAGCAGTTATTTTATCAAGTACATGCTAACACTTTGTATGATCAAACAGTTGTATATATTAAGTGAAAGCATATTACATTTGAGGACTCGAATTTAGATGTGCACAGCATTTTGCGATGAGATGCCTTCTCTCCACAAGGGCTGTAACTTTGATGCAAAGTTGGACTCAGACTTGATGGATATACAAGAGGACATTGAGACACCTCAAGAGATTAAAGAATAGGTCGCAGACAAACCCAAACCCAACCTTGACCAAACCACTTCTTTTAATCTTGGAACCTTAGAAAACCCTAAGCTAATCTAAATTGGTTCAGACCTTACCACAAATCAGCGAAATGACATGGTTGCACTATTAACCCAATTCCAGGATGTGTTTGCATGGTCTTATGAAGACATGGTGGGTTTGTCCACTGATATTGTTCTTCATCACCTTCCCATCAAAGAAGGATTCAAGCCAGTTATGCAAAAACTCAGGCGATTGAAACCTGAGTGGAGTTTAAAAGTTAAAGAAGAAATTGTGAAATAATTTCAAGCTGGCATTATCATGGTGTCTACATATCCGGAGTGGATATCCAACATTGTTCTGTGCTAAACTAGGGGAAAGGTGCGATCTGCTGCGTGGATTCTTTGGGATTTGAACAAAGCTTGCCTTAAAGATAGCTTTCCATGCCCTTTATCCACATTCTTATTGATAACACTTTGCTCGTACGGCATGTACTCCTTTCTTTGATTGCTTTCTGGGGTACCATCAAATTATAATCATTTGAGGAGGACCGTGAGAAAAGCTGCTTTCATCACACCTTGGGGAATTTTTGCTACAGACAGTTGTCATTTGGCCTAATCAATGCCGGGGCAACCTATCAGCGAGTTATGATGGCTCTTTTCCACGGTTTAATGCATAAGGAGATAGAGATCTACGTGGATGACATCATTGTCAAATCTCGAAGGGAGGAGGACCACTTAGACCATCTCAGAAAGATTTTAAATTGCTTACGTAAGTACAACTTGAAGTTGAATCCAGCCAAGTGCGCCTTTGGTGTTAAGTCAGGCAAGTTGCTTGGTTTCCTAGTCAGACACAAAGGGATTGAACTGGATCCTACCAAAATCCAGGCCATCAAGGAAATGCCCATTCCTCAAACAGAGAAGGAAATACGGGGATTTTTGGGAAGAATCAACTTCATTAGCAGGTTCATTTCTCAACTCACAGTAACCTATGAGCCAATCTTCAAGTTGTTAAGGAAGAACTCCTCCATGAAATGGAATGATGAGTGTCAAAAAGCCTTCTTCACAATTAAAGAGTAGTTGGTTAACGCTCCTGTTTTGATACCACCCAGGGATGATGTTCCCCTGTTCATGTACCTGTCCATAAATGACAATGTCATGGGCTGTATGCTGGGGCAAAAAGACGATAGAGGCCAAGAATGAGCTATCTATTACCTCAGCAAAAGATTCAGCACCAGGGAACACAAGTACACTCTGATTGAGAAGACTTGTTGTGCTTTAGCATGGGCTTCCATGAGGTTACAGCATTACCTCCATGGTTATACAACCCATCCCATATCCCGCATAGATCCTCTCAAGTATGTGTTCTGTAAGCCCATACTGAATTGTCGACTGTCCAGATGGCAGTTGATCCTACAGCAATTTGACATCGTCTACGTGACGCAGAAGTCTATCAAAGGTCAAGGAATTGCTAATCAATTGGCCACCGCACCTGTAGGGGACTACAAACCCTTGGAAACATACTTCCCCGAAGAAGGGGTAATGACAGTTCAGCAACAACATCAATACGATACATGCCGTACGTGGAAAATGTATTTTGATGGAGCTGTTAACATAGAAGGCTCTCAGAAGTGGAGCGCTTCTAATATCCCAGATGCGGGGCAGATCCGTCATCAGTCAAATTGCGATTTATCGGCACAATAACACACCGAATTGAGTATGAAGGCTATATCATGGGGCTAAAACTTGCCCGTTCAATGGGCATCAAGTGGTTAACAGTCTTTGGGGATTCAGAATTGGTAATCAGACAATCCACGGTAATCTATCAAACCAAAGAATTATATTTGCTGCCTTACCATCGACAAGTTCTACAGATGGCTTTAGAGTTCGAAGAAATCTCCTTTCTACACATTCCTTGTAATAGGAATGATTTTGCGGATGCATTAGAAACGTTGGCCTCCTTGGTTCATACATACTTGACAAAGGAAACACGCCAAGCATTATAATTACAATGCAAAAAGCCCCAGTCTATAGGAACAATGTTGGAGAAGTATCAGATGAACTACCTGTTAGGTTTGTAATATTCAAGAACGCAATCAAATTGCAAAAATAATGCGGAAACGTGTAAAAATCAGAGTTTAAAATTTTACAAACCATATACCCGGATCACCCTTTATGCACAATTATTAATTAAACGAAAAATTGAAGAACAAGAATCATACCCTTGAAGATCCGAGCTTCCTCAAGTACAAGTTCACCTCCAATTCTTTTTGCGTTCAACTTGAATCCACCGAGTTTGGTTCCTTCCTTTGATCAACGTTAGCCACCCAAGTGTTTGGCCTCTAGAGGTGATCCACCAAGGAAGAAGAAGGATTCAAGAAGATGGGTGGTTGGCTAAACCCTAGTTTTCTATCTCTATAGAAAAGGAGCGTACTCTCCAACCATTGGAATTATAACGTAGTCTTGATATCTGATATAAGACTCCTCTTATAAAGATATCAAGTAACCCTATTAAAATAAGGTATTATTTAATTAAACCCTTTTTAATTAAAGGGGCTCCCTAATCTTATTAGGGATAATTAATTAAACTCCTTTAACTAATTTTCCTTCCTAATCCAATTAGGAATAAATGAGAGTACTTATATTAAATTAATTCCTAAACTCTTTTAGAAATTAAAATAATAATAATAATTGTAATAATATTAATAAGACTCCTCTTATTAATTTATATTTAATATTTCTAAAATATTAAATAATAAATATTAAGCTATTTAATTTATTCTATCACCATAGATTAAATTAAATATACATAACATATTATTACGATTATGCCATTAACTTCTTAAATAATTATTCTTCCTTTTATGGTGTGACCCTTTAGGTTCTCCATATTAAACCTAGGTTGTGAATAAATCAATTAGAACAATTCTAATCTTATTTAAATAAATAAATTAAACAATTAATTTATTTAAATAAATAATATTTATTCTACATAGGGATAAGCCTCCCTAGCGATCAACGACTTTCCGGATAATATAGATTTCAACTTTAATCATAAAAGAACCTTTGAGTAAATAGTTACTGTGACAATTCAATCCTTCCACCATACAATGTCCCAATTAAATATAAGACATGGAATTCTTTGTCGAGTCTTATTTTATTTAATTATATGTATTTCGACTCTTAAATGCACAACTCCAAATAATGCAAATTAGAAACTCCTTTCTAATTTCATTACGCTTTTAACCCAGGACTCTTTGGGTTGTCATTTATCGAATCACATAGGACATTTCTCTTCTTTTAATAGAAGTGGTAGATTCTTTATTGATCATACATTATCTCCATGTACAACTTATTATACCCAAGCATACCCTTTGATATACCCTAAGGGTCTTAAGGAATAAGTCAAAGTATAACTCATCATACACAAGAAACTATGATGATCTCAAGTCCAAGGATCACTTGTACTACTATCACTACAGGAATTCCTATTGACAGGCAAGTAAAACTCCATTAGGTATTCCTTAGCGAGCCACGTTCAGTGAACTTATTCTCTAATTAGCACCTACATACTTACTTTAGTGTCTCCACACAAATGATCATGAGATCAATCATCCTCATCCAATGAGCAAGCAACGTATGTACCAATCTATCCGGATTCACTAATCCCCAATTTAGTAATCCAATGATTGGGAACTATTTTAGTTTTAAGCTTTCTAAGAATTTAGATCTCATTAGAATGATCATCATCATTATTCTAAAAACATTACTTAAAACTATGGGTTTATCACATATTATAAAATAACATCATGTAGATAATTAAAAGCCTTTAATAAATTAATACTTTTTATTAATAAATGAATAAGATTGTTACAAAGTATATGCTTTATCATCAAACATGATTGGCTTGTGTGCATACTACTTTCAATCTCCCACTTGCACTAAAGCCAATCGTCATGGTATCTCATACTTTTCTTCTCTAAGTGACGATTATCCTGCTATTGGATAAGCTTTAGTTAATGGATATGTAATGTTGTTCATGAGAGTCCACTATCTCTATAGTGATTTCCCATCTTTCAATGATTCTAATAATCAAATAAAAGTGCCACAACACATGTTTAGATCCAAGATGAGACTTAGGAACTATTCCTAGTTCTGTAATGAACTTTTAATCCAAACAATCAACTTGCGACTTCATTTATAGCTATATACTTTGTCTTTATCACTAAACCAAAAACTCTTTCTTTGTTTGAACCTTTCCATTCAACGCACCAATTATTCAAGATAACGCTTTACCTTAAAGTGGATTTTTCATCACCTTGAGTGCATCCCGAAAAACTTGAGTCTCATTAAGCCCTCTAGTTTTTAATTTAGACCCACCATTAATATGATCACATCCTTAGTGCCCATTAAGCACTTTAAGATGTTTTCAACGACTCATAGTGAACTTCTCCATAATATATTGATCAACATCAAGTCTCGTACATTTCATTGCATACATGATTGTCACTCATGCGACCTCTCTTTTCGAGAGTCTGTGGGGACTATTAAGAGATACACTCCATAGCTCATCGACATGAGACATCTCTTGGAGTTTGCCATGCTAAACGACTTTAGCATCAAATGAATATACGTTCCTTGGGTTAAGTCGAGCATCCTCTTGTATCTATCTATATAGATTTTATCCCCAATTAAGATACTCTTCCCAAACCATTCATGGAGGAATGTTTAGACAACTTTATCTTTACTGATTGTAGCATTGATAAGTTATTCCTCATCCGTAGTATATCAACATATAATACTAGAAATTTCACGACGCTCCCACTGACCCTTTTGTACATACTAGAAGTCTTACCTCATCGAATGTAACTCTGGATCATCATCTTCTATGATGTGTACCTCATCATCATTATCCATGATGAATCCATACCTCCTAGGTATCTTTGGTGCTATTCGGTTTTATGATTCAGTTGTGGTATAATAGGTCTATCTACAGGTTCCTCTTATTTGACTTATAGTATTTTGTGGTTCTTGAACTCTTCAAGATCTATTATCCTCCCACTAGCCCCTTTTAATGATAAACACCTTATCTTAGAAGGCAGCGTGTTTCGTAACAAACACCTTTTGCTAATTATAATTATAGAACATATACCCTAAACTTACTTTAGGATGTCCCACAAATTTGTACATGTCAAATCTTGTCCCAAGCTTATCCTTCGAAACCTTTTCACATAAGTTGGACAACCCCTTATCTTAACATACTTAAGATTAGGAATCCTCCCACATCCATAACTTTTATGGAGTCTTGAAATTTGGATTTTGAGGTTACCTTTTAAGTAGAATGTCGTACCATTTCTAGGACATGATCCTGAAGGATCTTTGGAATGTCGGTAAAATTATTTTGGACCGTACCATGTTCAACAAGGTATGATTTTACCTTTCAGATACATCAATCAATTATTACGTATCATGTGGTGTCCATTATGAGAAAAACCATTTGAGATGATCTAGAAACTTATTTCACAAGTATTTATTCCTTGATCTAATCAAAGAATCTTAATACTTTACCAATTTGTTTCACTTCTGAATTCTTTGAACCTTTCAAATAATTCACACTTGTATTTCAGCAAATACACACATTCAACTCTTTGAATGATCATCTCCTTTTCTTATACTAGCTTGTTCAATTTGTAAAATTATTTTCACGTAAGTCAAGTATACAAAATCTATTAAGTAATATTTTAGTTCTATACAAAACATTATTATTATAAATAGAACAACAATTGTTCTTAAATATAATACCAAAGATTTCATTGTCCAACAATAAAATGGAAATAATGTTTTCAACGAGAACTGGAATACAATAATAACTTATTGACTTAATAGATTTGCCCGTAGGCATTGCTAAACTATAAGTTTCTATGGCTAATATGGCAACCTTTGCTACATTTTCCGCATTATAGGATTACTTATATTTGTTTAGCTTTCTACTACTACTTGGTCCTTCATAAATCTATATTTATGATAACCAAAGTCGGTACCCAATACCCAAGTAGAACCTTGACTTAAAGAAAAATTTATTTCAATCATGAACAAAAACTGTATTGTAGCCGAAACTTCACTAAGCTTCTTTGGTTAGCCTCTGCAAGATGCTTCTCGCAGTTTCTTTCCAAGTCCGTGCTTATTGCGGTGGAAGCAAACTCCTTTGCTATCCGTATCGGTTTTGTTCTTATTATCCTTTGTTTACGCCTTTACGCTTACCTTCTTTGAATCGTTCTTCTTTTCAAAAGATCCTTTGGCCCTACAAGTAAGACATGGTCTTTCTCGGTTGAAAGTGACTCTCAACATTTTTCAACATGTTAAGCAAATCAATGGTGATATCTAGCTTGTTCATACTGAAAAATTCACAACAATTGTGAAAGGAGTTCTGGGAGTGAGTGCAAGATCAAATCTTGGCTCAACTCTCCATCCATGACAAAACCAGTTGTCCTAATTAATCAATCAAATTGATTATGTTAAGAACTTTTGTCTGCATTATAGTGCCATTGGCCATTCTAGATCGGAAGAGCTCCTTAGATATCGATATCAATCGGTCCTACTTTCCTCACCATCAACTACTTGACGTGCGGGGTATAGTAGAAGTATCCATAGTTTCAGTTGTGGCGAAGAAGCTTGTTATTCATGGATCTGACGAGCATGATGCATTGAACCAACTGTGCATCATCTTGCCACTTTCTAAAAGTAGCAATCTCTTCCTCGAGAGGCATTATGCGCAACCATTGCGGGGATAGGCATATTAAGGATATAAGATAGTTTTTCACCATGAGAACTATTCTCAAATTCCTTAACCAATCCGCTTTAATTGATTCGTTAATTTAGCATCTAATATGCTTCGCATGATAGTAATTTTAGACATTGTAAAATTACAGTAAATGAATTTGTAATTAACAACATTTTAACATACATTCTTTTATTAATTACCAAAATAAATTAGGTCTTGTTTTAAATTGGTATCTCCCACTATTTTCTTCAAACAATATTACCCTCACTTATATAGTTAAGCAAAATCTAATTAAAGATTTGCTAATGAGAATAAGGATCCCATTTCAAATGTATATAGCCTTGTGGTGACACAACAAACTATATATAAATAAATAGGTAGACAACTTTTGTCAATTACATCAACTATGCAACTCCTTTTCTTTTTGCTTCTTAGATTATTTTGATCAGTGGTGGCACATCCGAATCAAAATTATCCAAGTTAAGTCCGACTAGCACTCCATATATTCAAAAAAAAAAATATCATCCTTGTGATGACACAACAAAACAATATTGTTCAATTTTCTTTATAAGCATCAAATGTGATAAATTAACATCTTAAATACTTAATACTTGCCTTGTGGTGACACAAACAAACTCATATTAAATATTTAATACTCTATTAATTTTATCATGCTAGAAAGCGACGTTCGATATTCCTAATATCTTTGAACGCTTAGGACTTAATATAAAAAATTGAGGGTTTGTAATTAATTTATCTCATCTTGTTTAAGCGCATGCACATATATATATATAAATACGGCGTCGTATTAATGAACATGCGAAGCATGTTTGCATAATATATAATATATATAGTATAAGCATGCACATATAGAATACTATATTCTACCCTTGATTGATTATGGACTTTTATTCTAGTTTGGTTCACTAGAGCCACCAAGTGAATCAAAAGGTCAAACCCTAGGGTGCAAGAAATAATATTTAAATATAACTATTACATTTAAACCCTGGGCTCCATTACAAAACTGTCTTCAAGCGCCCTTGTTCCTTGATCTCCAATTTTTAAAATTTATTCTAACTATTCCTATTACAAAACTATTTAAAATAAATAAAACCTTGATCGTGATCGAGGGAAAGTACATAGGAGGAGATAAAATTTATATTAAGAAAAATTAGAGAAGGCAGTACGCAGACCCCATTTAATAAAAAATCATACATTCATGCATCCAACTAAAATAAAATCCAATCACATTGGTCAATAGTCCATAATCAATCCCATTTATTATCATACACATCATCATATGCATCAATAAATAACATTCATCTTATGAATAATAAACATTTAATATATATATTGATATCATTTAATGGGCAAATTTAGTTAGTATAAAATCTAATTTTGAATCAAAATAAACTCCTTTATTTTAATCCAAATTTAAATCAAAATAAAACTATTTTATTTTAATTTATCCAATTTTGAATAAAATAAACTATTTTATTTTAATCAAAATCTTTAATCAAAATAAACTCCTTTATTTTAATTAATTATGGAATCCAATTCCATGTAAAAAAAAAACTTTTATTAAAGGAAACACGAATTCTTTTTCCTATTCACAAATAAACTCCTTTATTTTGAATAATATGAAATCTTATTTCATATCTAAATAAACTCCTTTATTTAAGGAAAGACCGATTCTTTTTCTATTCACAAATAAACTCCTTTATTTTGAATAATATGAAATCTATTTCATATCTAAATAAACTCCTTTATTTAAGGAAACATATAATCCAATTTCAACTCCAATTAGTTATCATGGAATCCAATTCCAACTCTAATTAGTTAGCATGAAAAAATTAATTTTAAAATTAAAATAAACCTTTTATTTTAAGATTAAAATAAACTTTTATTTTAAAATTAAAATAAACTTTATTTTAATTATAAAATAATTAAGGATAATATATATATATATATATATATATATATATATAACTATTATATATATAATATAAACCGAATATATATATATATAGTTAACTGTTAACATATTACAACTATATATATATATAATGTTAATATATATTATATATATATATAACTTATATTAACCATTTCATTATCCTGGATGAATATATATTCACGTGATCACAAGCTCCTGATTCCCTTTTAATATTAACATCCACGTGAAATTTTTTTTTAACAGGAAACATGATCATGCCGTTAACTAAAAAAAAGGAACCGATTAACTTTATATTCCAAAGTACGGCGACATCACGTATTACGCGTTTTTTTTTTTGTAAATAAATTTTATATAACAAAATTATGCCCAATTAAATTGTTCTAAACACATATCAATATACATATCAAATTAAAATAATTAATAATTCGCATAAAGGTTTAGCTCTGATGCCACTTTATTAGGTTTGTAATATTCAAAACACGCAATCAAATTGCAAAATAATGCGAAACGTGTAAAAATCGAGTTTAAAATTTTACAAACCATATACCCGGATCACCCTTTATGCACAATTATTAATTAAACGAAAAATTGAAGAACAAGAATCATACCCTTGAAGATCCGAGCTTCCTCAAGTACAAGTTCACCTCCAATTCTTTTCGCGTTCAACTTGAATCCACCCCGTTTGGTTCCTTCCTTTGATCAACGTTAGCCACCCAAGTGTTTGGCCTCTGAGAGGTGATCCACCAAGGAAGAAGAAGGATTCAAGAAGATGGGTGGTTGGCTAAACCCTAGTTTTTCTATCTCTATAGAAAAGGCGTACTCTCCAACCATTGGAATTATAACGTAGTCTTGATATCTGATATAAGACTCCTCTTATAAAGATATCAAGTAACCTTATTAAAATAATGTATTATTTAATTAAACCCTTTTAATTAAAGGGGCTCCCTAATCTTATTAGGGATAATTAATTAAACTCCTTTAACTAATTTTCCTTCCTAATCCAATTAGGAATAAATGAGAGTACTTATATTAAATTAATTCCTAAACTCTTTTAGAAATTAAAATAATAATAATAATTGTAATAATATTAATAAGACTCCTCTTATTAATTTATGTTTAATATTTCTAAAATATTAAATAATAAATATTAAGCTATTTAATTTATTCTATCACCATAGATTAAATTAAATATACATAACATATTATTACGATTATGCCATTAACTTCTTAAATAATTATTCTTCCTTTTATGGTGTGACCCTTTAGGTTCTACATATTAAACCTAGGTTGTGAATAAATCAATTAGAACAATTCTAATCTTATTTAAATAAATAAATTAAACAATTAATTTATTTAAATAAATAATATTTATTCTACAATAGGGATAAGCCTCCTCAAGCGATCAACGACTTTCCGATAATATAGATTTCAACTTTAATCATAAAAGAACCTTTGAGTAAATAGTTACTGCATACAATTTCAATCCTTCCACCATACAATGTCCCAATTAAATATAAGACATGGAATTCTTTGTCAAGTCTTATTTTATTTAATTATATGTATTTCGACTCTTAAATGCACAACTCCAAATAATGCAAATTAGAAACTCCTTTCTAATTTCATTACGCCTTAACCAAGGACTACTTTGGGTTGTCATTTATCGAATCACATAGGACATTTCTCTTCTTTTAATAGAAGTGGTAGATTTTTATTGATCATACATTATCTCCATGTACAACTTATTATACCCAAGCATACCCTTTGATATACCCTAAAGGTCTTAAGGAATAAGTCAAAGTATAACTCATCATACACAAGAAACTATGATGATCTCAAGTCCAAGGATCACTTGTCTACTATCACTACTGAAAATCCCTATTGACAGCAAGTAAAACTCCATTAGGTATTCCTTAGCGAGCCACGTTCAATGAACTTATTCTCTAATTAGCACCTACATACTTACTTTAGTGTCTCCACACAAATGATCATGAGATCAATCATCCTCATCCAATGAGCAAGCAACGTATGTACCAATCTATCCGGATTCACTAATCCCCAATTTAGTAATCCAATGATTGGGAACTATTTTAGTTTTAAGCTTTCTAAGAATTTAGATCTCATTAGAATGATCATCATCATTATTCTAAAAGCATTACTTAAAACTATGGGTTTATCACATATTATAAAACAATATCATGTAGATAATTAAAAGCCTTTAATAAATTAATACTTTTTATTAATAAATGAATAAGATTGTTACAAAGTATATGCTTTATCATCAAACATGATTGGCTTGTGTGCATACTACTTTCACTACCTCCCATCCATAACCCTTGGTATCATCACATCAAGGAGTATCTACGAGATGGATCTACTCCCGCTGAGGCGAGCCTAACTGAGAAGAGGCGGATCCATCGACTTGCTATGAAATTCTACCTGAGCGGAGATGCACTCTATAAAAGAGATGCAGGATTAGGTCTCCTCAGATGTCTGGATAAAGACCAAGCTCAGAGACTCATGGATGAGATCCATGGTGGAGTATGAGGCCCTCACATGAGCGGACCCCTAATTGTCAAGAAGATCCTTAGAACAGGGCCTTATTGGCTTACACTCAAAGCTAACTGTGATGATCACGTCAAGAGGTGCTATCAATGCCAGATTAATGGGAATGTTATCCACGCCCCTCCAAGGGAACTCCACAATATGAGTTCACCATGACCCTTCTCAATGTGGGGAATGGACGTGATCGGGCCCATCGAACCCAAAGCCAGTAATGGACATCGATTCATATTCACCAGGATTGACTACTTCACCAAATGGGTAGAAGCAGCATCCTTCCCCAGGGTTACTAAAGAAGTCATCATTGCTTTCATCAGAAATAATGTCATCTGTCGATCTGAGACACCGACGAGGTCATTGTGTCGATACAATGCTAAGAACCTCAACAACAAAATGATGGAGGAGTTATGCGAAAATTCCACATCAAACACCTTAACTCACATCATCTACCGTCCAAAGATGAATGGTGCCGCTTGAAGCGGCTAATAAAAACATCAAAAGGTCATACAAAAAAATGTCCGCCAATCACAAAGGATGGCCTGACCTCTTGCCTCTGACTTTATTAGCCTACAGAACTTCCATGCGTACTTTCACTGGGGCAACCCCCTACTCATTAGCCTATGGGATGGAAGTAGTGCTCCCCATAGTGGTGGAAATGGAATCCCTCAGAGTGTTGATGGATGCTTAGTTAGATGAAGATCAGTGGGTAAAAGACAGGTATCACCAATTGTCTCTAATAGACGAAAGGCGAACCGCGGCTATCTTCCATGGTCATTATATCGTGAAAGGATCGCATCGATCCTACAATAGAAAAGTCCGACTACTGGCGGCTTCAAACAACATGACTTGGTTTTAAAGAAGATCATTGACAACCAAGATCAATCTAAGGGAAAATTCGCTCCTAACTGGGAAGGCCCATTTATTGTCAAGGAGGTATTGACAGGAGGTGCTCTCAGATTGCAGGAAATAGATGGCGATGAATTTCCACAACTTATCAACTCGAACACCGTGAAACAGTACTATGTCTGAAGTTATCATCAAACAAACATCCTGGTTTTGATCATCAAATCACTAGTCATTCCGGTTTTGAGCCCTCTCCTTTTTACAAACTCTTCTGCCCCTCAGGGAAATATACACTTCAAACCAGCAGCCTGGTTTCACTTCATTTTAAATCTTGCATACAATTTTGGTTATCCTGAAGACGAGATTGAACCTTTCACACTTGTAGTTTATCCTGGAGACAGGATTAAACTTTTCTACGCTTGCAGTTTTTCCTGAAGACGGGATCAAACTTTTTCCACACCTACAGTTTATCCCCATTATGGGATCAAACTTTCTTCTCCCCGTATTATAGCTTGCACATGGGATTCATACTTCTCTTTGGCTGCGATTCATCTTGAGGGGCAAACTACGTTAACCCGATCTCCTTGATACCCGAGGGTACGTAGGCAACCATATTCTATATGGCTCGGTCGCAATAAAAAAAACAACAAAAAAATTTCTGCCATTCCTCTACAAAAACAAAAACAACAAAAATACTTCTACACCCTTCTTCACCAATAAAGCTTCTGCCTTTCACATTCAGTGTTGAACCTCTTACATCAGGTTCGAACTACACAGACTTGATCTCCTCTTCAATAAGAGTACGTAGGCAGCCATTTATGGTTCAGTCTAACCCCTACCAGAACAAAAATACTTGTCACACGGTACTGGGATCAACCTTCAATTCACCACATTTCATCGGTTTCAGATCAAAGGGATGGAATTATCCAACCACTTCTCACAAATAGAAGATTTGGTGACCATCTAAGTTGTGATCATGCCTCAAAGAGCAATACCAACCCATAAGAGATGGAATTAACTAGGCTTCTCACAAATAGAACTAGGCTTCTCACAAATATCAAGCAAGTCTCAAGGCATAACTAAAAGGGAAGTGAATCAAAATATATTTTCCTACCATACATAATATTGTTTGATATATACATATGTGTTGTACATGACAAAATGGCTAAGCTAGTCTGTGCAGGAAAATACCAAGTTATCTACAGATCTGTATATATGCGGACTATCAAATCTAACATGGCATCCCTCTCTGAAGACGGAGGTAACGCTGCAAGCTCCTGCCCAATGGTATCTACACGAGCTAGCAAATCAGAGGCTAACTGCATGGTGTCATAATGATCATCAATGTAAGCACTCATGTTGGCAAGACCGATACCATCCGGGATCTCATTTGAAGTATCGGCTCGCAATGGCCACATCCCTAGCAGATAAGGCAGCATCCCGCTCCACGATCAATGCATCCCTAGCTGATCTAGCCTCATCCCTCTCTAACAGAGCGGCACCTCTCCCATCAAGAGTTGTTAACATCGCGGCCCTAGCCTGATCTCTCTCATAGGGTATCAAATGTAAGCTCTGCTCCAAATGTCAGTCTTGGATCTTCGAGTAACAATGGCACTTTCGGGGTGGGAGAATCCATCACAAATCTTTGTGCAAGCGATCAAATCATCAGTTGGAATGTCAGCCTCCTCTATAGGCTCCTCATCGTCAGAATCAACATCTTGCTCTATGGATACTACCGCAGCCAATACAAATGAATATATTTGGCCCGTAGTGCAAAGATGAATATTTGATTCAAGATGTATATTGATTGATGTTACAGGGATAAAATATTGATGATGGACTTTTAAATTCATAGATGATAGTAGATTTCATTCTCTACTTAACTCTTCTAATGAATTGTTGTTTCCACTGCAATTGTTGATTTAAAACTTGTTGTCGATTATATTCTATCAGATTTTTCCCCATTGAAGACTAAGGATAATTTATTGTATATTATCTTAGTCATAATATTCTTTATTGGGCTAGTTGAGCTCACCCTTTTCCTTTTTGTTCCATTTTTCTTCTCAGGAAGCGAAGAACATAACAGGAACAAGTCGGGGTATAGAGTGATGGTCCTTGACAGTTGTTTTAGCAGTCCTCACTATTTTTGTAAAATAGTGCCTCAATAATTGTAATGAAGACTTTATTTGGGTGTGGATATTGTCTAGAAGATAATATTTGTATTTAAACTCACAGTATGTGTTGTCGTATTTTGCACGACAATTGTAATAAAGTTGTAGTTGTTTTCTGTACCATGTATTTGACGACTCAGAATGGGTGATATATACCTATTTTGGGGGCATCACAAGGGCGGCGTGGCCGCGCTAGATTTGAACTAAGGAGTGGCGGCACGCTGTTCCTTGCTCAAACCAGAACTGCTAATAATTAGCTTGGCAATACTTGTGCACTTATAAACAATTATGATGACACTTGCAGAGTTATGTCAATGAATAGGTTTTGGCCCCTCTATGGCCATTCTAAGATTCTCTTAATACTATGGTTTTGTTTTTAGGAAAATCTCTATCAACAAAGCAAAATGACCAATTTTCAACAAGCTATCCATGGCTAACCATTATATCACATAATGAGGTTAATAACCCTTAAATATACATGCTCAAGTTATATTACCCATGTATCTCAATTTAACATAGTTTCTATCTCTTTAGAAATCTTTCGAAATTGTAACGTCCATAAATCTGAGTCCTAAATCACCAGGATCAGGTATACTATTTCTATAACTATTATGGAAGATATAAACATAAATTATTTATACAATAAACTTTACACACTATTCCCCAAGGTCGAGTATACTTAACTTATACACAATTCATAAACTATCTAACATATCACGTTATTATCATACTATACTATTACAATTTAACTGCACACATAATCCCAAACTGGACTTGGCCTTGTCCTTTCCTGTATCCGACGTATTCGTCTTAATCTGCAATGTTAATCATGATATAGCAAGGGTGAGCAATAAGTTTGCCCAACAAGTTTAAGTTCAATAATTTAAGGATATATCATGATGGAAAGAATTGAACAAAAGCTGGCTACAGTTCTACAATATAATCGCGAACTAGTATGAACAAATTTTACATAGTTGAACGAACATTGAACATGAACATATATATATCTGGACCGAATGGTAATGAAGGTGATCAGTCTTTCATACCTGATGAATACATGCAGTATGCATAGAGTGCGATTTAATAATTCTTAGACATGACAATCAAAAATGATTAACCATAAGTATAATTGAATAATACATTTCGAGGTCGAGTTAAGAAAAACTTGCCTGTTTCGTTGAATATCTTCACGCATTTTAATAAGCTTTGTCTGAAGACCTAATATATAAATAATATCGATATACAAATTAGAATAATATCATCATAATATTTAAAATAACCTAAACACATTATCAAATAATCCTATCCGTCTATAACACACATAAGACCTAACCTCAAGTTAAACTTTTACAGTACGAATCGAGTTCGGCACAATTCTGACATCCCGACGACTTAGTCGGATATATATCGAGTTTAAGTTCAATTAAACTCTGTCTAACACTTAACAATTATCTTAGACAATTATATTATCAGTCAAAATATTTTTCATAATCTCGTAATAATTTTCAGATAATTATTATCATTTATCATGATTTTTCAATCTTAAACTCGTATTTATATTAATTAAATACCACATAATTTCTTTATCATTAATATTTATTTAATATCAAATATTAATGAAATACATGTCATAATATTATAATATATTTATAATATATCAAAGTATTTTTAATAATACCTTAAAATCACATTTATATGATTTTTAAACAATTAAATTTATTATCCGATAATTGCCATTAATAATAAATATTAATGTTTTTCATGACAAAATATCAAAAGTTATATTTTATAACTTAAAATATTTTTATAACACTTAAATAATTTTTATAATTTTTAAATCATTAATTCTTTTTTTCATAATTTATTTAATATAGTTATTAAATAAATTAATTATCATTAATATTAATTAATTAATGAAATTCATCACAAAATATTAAAAGTCATTAAAAATAACTTAAAATATTTTCTTATACCATAATATAATTTTTCATGTATTAAAATCATTTTTAAATAATTTATTTAATATTATAATTAAATAAATCAAATACCATTATTATGTCAAAAATATTAAATATTTATAAAATATATTCAGAATAATTAAAAACTAATTTTCAGACTTTAAAATAATTTTTAGGAATTTATTATGTATTTTTAATAATTAAAAACAAATTTTCTCTAATTATTTAATAAAAATAATTAATTTTTGTAATTAAGTGTCGCTAAAGGGGATTTAGGCGACAAATCCGTCGGTAATGGTGTTCTTGAGCTATTTTTGGCCAAACCCAGAATGTTCATAGCCGGTTACCAGGTGCTTAGTTTGACCGTTAATAATTCGTTGGTTATCAAGTTTCAGGATTTTCTAAGGAGTTATAATTGTAGTGCTCATGTAATATTACAAGTTAAATCAAGTTTCACGGTCATTAATCAACAGATCAAAGAGTTATCAGCTCTCAAAAATCATGTCAGAAGCTGTTCTTCATTTCTGGGTTACCCAGAAATGAAGAACAGTTTGGGCTAGCTATTTTCGATCTTCATATCTTTCTTACAGGCTTCAATTTTCATGATCTAATGGTCAAATCGTGTATCATACATGTCAAGGTACATTTATATAACATAAAATCAACCTAATAACATCACCTATGTAAGATCTGGGCCGGTCAAAGTAGCCCAAAAAAACTGTTCTTGAACATTTCTAGGTTTTCCAGAAATGTTCTTGAGAAGTTGGTCAACCCACGTTTGACCATTATCAAAATTGATTATGCTAAGCAACTGGGTAATCTAGAGGCTTAGATATGTAGTCCATATGTCATACTACAACCTCAATACAACAACTTGGCCTAAACATTAACATACAGCAAGATCCGAGGTCACAAAAATGTTGTCAGACTTTCTGGGCAAGATCTGGGATGCCCAGAAACAGAATTCGTGTTCAGTCAACGGGTTTTGACTGCTTATAACTTACGATCTACACATGATCTGACCCCGTTTCCAGTTCCAAATCGAAGACCTTACTACAAAGAACAGATCTACAACATAAAACACACCAAAATATTAACAGGTAAAGATCTAAGGCCTCTGACATATGGCTGTCAGACCACTTTTCCAACTTTTTCCAGATTTCTAAAAATGCTAGTTTCGTGCATCTAAGTGTTATAGATCTATGATCTATCAACCCAGAACACTCAAAGACACCTTAATACATAACTTTAAATAACCAATTACAACATTAACATAAGATCACATGATTTTCTAAAATTTAGGGTTTTATACCTTTTCTAGCTTTGATCTAGATTCTGACTTTTGATTCCTGATCTTGGCAAGTTAAGAACTGATATTGGCTTAACCTAGAACTCCCTTTCACCCTCATTCCCGAATTTAGAGAGAGAGGATGGTCATGGACAAGTTGAAAAATAAAGTGAGACTTTTCTTACTTTTAATCTATATAAATTATAATGTAATGTATATAGCTGGCATGTTGACTGATATAAATGATATAGGCAAATGGGATAGCCTTTAGTTGGCCAACAACTCATTATCTTGGCAAGATTTGCACTCAACATTAAAAAAATACAAAAAGGGCATTATGGACATTTGGCTTTTAATTTTAATGGCTAACTTGACATTTGCCCTAACCCTTAGGGTTTAGGATTTAACCCTTAGGGTTTAGGGTTTAACCCTTAGGATTTAGGGTTTAACCCTTAGACTTTTGCAATTTAATTTCTAAGATTTCCAAATTTCAGTTTTCAAAATAGAAAATTAATATTATAATTAGGATTCTCTAATTATATTAAGATTTCTTAATCATAATTCAAGCTTGCTAATTAGGAATAATATATCCTAATTAAAAAACTTAAATAATAATTAGGGTTTTTCGAAAATGGGCATTAGGGTTTATAACCCAAGAATTAGGGTTTCTAACATTAAAATTAGGGTTTTCTAATTAATAGAATTTCTAATTAATCAAATAGGCTTACCCCTAATTAGATTTGTGATTAATACACAAAAATCTTATACCTTGTATTTAAATCCCCAAATTAGGGTTTCAAATTCCCGGAACTGAAATTAGGGTTTCCAGAGCCGGTTTCTAGGGTTTCTTATAAATAGTAAGAAATTTCTAACTGAACTTTGACGTTCTTAATATAATATTAGGGTTTGCCACTGATATAGCTTATCCGGTCAACCCTTGACCCTTAACCACATACTGTACACATATAATACCATATACCAAGAACATATTCACTTATATACTTAATCTTGAATAATTATCTAGAAAAATTTTAAATTCACAAAATTCCTTCTCGGAAATCTCAAATCCATTCACTTATTTTCTGTCTAGGTTTATTATTTAACCTTAAGTCAATATTTTAAGATTTTATAAATATCTAAATCCTCGGGTTGTCACAGAAACCATGTTTGACTAGTTCACAACATGTTTAACTAGATGGATGCACATATCAATCATATCTAGATGCATAAAACGTACTATAATGATGGTCCATAAATTCAGAATACTAATAGAGTATTCCCCAACAAAGTTGGTTTTTAACTTCAACATTTTTTTTATTGAAAATCTCATGTTAAGCCATCAAGTTTGCAAAGCCACTTTACTTACTATACATCACATTTTCACATACGTATAGCTAGAACACATAAACATGTTCACAATCTCCCAACTCAAGGGTATATAGTTTTATCAAGTTTGTTTTTCTAAACCTTCAGTTTCCATTAGTAAAACTTCTTCAAGCATGCAAGGTAAGTTCACATAGGCTAAATCATGCGTTCATAATCACATCATTGATCACATAAACATGTTTTAAAGTTTAAAACTTAGTGTACACTTAGTTCATTTACCCATAGCTATTATAGTCTTTTACTTGCATTTTCATTTTAAATCATGCTTGAATACAATATACCATCTCCAACAAGGTAAACTAACATATTGGTCACATTTTAATGAATATCAGAACTTGATACATTGGCACATAAAGTTAGAAATGTATTACGTGATGTTTAGCAAAATTAGCTTCCAAATCTTTATACTTCTTTAAACGTTTATACTCAAATCAAATAACATGGCTTACTATATACATAGCTTCCTCATTCCATGTGTTAAGGTTGTTTATAAGCATATAATAACCAAAGTAGCATGCTCATCCTCTTACTAAGTCATTAAGGCAGTATCTAAGAAAAACACCCCGCGCGGCCACGCGGTATATAGCTATAGAAGTGTTGCGGCCGCGCCACTTCTTTTAGAGGCCAAAAATAAATGGCTCTGCTTCTATAGAGCCTTAACATATGTATGGCAATTTCAAAAACCAGACTATCTGTAACACTTCAAAGCATTCATACCAACTCAAGTAACATAGAGACATGTTATCATATATCAATCAATAGAGAATTTCAACAATTTCTAGAATTTGACAAAACTTAAGCTCAAGAAAACAAAATTAGAATTTATACCTCCTTGAAGCTTAATTGAATCCCTCAATACAATGATTATACTCCTTCAATTTCTCGGCAGCTCACACTCTCAGTTCACACTTAGAAGGAAAATTTCAAGCAACAGAGAAATGAAGATTTTGGCTTCCATTTATAGAGAAATGGCTGCCCAGTTCATGGCTTTGTTCCATGGTTTTATTCAAAGCAAAATGGAAGGAAACAATGGACAATGAAGAGTTGGCCAACTACCAATTTGTAGTCATCATCACCATAGATTATAGCTTCATCATCTTCCTCTAGCCTTTTTGTTTTTGCTGAGTTTCACGCAACAGTAGGGGGATGGACCATTGGCCTAATACGCGGCTAATAACGGAGACTTTTAATTTGGAACAAGGCTTAAATCTCAGCAACTGTATTTTATAATGCTTAGTTTGTTCTCTTATACTCCCAAAATGTAATTTTAATGTTCACTTGTTACTAAAAAATGGAAAGTTAGGAATTATTTATGTATCCACATCATATAATCCATGTACATTAGTTCAGTCTAATTAATATTTTTAGCATGTATGGACTCCATTTAATTGGTCACTAATGATTCAATATCCCCTTAAAACTTTATTATTCCAGTTAGACTACTTATTAGAATAATTTGTAATTCTTTGATAGAGTACATCTTTTAATGTTTCCACACATAATTACTGTCACATAAGCAATTATTCATGTTACTTATAATTCTTTTCACTTTACTATATATTTTCTATACATAATATAGTTACACTAAAGTGTCACACTACACTTTCTTTTTAATGTAGAAACCATATGCTAATATTTCTAAGATAATGATATTGAAGAAAATAATATCATTTAAGAAGAAAATAACATCCTTACCTCAAAATAACTGTATTTCGATCAAATATCTGATAGAAAGTCAAGAAAACTTGTAATTTAACAACAACTCTCAAAGTATCAAAATACTCACAATAATACGCTTCGATAATCTAGAGAGAAAGAAAACTTATTTCGTGTGATTTTCAATTCTAACCAAGCGTCTATTTATAGGAAAATGTTAGAACGCCAAAGGAGACTAAAATAATAAAATATTATTATTCTTTTTTTTCTCTACGCATCCTTCACCAACCAAGCCAGCCAATTTGGAACAAAATAGTAGCCCATGTGTATTCAACACCAACCAAAAGTGGGTCCCACCCATAAATTAATAAAAATTATTTTATTTTCCGAAACTTCAGTAATTCATTGAAAATAGCCTGTTTATCAGAAAAATAAAAACAATTTATGTCCATTCCACACGAAATTGAATTCTCTACAACTTTGTAGCTTTGAGTTTTTCGAAATTCCAAACAGAAAATATCCGAAACCCATAAACGAGTGATTTTTAGTACTTCCCTTCCGACGAAATACTGATAAAACACCTCAATATTAATTCCTTCATTTATAACCACATAAAATAAATAAATCCATCATTTATATACACATCAAATAAATATTTACTTATCATATAAATCAATAATTAATTATTCACAAATAATATTATAGAATCACAATTATGACAACCAGGCCGTTCCGAGGAAAGAGGGGGCTTTCCAATAAGGATTTCTCCTTACTAGCGCACAATTAGGTGACTAAACCTCTCCTTAGACAGAACTTTCTAGACATTGCAAATAATGTTATCTAATAATATTATTCAAATAATATGGATTATTGATCTGATAATGGGAAATACTGTGCAGTAATAATTATTGAAATAATAATAATATAAAATATCAACGTAGCAATTATTGAATCAATAAAATAAAATATTGAACAAGAATTCATCAGTAATAATTATTGAGTAGTGCCTTCACGCATCTAATCAATAATTCAATAATTTTGTGCAATACCGTGTCTTCTATCGCAACCACGCCAGACATCGTATTTTAACCACCAAGTAATCCAACAAATAAGTTAATCTGTGGTAATAATTACGCCGTTATTTATAAAAACTCATACTTTGTCGTTTTCTTCATCCGACAGTTATTCTATTATAAGCCCTACGAATGGCTGTGCCGTCATACGAATATTCCCCGACAAAAAGAATATTTCATGACCAAAAGAATATTCCTCGACAAAAATGAATATTTTATAACCACTTGCTTATTTTGTAAAATTTGCATATTTTACCCATAACCAAAGCATTATATCAAATTAACACCTTATTAATTTAGAATAATGAATAGAGAAAATTCAATTTTATTTATAATAAGTTGGGGTCTTACAACCTCCCCTCCTTATAAAATTTTGTCCTCGAAATTGACGTACGTACCTGGTGTTTCGAACAGGTGAGGGTACCTCGCTTTCATTTCCGATTCCAACTCCCAGGTCATTTCCTCAATATCATGGCTCCTCCATAAAACCGTAACTTATGGTATAACCTTGGTGCGTAGGGCATGCTCTTTTCTATCCAAGATATTAACAAGTACCTCATCGTACGTTAAATCTTCGGCTATCTCGTCTGGTTCTAACTCAATAATATGGTTCGGGTCTTTCACATATTTACGAAGCATAGATATATGAAAAATATTATGAACATGAGACATGTTTGGAGGTAATGCGAGTCTATAGGCTATATTTCCTATTCGGTCAAGAATTTCAAATGGACCAACAAATCTTGGATTGAGCTTTCCTCTCTTTCCAAATCTTGAAACTCCCTTCCATGGAGCAACACGTAACAATACATGATCTCCAATATTAAACTCCACGTCCTTTCTATGAAGATCAGCACAACTCTTTTGTCGATCTTGTGAGGTTTGAATACGTTATCGAATCATTTGGATCTTTTCTGTAGTCATACATACTAATTCTGGTCCCAACAACGTTGCTTCTCCCACCTCGTCCCAGCATACTGGAGAATGATACTTTCGTCCATACAACGCCTCAAATGGACCCATGCCTATACTTGCTTGATAACTGTTATTGTAGGAGAATTCCACCAGTGGCAAGTAGTTATCTCAACTTCCTTTGAAATATAGAACACAGAGTCTTAATAGATCTTCAAGGGTTTGAATAGTCCTCTCTGATTGTCCGTCCGTTTGAGGATGATATGTCTTTGGCCAGAATCAGAATCCGCGCTCATAGCTTTCTCTGAGCTAACCAAAATTTTGAAGTGAATCTTGGGTCACGATCCGAAACTATGGATACTGGCATGCCATGCAATCGCACAATCTCATTCACGTACATACGAGCAAGACGTTTAAGGGAATAAGTCTTACGTATCGGCAAGAAATGAGCAGACTTGGTTAATCTATCAACAATAACCCAAATCGCATCTATGCCTTGAGAAACTTTGGGAAGACCAGAATGAAATCCATGGTAATGTGTTCCCACTTCCATTTCGGAATCTCAAGTGGTTGCAATGGACCTTTTGGCACTTGATGCTCCGCTTTTACGCCGACAAGTTAAACACCTCGAGATAAACTCGTGATCTCTCTCTTCATATTGTTCCACCAAAATGTTTTTCAATATCATGATACATTTTGGTACTCCTGTGATGGATTGCAAACGGGTGTCAGTGTGCCTCCATCATGATTCTATGCTTTAAGTCGTAATCGTTAGAACACAAAGTCTAGAGTTGACTCAAGTATTCCTTCTTCATCGATTCTTGCTTCTGGAACAGCTCCTTGCACTTTCTTCTTCATACGCATCAGCCCTAGGTCCGTAGCTTGAGTAGCTTTAACTTTATCGATTAAAGTCGGTTCTACTCGTATATTCGCCATCATCACGTGGGTCCCTGGAGTATTTAATTCTATCTCCATCCTTTGCAAGTCATACAAAATGGGCTTTTGTGTTGACAATATCGCACTCGTACTCGCATATGATCTTCTACTCAATGCGTCAGCTACTACGTTCGCTTTTCCAGGATGATATTAAATAGTGTGATCGTAATCTTTCAACAGCTCAAGCCAACGTTGTTGCCGCATGTTGAGTTCTTTTTGGGTGAAGAAATATTTGAGGCTTTTATGGTCCGTATAAATCTCCACTTTCTCCCCATACAAGTAGTGTCTCCATATCTTCAACTCAAAAACGACTGCTGCCAACTCTAGATCATGAGTAGGATAATTCCTCTCATATTCTTTGAGTTGTCGCGAGGCATAGGCTATGACTTTCCCATTTTGCATGAGAACACATCCTATCCCTTTGCCTGAAGCATCACTGTAGATAAAAAATCCATCAGAACCAGATGGTATTGCCAGAACAGGTGCCGAAATGAGTCTCCTCTTAAGCTCTTGGAAACTCTTCTCGCATTCCTCGCTCCATACGAATTTTGTATCTTTTCGAGTCAGCTGAGTTAACTGAGTAGCGATTCGAGAAAATCCTTCCACGAATCTCCGATAATAACCAGCTAAGCCCGTAAAGTCACAGATTTTCCGCCACCGACTTCGGTTGCTACCAACTTTGTATTGCTTCAATCTTCGTCGGGTCAACAGATACTCCATGTAGATAACAAATCCATCCGAACCAGATGGTATTGCTGCAGCAGTGCCGAAATGAGTCTCCTCTCGAGCTCTTGGAAACTCTTCTCACATTCCTCGCCCATACGAATTTTGTATCTTTCCGAGTCACCGAAAGTTAAGCTGAGTAGCGATTCGAGAAAACCCTTCCACGAATCTCCGATAATAACCATTAAGCCTGTAAAGTCACAGATTTCGATCACCGACTTTCATTGCTACCAACTTTGATTGCTTCAATCTTCGTCGGTCAACAGATACTCCATGTTTTGACACCACGTGCGGCCATGGAATGATACTTCCTCGCCGTAACTCGATTTCTTTAGCTTGGCATAAAGCTTGTTTTCACGAAGTCTTTCAAGTATCGCCTTCAAATGGTGCTCATGATCTTCACGGCTTTTGGAATGTATTTAGGATGTCATCAAGAAGACAACAACGAACCGATCCAAATATTCCTTGAATACTTGGTTCATCATATCCATGAAAGCAAAGCAGGAGCATTAGTCAATCCAAAAGACATGACTAAGAATTCATAATGTCCATACCGAGTTCAAGGCGCGCTGAATATCCTCGCTTTTAATCTTCAAATTTGATGATATCCGTAATGAAGATCGATTTTGAAAAGAATTGTGCTCCTTGCAATCGGGTCGAACAGTCATCAATGCGAGGTAAGCGGATACCTATTCTTGATGGTGACATGGTTCAATTCTCGTTAGTCAATACAAAGTCGCATACTCGCCTTTCTTCTTTTTACTTAATAAAACAGAGCACCCCAAGGAGATGTACTTAGACGAATGAAATCGATGTCTAATAACTCATGTAGTTGGACTTTTAACTTCTGAAGTTCAATAGGAACTATTCGATATGGGGTTTTAGAAATGGGTTTTGTACCCGGTTCAAGATCAATAAAAAATTCAACATCACGTTCTGGGGGTAGACCAGGATGTTCTTCAGGAAATACATCAGGAAATTCTCTAACAATAGAAATATTATCCAAATCTGACTTGTCTTTATTCAAATCCATAACATGGGCTAAGAAAGCTTGACATCCATTTTTTAATAAACGAATAGCTTTATGGCTTGATATGACAGTGACTGATTTTAGTGGTTTAGTTGCTTGAATTCGCATAACAGGTTGGTTAGGAATATGAAAACTAACAACCTTATGAAAACAATCAATTTTGACATGATGAGTGGTTAACCAATCAATTCTTAAAATCACATCAAAAGCAAGTATCTTTAAAGAGATAAGATCAACAGGTAATGTGATAGTGCCAACTTGGATCATGCAAGATTTATAAACTGTAGATGTAACGAAGGTTTCATCCAATGGAGTTTCAACAGATAAGTCCAAGTCCAATTTCTCCGGAGTCAAGTTTAAACGTTGAGCACAAGCAGGAGAGATAAAAGAATGGGTAGAATCGGTATCTAGTAAGGTATAAATTTTGCATGAGTTCAAGATTAGCTTACCTGGTGATCACCTCGCTCGGGTTCCTCACGCTTTTGGCCATACCACGACAAACGCTTCTTCTAGGAACCGGCCGATTTTGACTTATCCGGCGTATTTTGAGTCACCATCCCCAATAACTTGGTTTCGCTTATAGTACAATGTCGAAGCGATATGTCTTTCCTTTCCACAATTATAACATACCTTGATTATTGTAAGCGCTTTAATGATATGTCCCTCTTTCCGCATTTGTAACATCTAACTCGCGGTCGCTCTCCTCCCCTAGAATTTGTTGTTGGTGCTGGTGTTGCTGCTGATGTCTTCCCGTCATTGTTAAATCTCCTCTTTTTGAAATTTCCACTAGACTCACCTCTTCTATTATCATGGCCACGTTTACCACCCGAGTGGTTACCGCTTTTGTTCAGATTCTTCCCTCCTCACCGGTTATCATCGCCCGATGATTGGCCACCACCGAGATGACCTCGTCAGTGATCCCTTAGTTGAGTATACTCATTATCTCGCTCTAGTAATTGAGCCCTGTTGACAACATTTGAATTCAGAGAAAATTTATGAGAGATAAGGTATCGATTTAATCTCTGGGTTTTAGACTCTCGTAAAAATCCGTGTCATACATTCCTCATTCTCCACTAAATGAGGTGCAAACCTGGATAACTCCGCGAACTTTGTTTCGTACTGAGACACCGCCATGTTGTTCTGTTCTAGTCTAATAAACTATACCTCCTTCATATATGACAAATACTTTTAGGAAAGTACTTGTCATCGAACAGCTCAAATCTTTCCCAAGACATGTTGAAAAGTACCGGTCAAGGCACGCTTCACTTCTGATTCCCACCAAGAATCGCCTCTCCACTAACATAAAGGTGGCGAAGGAACCTTCTGCTCCTCTCATGCATCCCAAGACATCGAATATCTTGGTAATTTGCTTGACCCATATTTCCGCTTAATCGGACGGCTTTCCCGTAAACTGTGGTCCCAACTCCTTAAATCGCTTGGTCAGGATCGATCACAGGCTGCTATCACTTCCACCCGTATTTTGTACACTAGTCTCCTTTTGTTTGATTTTGTATGAACCGCAAAAAGCTCCTAAACATTCCATCATTCATCATTTGTTCCTGAGAAGTGTTGTTCACAGGAGGAATATTGCCTTCGTGTTGCACGCTCTCCCGGTTCAGTGACTAAAGGTTGTTCCACGCCTCATACACTCCATTGTTAACGCTCTCAAAGCAGCCCATTCTTAAATATTACCATAAAACAAGGGTTAATTAAACAAATTAACATATCACATAATATCCCTATATTATGACTCAACCAACAAATAAGCTTAGATAGGACACACTAGCTAAGGATTTACTCATCTCTCCCTCCTAGTTCTATTCCCCGATCTCCGCCAGACCATATCCCTAAGCTTTGATACCAACTGTGACGCCCCCAAAATAGGTATACAACACCCATTCTGAGTCGCCAAATACATGGTACAGAAAGAAAACTACAACTTCAATAAGATAATTATCGTGCAAAATACGACAACACATACTGTGAGTTTAAATACAAATATTGTCTTCTAGACAATATCAACACTCAAATAAGTCCTCATTATAATTATTCATACAATATTTTACGTAAATAGTGAGGACAAGAAAACATCTTTCTAGAACCATTACTCCATACCCCGACTCGATCCTGCTATGTTCTCACCTCCTGAGAAGAAAAATGGAACAAAAAGGAAAAGGGTGAGCTCAACTAGCCCAGTAAAGAATATTATAACTAAGATAATATACAACAAATTATCATTAGTCTTCAAAAGGGAAAAATCTGATAGAATATAATAGACAACAAGTTTTAGATCAATATTCTGCAGCGGAAACAACAATCCATTAGAAGAGTCACGTAGAAAATGAATTCTACTATCTTCTAAGATTTAAAAGTTCATCATCAATATTTTATCCTCGGTAAAAAAATCAAATATACATTTTTAATAAAATATTAATCTTTCAATTACGGCCAAAGATATTCATTTGTGTCACCAGTTGGTCATGTTCATCTCAACACCTGCTCATCTTTGCACTACGGGCCAAAGATATTCATTTGTTAATCATTCATCTTTGCACTACAGGCCAAAGATATTCAGTAATACTATTATTAAGGACTGAGGATGATGAAAAACATTTTAGAGAATGAATTCAGTGAGACAGAAGGACAAATATTAGGGATTCGTATAACAGTTTATCCAAGATCAATAATAATTCATAATAACCAATTGTGAAGCAAAATTCAAAAATAACGATCAAAACATGGATACAATCAAAGATAGTAGCCAAAATAGACATCTTTGACAAAAAGAAAAATTTTCAATTTTCGGTGAATAGTGCCGTATTCCTGAATAGTGCCGTATACGTGAATAATGCCGTTTACGTGAATAATAACCCCGACACAAAAAGATTCAAATTTGATTAAAAAGTTCACCAATATTTCGGCATAATGATATTGAAGAAAATAATATCATTTAAGAAGAAAATAACATCCCTTACCTCAAAATAACTGTACTTCTGATCGGAATATCGGATAGAAAGTCGAAGAAAACTTGTACCGAACAACAACTCTCAAAGTATCAAAATACTCACAATAATACGCTCGATAATCTAGAGAGAAAGAAAACTTGTTTCTGGTGTGATTTTCAATTCTAACCTAAGCGTCTATTTATAGGAAAATGTTAGAACGCCAAAGGAGACTAAAATAATAAAATATTATTATTCTTTTTTTTTCTCTACGCATCCTCCACCAACCAAGCCAGCCAACTTGGAAGAAAATAGCATCCCATGTGTATTCAACACCAACCAAAATTGGGTCCCACCCATAAATTAATAAAAATCATTTTATTTTCCGAAACTTCAGTAATTCATTGAAAATAGCCTGTTTATCAGAAAAATAAAAAAAATTTATGTCCATTCCACACGAAATCGAATTCTCTACAACTTTGTAGCTTTGAGTTTTTCCAAATTCCAAACAAAAAATATCCGAAACCCACAAACGAGTGATTTTTAATACTTCCCTTCCGACAAAATACTGATAAAATACTTCAATATTAATTCCTTCATTTATAACCACATAAAATAAATAATTTCATCATTTTTATCCACATCAAATAAATATTTTCTTATCATATAAATCAATAATTAATTATTCACAAATAATATTATAGAATCACAATTATGACAACCAGACCGTTCCCAAGAAAGAGGGGGCTTTCCAATAAGGATTTCTCCTTACTGGCGCGCAATTAGGTGACTAAACCTCTCCTTAGACAGAACTTTCTAGACATTGCCTGTGACGCCCCCAAAATAGGTATACATCACCCATTCTGAGTTGTCAATACATGGTACGTAAACAACTACAACTTTATTATTACAACAAGAAACTATGAGTTTAAATACAAATATTATCTTCTGACAATATCTATACTCAAATAAATCCTCATCACATTTATTGATACATTATTTTACAAAAATGGTGAGGACTACTAAACAACTCTCTCTAGAACCTTCATTCCATACCCCGACTGCACTCGCTATATTCTCGCCTCCCGAGAAAAATGGAACAAAAAGGAAAAGGGTGAGCTCAACTAGCCCAAGAAAGAATATTATGACTAAGATAATATACAACAAATTATCGTTAGTCTTCAACAGGAAAAAATCTAATAGAATACAATAGACAACAAATTTTAAATCAATATTCGCAATGAAATAATAATTCATTAGAAGAGTTAAGTAGAGAATGCAAACTACTATCTTCTATGTATGAATTTAAAAGTTCATCGCTCATCTTTTATCCTAACAGAACATCAATCAATATACATTTGGAATCAAATATTCATCTTTGCACTACAGCCAAAGATATTCATCAATTGGTCATGTTCATCTAAACACTGCTCATCTTTGCACTACTACCCAAAGATATTCTTCAGAAATCATTCATCTTTGCACTACAGCCAAAGATATTCAATAATATCATCATTTAAGACCGAGGATGATGAAAATATTTTAAAGAAACGAATCCAAAGGAAACAAAATGACAAGGATTAAGGATTAAGGATTCAGATTTTGTTTTATCCATGTCCAAAAATACCTCAAAAATAATCACAAAGGTGTAAAATTCAAGAATGATCAAAACATGGATACAATCAAAGCTAGTATCCGTAATAGGTATTTTGGACAAAGAGAAGAAATTTTATTTTTGGTGAATAGTGTCAGATACGTGAATAGTGCCGACACGTGAATAAGTAACTCTCGACACCAAAAGATAGAAATTCCACAAAAACATCTTCACGCTTCATGAATATAGTACTGTGAATAATAAGAACTCGTGAATAAGAACTCCTGAAAAAAAAGTTCCAAATTTGATAAAAAGTTCCAACTAATATTTCAAAGATAATGATATTGAAGAAATAATATCATTTGAGAAGAAAATAACATCCCTTACCTCGAAAGATTAAGACTTCTAATGAATACCGTATATAAGGTCAAGGAACTTCAGACCGCCTAACAATACTCAAAGTATACTCAAAATACTCACAAGAACACGCCGATAATATAGAGAGAAAACTTCAGCCGTGTGATTTTCAATTCTAACCTAAGCACCCTATTTATAGAAAATGCTTAGAACACCAAAGCGTAAAATTTAATATAATATTAATATATATATTAAGATTTCTACGCCCACCTTCCTAGATCTGATCTCAGCTCATTATGCACATGTTGTAGCCCACAAAACAAACAAAAAACGTTTTTATTATTTAAAATATTTTAAACTTCCAAAATCAATTATTTCGAGCTTCGAACTTCAATAATTCATAATAAATAGCCCTTCTATCGAAAATTCGAATCTCACGAGTTTTTATAGGAAATTCAATTCTCTACAACTTTGCAGAAGAAAGTTTTTCCAAATTCCAAATGTAAATTGACCAAAATCCACAAACTGGGGATTTTACAAAGCTATAATCAAATTTCAACCAATAAATGGGGTCCAATCGACATGTTTAACATGTTTTAAACATTTATTGCAACAAAAATACTCTTCCTCCTCAGATACTCATATATCCCACATTCGTTGTAAAAATATCACCATTATTATATTATTAAAATATAATAATATATTTAAAAGAATTATTTTATCGTAAAAAGATAAAATTTCAATTTTCAACAATTGTCACATTAAAATTTTTCTCCATCTATATCCACATAAAATCAATATTTTCTCATCATATGAATCAATAATTAATTATTCACAAATAATATTACGTAATCACAATATCGACAACCGCATAGCCCTGTGAAAGAGGGGCTTTCCAATAAGAATTTCTTCTTACTAACAAGCAATTAGGTGACCAAACCTCTCCTTAGATGTAACTTTCTAGACATTGCCAATAATGTTATCTAATAATATTATTCGGATAATATGAATTATTGCTTCGATAATGAAAATAACGTGTAATGACAATTATCAAACAACAAAGAATATAAAATATCAACGCAAAGAATTATTAACTCAATAAAATACTCGAAACAAGAATTATCGTAACCATTATCGAGTAGTGCCTTCACGTAAGAATCAACAATTGGTGCAATACCGCAAAGCAATGTGTTTTAACCACCGGGTATTTTAACAAGATTAATGGTAACAACTACGCCATTATTTTTAAACCACTTATATTTGTCGCTTTCTTCATCCAATCGCTTTCCGCATGGGGCCCACACATGGTCGCACTGTCGCATTTAATATTCCCCGACAAAGCATTTAATATTCCACGACCAAACGAATATTCCCCGACAACAATGAATATTTTATAACCACTTGCTTATTTTGAAATATTTATGTATTTTACCCCTAACTATCCACATTAATCACATCAACCCTTACTATTTCAAAATAATAAATAGAAAAAATTAAATATCATTAATAATAAGTTGGGGTCTTACAACCTCCCTCCTTATGAAATTTCGTCCCTCGAATTGACGACGCATTCTGGTGTTTCAAAAGGTGAGGATACCTCGCTTTCATTTCCGCTTTCCAATTCCTGTGTCATTTCTTCTATAACATGATTCCTCCATAAAACTTTAACTTGTGGTATGACCTTTCATGCGTAGGACATGCTCCTTCCTATCCAAGATCTTGACAGTACCTCCTCATACGCTAAGTCTTCTACTATTTCGTCCTGGTTCTAATTCTATAACGTGGTTCGGTCTTTCACATATTTACGAAGTACGATATGTGAAATACATTATGAACACGAGACATAATTGAGGTAACGCAAGTCTATAGGCTACATTTCCTACTCGGTCAAGAATTTGAAATGGACCAATAAATCGTGGATCGAGCTTTCCTCTCTTCCCAAATCTTGTAACTCCCTTCCATGGAGCAACTCGCAATAATACATAATCCTCTACACTAAATTCCACGCCCTTTCGATGCGAGATCCGCATAACTCTTTTGTCGATCTTGTGCCGCTTGTATACACGCTGTCGAATCATTTGGATCTTTTCAGTAGTCATACATACCAACTCAACTCGGGTCCCAACAAAGGTTGCTTCACCCACCTCGTCCCCAACATACCGGAGAGCGACACTTTCGTCCCATATAATGCTTCAAATGGAGCTACACCTATACTTGCTTCGATAACTGCATTGTTGTAGGAGAATTCCACCAATGGTAAATACTTATCCCAACTACCCTTGAAGTCTAGGACACGTAGTCTTAATAAATCTTCAAGAGTTTGAATAGTCCTTTCGATTGTCCGTCTGCTTTGAGGATGGTATGCCAATCAATCAGAAATGCGCTCCCATAGCTTTTTGCAAGCTAACCCAAAATCTTGAAGTGAATCTTGGTCACGATCCAAACTATGGATACAGTATGCCATGCAACCTCACAATCTCATTCACGTACATACTAGCAAGACGCTCAAGTGAATAAGTCTCCGTGATCGGCAAGAAATGAGCAGACTTGGTTAATCTATCAACAATGACCCAAATAAAGATTGATGCCCGAGAAACCGTAGGAAGACCCGTGAACGTAAATCCATGGTAAATGTGTTCCCACTTCCATTTCTAATCTCAAGTGGTTGCAACGGACCCTTAGGTACTAGATGCTCCGCCTTTACACGCCGACAAGTTAAACACATCGAGATAAACTTTGCAATCTCTCTCTTCATATTGTTCCACCAAAATATATGTCAAGATCACGATACATTTTAGTACTTCCGTGATGGATTGCAAATGGTGTATTGTGTGCCTCCATCATAATCTTGTACTTCAAATCGTAGTCGTTAGGAACACAAAGTCTAGAGTGGACTCAAGTATTCATTCTTCATCAATTCTCGCTCCTAATAGCTCCTTCTTGTACTTTCTTCTTCATACGCATCACTCCGGCCTCGGCGGCTTGAGCAACCTTAACTTTTTCTATTAAAGTTGGCTCTATCGTATACTTGACATCATCGCACTCGCTCCTCGCATATGATCTTCTACTCAACGCGTCGCCTACCAAGTTCGCTTTTCCGTGATGGTATCAATAGTGTGGTCGTAGTCTTTCAATAGCTCGAGCCAACGTCACCGCCGCGTGTTGAGTTCTTTTTTTTGAGTGAAGAAATATTTAAGGCTTTTTATGGTCCGAATATATCTCCACTTTCTCCCCATATAGATAGTGCCTCCATATCTTTAACGCTGAAAACGATCGCCGCTAACTCTAGATCATGAGTAGGATAATTCCTCTCATACTCTTTAAGTTGTCGCGAGGCATAAAGCTATGACTTTCCCACGTTGCATGAGAACACATCCTAACCCTTTGCTCGAAGCATCACCAGAGATAACAAATCCATCCGAACCAGATGGTATTGTTAGAACAAAAGCCAAATAAGTCTCCTCTTAAGCTCTTGGAAACTCTTCTCGCATTCTTCGCTCCAAACAAATTTTGTATCCTTCCGAAAGTTAGCCGAAGTTAATGGAGTAGCGATTCGAGAAAACCTTTCCACGAATCTCCGATAATAACCAAATAAGCCCAAAAGCTACGTGATTTCAACACCACCGACTTTTGCTTGTTCCCAACTTTGTATTGCTTCAATCTTCACGGATCCACGGATACTCCATGTTTTGACACTGACGCGCCCAAGAAATGCTACTTCCTCGCCGTAACTCGCATTTCTTCAATTTGGCATATAGTTGGTTTTCACGAAGCCTTTGAGAGTACCAAATTTCAAATGGTGCTCATGATCTTCACGACTTTTGGAATATATAAGGATGTCATCAATAAAGACAACAACGAACCGATCCAAATATTCCTTAAATACTTTGCTCATCATATCCATGAAAGTCGCAGGAGCATTAGTCAATCCATAAAGACATGACTAAGAATTCATAATGCCCGCATCGAGTTCTAAAGGCGCCTTTGAATATCCTCGCCTAATCTTCAAATTGATGATATCCGTAATCTAAGATCGATTTTTGAAAAGAATTGTGCCCCTTGCAATCGGTCAAACAAGTCATCAATACGAGGTAGAGGATACCTATTCTTGATGGTGACATGGTTCAATTCCCTATAGTCAATACAAAGTCGCATACTCCCGCTTTTCTTCTTTTTACAAATAAAACAGAGCACCCTAAGGAGATGTACTAGATTTAATGAAACCGATGTCCAACAATTCTCGTAGTTGGACCTTTAACTCTCCTGTTTCAATAGAGCCATTCGATATGGGGTTTTAGAAATGGGCTTTGTACCGGTGTTCAAGATCAATAAAGAATTCAACTTCATGTTCGGGGTGACCGTGAAGTTCTTCGAAATACGTCAGAAAGTCAATAACAACAGAATATTATTCAAATTTGACGCGTGTCTTTATTCAAATCCATAACATGGGCTAAGAAAGCTTGACATCCGCTTTTCAATAAACGAATAGCTTTATGATTAGATATGACAAAGATTGATTTTAATGGTTTAGTTGCTTGAATTGCATAAATGTAGGTTAGGAATATGAAAACTAACAACCTTACGAAAACAATCAATTTTGGCATGATGAGTAGTTAACCAATCAATCCCTAAAATCACATCAAAAGCAAGTATCTTTAAAGAGATAAGGTCAATGTAAGGTGATGGTGCCAACTTGAATCAAACAAGATTTATAAACAAAGGGATGTAATGAAAGTTTCTCCTAACGGAGTTTCCACAGATAGGTCAAAGTCTAATTTTTCTGAGTCAAGTTTAAACGTTGAGCACACGCAGAGAGATAAATGAATGGGTAGCACCCCAGATCAAGTAAGGTATAAACTTCGCAAGAATTTATAAATAGCTTACCCGTGATCACCTCGCTTTGGGTTTCTCGATTTTGACCAACCACAACAAACGCCTCTTCCCGTAATCGTTGACTTTGACTTTTCTCGATAGTCTTTTGAGTCACCATCCCGCTGAACTAGGTTTCGCTATCAGATAATCTCGAGCGATATGTCCTTCATTTCCACAATTATAGCATACCTTGAATCATAGGGGCGCTTGACCGATATGTCCTCTTTTCCGCATTTGTAGCATATGACCGGTGGTCGTTTCTCCTCCCTTAGAACCAGCTTGTCACGCCAAGACCGTAGTCTTCACATGGTCGTTGTTAAATCTCCTCTTTTAAAATCTCCTCCCGACTCGCTTCTTCTATTTTCACGGCCATGATTACCACCAGAGTGGTTACCATTTTTGTCCGTCTGCTTTTCTCCGCCGGTTATCATTATTCTGCTGATCGCTATATCCGCACGATCCTCGGTTATGGTCCTCGTTGAATATACTCGTTATCTCGCTCTAACAATTGAGCCCATTAACAACATCCTAATAGAGAGAAAATTTATGAGAAATGAGATATTGTCGACGCCGGGTTTCAAACCTCTCGTAAACATCCGCCATATATGCTCCTCATTCTCCACCAAATGAGGTGCAAACTCGATAACTCGCAAACTTTTTGCCTCGTCATCGAGACACCGCGCATGTTGTTTTGTTCCAATCGATGAACTCCACTTCCTTCATACGATTTAACACTTTCGTGAAAGTATTTGTCATTAAATAGCTTCAAACGCCTCCCAAGATATGCCGAAAAGCGGCCGGATGGGTACGCTTCACGACTCCCACCAATGAGTCTCGCCTCGCCACTTTAACATAAAGGTGGCGAATGGAACCTTCTGTTCCTCCGCATCCCAAGACATCGAATATCTTGGTAATTTGTTTGACCCATGTTTTCGCCGCATGATCGGATCTGCTTTCCTTAAATTCGTGGTCCCAACTCTTTGAATCGCCACAGACAACCCGTGAATTGATATCATTTCCTCCTCGTATTTTGAACACGAAGTCTCCTCATTCGATTTTGCATGAACCGCAAAAACTTCTAAACATCCCCTCGCTCATCATCTCGCTCAAAGTGGTGTTGTTCACAGGAGGAACATTGCCACTGTTGCACGCTCTCCTCGTTGGTGAGTACAAAGGCCTCTACTAGCCTCATTTCCATTGTTAATATTCTCACGACATTCTCAAATACTACTATAAAAACAAGGGTTAATTAAGGAAATCAATATATCACATAATATCCTTATATACTCGACTAACTAAAAAAATAAGCTTAGGTAGGACACACTAGCGAAGGATTTACTCGCCTTTCCTCCTAGTTCTATTCCCCGATCTCCGCCAGAGATCATATCCCTAAGCTCGATACCAACCGCGTGACGCCCCCAAAATAGGTATACATCACCCATTCCGAGTTGTCAATACATGGTACAAAAACAACTACAACTTTATTATTACAACAAGAAAACAGAGTTTAAATACAAATATTATCTTCTGTAGACAATATCTATACTCAAATAAATCCTCATCACATTTATTGATACATTATTTTACAAAAATGGTGAGGACTACTAAACAACTCTCTCTAGAACCTTCATTCCATACCCCACTCAGTACTCGCTATATTCTCGCCTCCCGAGAAAAAATGGAACAAAAGGAAAAGGGTGAGCTCAACTAGCCCAAGAAAGAATATTATGACTAAGATAATATACAACAAATTATCGTTAGTCTTCAATAGGAAAAAATCTAATAGAATACAATAGACAACAAATTTTAAATCAATATTCGCAATAAATAATAATTCATTAGAAGAGTTAAGTAGAGAATGCAAACAACTATCTTCTATGTATGAATTTAAAAGTTCATCGCTCATCTTTTATCCCCTCGTAACATCAATCAATATACATCCGAATCAAATATTCATCTATGCACTACAAAAGCCAAAGATATTCATCAGTTGGTCATGTTCATCTAAACACTGCTCATCTTTGCACTACTACCAAAGATATTCTTCGAAATCATTCATCTTTGCACTGGGCCAAAGATATTCAATAATATCATCATTTAAGACCGAGGATGATGAAAAATATTTTAAAAGAAACGAATCCAAAGGAAACAAAATGACAAGGATTAAGGATTAAGGATTCGTACTTTGTTTTATCCATGTCCAAAAATACCTCAAAAATAATCACAAGGTGTAAAATTCAAGAATGATCAAAACATGGATACAATCAAAGCTAGTATCCGTAATAGATATTTTGGACAAAGAGAAGAAATTTCATTTTTCTATGAATAGTGATGTATACGTGAATAGTGTCCGATATCGTGAATAAGTAACTCTCACACCAAAAGATAGAAATTCCACAAAAAACATCTTCACGCTTCATTAATAGTATTCGTGAATAGTAACTCGTGAATAAGAACTCAATGAATAATAGTAACTCCAACATGAAAAAGTTCCAAATTTGATAAAAAGTTCCAACCAATATTTCAAAGATAATGATATTGAAGAAATAATATCATTTGAGAAGAAAATAACATCCTTACCTCGAAAGATTAGTACTTCTAAATTGGAATAACTGCATATAGTCTTCAAGGAACTTGCACCGCCTAACAATACTCAAAGTATACTCAAAATACTCACAAGAATACGCCGATAATATAGAGAGAAAAACTTCAGCTTCGTGTGATTTTCAATTATAACCTAAGCACCCTATTTATAGAAAATGCTAGAAACACCAAAGCGTAAAATTTAATATAATATTAATATATATATTAAGATTTCTACGCCCACCTTCCTAGATCTGATCTCAGCTCATTATGCATATGTTGTAGCCCACAAAACAAACAAAAAACGTTTTTATTATTTAAAATATTTTAAACTTCCAAAATCAATTATTTTGAGTTTCTAACTTCAATAATTCATAATAAATAGCCCCTCTATCGTAAAATTTGAATCTCACGTGTTTTTATAGGAAATTCAATTCTCTACAACTTTGCGTAAGAAAGTTTTTTAAATTCCAAATGTAAATTGACCAAAATCCACAAACGGGGGATTTTACAGGTTATAATCAAATTTCAGTCAATAAATGGGGTCCACTGACATGTTTAACATGTTTTAAACATTTATTGCAACAAAAATACTCTTCCTCCTCGTATACTCATATATCCCACATTCGTTGTAAAAATATCACCATTATTATATTATTAAAATATAATAATATATTTAAAAGAATTATTTTATCGTAAAAAGATAAAATTTCAATTTTCAACAATTGTCACATTAAAATTTTTCTCCATCTATATCTACATAAAATTAATATTTTCCTCATCATATGAATCAATAATTAATTATTCACAAATAATATTACAGAATCACAATATCGACAACCGCGCAGCCTCCTGGAAAGAGGGGCTTTCCAATAAGAATTTCTTCTTATCTGGCGCCAAGAATTAGGTGACCAAACCTCTCCTTAGATGTAACTTTCTAGACATTGCCAATAATGTTATCTAATAATATTATTCGTATAATATGAATTATTGCTTTCGATAATGAAAAATACCGTGTAATGACAATTATCAAAACAACAAAGAATATAAAATATCAACGCAAAGAATTATTAACTCAATAAAATATCGAATAAAGAATTACCGTAACCATTATTGAGTAGTGCCTTCTTCACGTAAGAATCAACAATTGGTGGAATACCGCAAAGCTATCGTGTTTTAACCACCGGTATTTTAACAAGATTAATGGTAACAACTACGCTCGTTATTTTTAAACCACTTATATTTGTCGTTTTCTTCATCCAATCGCTTTTCTACATGGGCCCACACATGGTCGCACTGTCGTCATTTAATATTCCCTGAAGATTTAATATTCCACGACCACCAAACGAATATTCCCTAACAACAATGAATATTTTATAACCACTTGCTTATTTTTGAAATATTTATGTATTTTACCCCTAACTATTCACATTAATCACATCAACCCTTACTATTTCAAAATAATAAATAGAGAAAATTAAATTTCATTAATAATAAGTTGGGGTCTTACATTGCCAATAATGTTATCTAATAATATTATTCAAATAATATGAATTATTGATCCGATAATGGAAAATATCGTGCGAAGTGACAATTATTAAAACAACAATAATATAAAATATCAACGCAAAGAATTATTGAATCAATAAAATAAAATATTGAATAAAGAATCATCAGTAATAATTATTGAGTAGTGCATTCTTACGCATTTAATAAATAATTCAACAATACTGCATGCAATACCGGTAATGCTTCTTTAAAACCACGCCAGACATCGTATTTTAACCACCGTAATCCAACAAAGTGTTAATTCAGTAATAATAACGTCGTTATTTATAAAACTCATACTTTGTCGCTTTCTTCATCCCATGCTATTCTCGTTATAAGCCCCACGAATGGTCATACCATTATTTAATATTCCCAACAAAAGAATATTCCACGACCAAAAGAATATTCTCCGACAAAAATGAATATTTTATAACCACTTGCTTATTTTGTAAAATTTACACATTTTACCCATAACCAAAGCATTATATCAAATTAACACCTTATTAATTTAGAATAATGAATAGAGAAAATTCAATTTTAGTTATAATAAGTTGGGGTCTTACAGTGAAGGTGGTGAATTCGGTGGCGCTTGTTGTGGCGGTGCTTTGGGGATTGATGGTAAATGATATGGTGACGGTTACTGGTAGTTCCAGGATAGAAGAGAGTTGGATGGCATTGATTTGTTCGTTGGTGGTGCTTAGGGTGCTTGAGGAAGCAATGGATGGATGGTTCAAATATATTCTTGCTGGAAAAAGAGTGTTGCTTTGGGAAGGAGAAGAAGAGAGAGTTCTATGAAATTCGAAAGTTGGGGAGGAGTGTTTGTCCAGTTTGGGGAAAAGGGGTTTTAAGTGAAATGACTTTTCAAATTCGCGTGCTTCTCGGGGTACGACTATTAAATGGATGTTCGTGATTGCAAACGTGGGGGTGTAATGGTGGGACCCCACTTTATGTATTGGACCGATTTTCGAAAAGGATGGACTTGTAGCTATTATTATGACATTATTGAGCTTTTATTGGAGAACTATTCCCTTAAATGTTCCATTTAACCGAAGACTGGGGGACGATGTTGGTGCATGATTATTTGGGCCCAAATTATATGACGGGCTAAAGTCCATGTGGAGGTATTTAACCCTACGTAGAACCTGTTTGGGCAGTTGAGTATTTTGAAGAATCAAAGATTCCATATTACATTTAATTTCCAAACTCTTAAGGAAAATGTTGGGATATGATCCAACTTCCTTTCTTTAATGAGATTCTTTTTTATTTCATTAAGGTATCTTACCTAATGAGGAATCCTAATTCTATACGAGGTAGGAGCTTAGGAAATGTGATCACTATAAATACGTACATGACTATACCCTAATCATTAGGGACACACAATTCATTATATTTTATCACTAGAGCATAAAGTCTCCATTGTTAATTCTTATTCAACATGTACTTATTCTCACACCGGAATTATTTTCCGGCGGCCTAAGCCGTCAAATTTTAGGTGTGTCCTCGTTTCTGTGCAGAATTTGACACATTTTAGTGATTGAAACGCGTGTACAAATCTTAGCTTTAACAGACAATGGTTCATATATTATTCTCTCCCTATCGTGATAATTGATAATATTGTATCACCATTACATTTGAGTATTTATTTCTCCTCTTTTTCTTTTTTTTTTTTTTGGCCAAAAAGGGACTAAGAAAGATGGTTTTGGTTAGCTTAGTACTATTTACTATTTATTAACTGGCTATTTATTTATCAATTAATTTTTTATTATTTATTAGCCTTGATTTTTGTAACCTAATGTTCAAAACCTCAAATAGTAAATTTATTTGACTGTGTAGAGCGACGAGTTGAAATAGTTTCACTAATAGTTTTAGATAAATTATATTCTTGATATAAAATATAATAATATTTGATATTTTGATAAATGATTTTAAATTTTATTAAGTAAATATTGGGATAAGTAGTTATGTTTTTATCTAAATGTAGTTTCTAAAATATTAAATTATTTTTTTTCAAAAGTACTTTAGATTTAAAACTTACTTACAAAATCACTTTTATAATGTTATCGGTTGGGATGTGATTATTTGGGTCTAGCCAAGGTGTACCCTAATTTATTTAATGGACCGAATTTGGTGTTGCCCCATATATTTATTTTTACAGTGGAAGAATTCCTATTTAAGTAAGATTATGTTTCTTATTTGGTGGGATAAGGAGATCTAATTTGGAAAGGAATCTATCAGTCATTAATTTCAGTTATAAGGTGATTCTAAAAAGGACTTCTACGGACATGGCATCTATAAATATAACAATAAGCAAGGGTTTGAGAAAATTAGACAACAAACAATATCATATTACACAAATAAATACTTTGTAATCTCTATATTATTATAGTGGATTTCTCTCTCCCTCCGTGGTTTTTTTTCCAATTGAGTTTCTATGTAAATTCTTGTGTTCATATTTTATATCTCTTTATTTATGTTTATGTTTATGTGAGTGTATTTCGTGAGTTCGAATTCACAACAATACAATCAACCGTTAGCGCGATTTTGACCTGCTGTTTTGGTAATTTCGTCAAGCGTACAAAATTTGTCGATTGACGCTGTATGTGAAAAAATAATATTATGTTCGAAAAATCACCAATTCATCAAGAAAGGGATCTAGACATAAAATAAGTGATTCTTTTTTATTATATCAGCAATATATATCAAAAAACATGTGCATGAGATTTTTTGCCATTAACTCGATCTATTCATAATATTTAAAGTTGTAGTATCATCATAATATTATTAATATTGTTGATACTTTTACCTGTATACAGATTCACTCAAAATGAGAAAAACATCTTCTCTCTCAAATCGATCAACTCTACATATTTATGTGTATACACGTACATGTCCGCATATGATATATATATATATATATATATATATATATATATATAGACCACAATCTCGGACTTTTGTATACAACATCATATATATCTATACATATAAAGTAAACATGTGTATATTTGTATACATGACACAGCACTAAACCTTCAAGCATCGATGAAAAGCCTGGTGTTGCCACATGGAAGAAACATTTTATTAGATGGTTTTAAATTTTTTATACAGAATAGGGAATACCTTATATTTCCATGCTCTAATTTTCTACTGAAAGGAATTTCGGCCTTTCTAATTGCTCGTTCAACTTCGTGTGCGTCTCAATCTTTACAATCTCTTTCCCAGGGGCAGATCGTGGAATGATGCTTTAAGGGATCAAGTCAATAGTGATCTCGAATTTCAGTCTGAGGAACAAGGTATGGAAATTGGTTATGAAGACAAACCATCACCATTGACCTTTGAAGGTTCGGAGAAGAAATTCCAAGTTGAAATCATGAAGTTAATAAAGGAACAGATTGATGCAGAGGAGGCGTAGAATGTTAAGCACAGGACGTTCGAGCTGAAATCGAACATGACTGTTGGGCCATAAATGTTTGGGGCTATTGGGTCACATTTATTTGGGCTTTTGAAGTGTTGGCCATTATTTAAATAAAGATATATTTGGGCCTGGACTGAAGATTATTAAAATTGATGCGTGTTAGAGTCATGAAGTCCAACACCTTAATTAAGCAAGATAAACGAACCGAAATGATCCGGAAGATTGAAATTCTTTCGGTTGGTTCACAAAATTTATCGAATAGATAAAATAAGGTTTGATTGAGGCTCATTTAGCTATCGAAATCGAGAAGACGATTCCGAATCGAAATTAAAGTAGTTTGGACTTTTCCAACGAATATGATCCGAGTATCAATAGAAAATTATAATTTGAGGAGGTTTGAGTAATTTATCGAACTTTAAAATGTGCTCATATTTAACTCATTTATATTTCAAGTCGAGCTCGGATCGAATTTTTAGTCGAGCGAGTCCGAATCGAACCCGAACTGTTTGCTCATTTTACAGCCTTAACCTTAATTGATGAGGATTTGACTTAATCCAAGTTAGTGGGGAACATTGATGTGATCAGCAGGTGAAATTGCATGTAATTAGCTGATGTCATGTAGGATATTGTATGCAAGGCGGTGAGAATTGATATAAGAGTACAAAGCACTTCATGAAAAAAGGTAACATGTAAATTTTATATCAGACACTAAAGCACACAACCTCCATTGTTAACTTATGTTCGGCCTGTACTAATTCTCACACCGGAGCTATCCCCAACGACCCAAGCCATCAAGCTTTCGGTGCTGAATCATTTTCTGTTCAGGGTTGTACGCGCTTTTCGTTGATTGAGGCGCGTAGAAAGATTATGGCGTTAACATTGGCGCTAGAAGGAGGGCTTTTTTAGTATTGCTGGTTTTCAATCACATATATTAATTGTCGACGTCGGGATTTTTTAGTGTCCCTTTTCGTTACTTGTTCTTTGGTGTTCTCATGTTAATGTGAGATTTGTTTGAAAAAACAAGTGAAAAAGGTCCGACATGTATAATGTCGACGATTTGACTTTAAGAGTCGCCAGTTGGTGTATTTAATTGGTTGCACCAACGCAACTGAAAAGGTTTGCACATTGACCCAATAATATGACACTGCTACACGAGTTTGTGAAACCGAGATTCATTTGAGTTCGAGGGCTTGATTATGTGGAGGGAAAGTGTTAGGCACCCCCCGACATCCGTGTTGCCACGGTGACCGCCACTTTTCAAAGAAACTGTTATATGAATATGTGTGTATGTGTGTGTGTGTGTGGATCAATGTGCAATTATTTGGAAGTAGTGCTATGCCTCGTTCGCACCTATATACAAAGGGTTTGAATTTATAAAAAAATTCAGTTTTAACCAGATATATCAATGAAGTTTTGTAAAAAGAGGTTTTTCAAACCCTGTGCTCAATAGTAATTGAGGCCTTTGATACTTCCATTTTATTATTAAATGTTCGACTTATTTGCTTTTATTTTCGAGATGCGAGGCATCTTCGAGAAAATAATATACAGCAGTGCCAAACTCCTCATGGGCATGACAACCATCCAAGGAAATTCAGACACTGTAAATAATGTACAAGCTGCTTACAACTGAAAAATGTCCATCATGGGAACCAAATCTAGATTTAGTAGACTGAATCTATGATCACATGATTCCAAGGCTCACATGATACTGCAGTTTGTATGGAAAGCAATAAGCAGTTATATATATAAAAGTCGTAATATATATATACGATACATGATCAACCACCACGAAGCAACTCCATGGGGGATCGAAATGTAAATATATAAAAGCGATAAATATATATATGGACATGATCAACCACTACGAAGTAAATTCGTGTGGGGACGAAATGTAAATAAAAGTAAAAAGCGATCAACTCGCCACGAAGTAAACTCAAAAGCGAGATTTAAATGTGTGTGTATATATATATATATATATATATATATATATATATATATATATATATATATATATATTATATATATAATTGTGGACATATCCGATGAGCTCGATTTACATCCTAAGTGCGTTTATCGCTATATATATATATAAAAGCAAAGAAACGCTCCGTATATAAGTCTAGGCTCATCGAATGAGTCCCACCATAATTTATATATATATATATATATATATATATATATATATATATATATATATATATATATATAAGCAAACGCCCCGCACATAAGTTCAGGCTTAATCGAGGCATAACTCGATAATGTTAGTCCATATATAAAATATATACATATATATAAACAAAAATGAAAACCACGGACCGAAGTCCGGGCAAACACACACAACACGACTCTCAATGTGTATAACAGTGTGTGCTAATATGAAAAGAAAGGCTTTATAGAATGTAAGAAGGCTTACAGTGGGCTGCCAATGTAGACTTCTATGACTCTATATGGATAAACACTCTGCTCCCGTCGGATAAAAGTATAGCTATATGTGAGCTAACAGATGTTTAAACTGAGGAAACACTCAATATGGGTGTGTACAGAGTAAATTGGACAGGGCTTCCTCGCCTTTTCTCTCCCTTCTCCCCTTCAAACGGTCAATTCCCAAGGTCTATATTTATAGACTGATGGCCGCAGTAGTGTACTCAAGCAGTACAGCTACACTACTTGGTGGTCGAGGTGTCCCCGCTTCATGTCCCCTTATCTCAAGTACATGCACTGCGTGCCGTAATATTCGCTCGAACTTGTAGAACTTCAATCCGAGCATCCGAACGAGGTAAATGTGACCTTCTTCGGACCGCTTGTGTCGAGAGTTACACAATGACATGGATTAGAGGTTGTACGAAGTCAGGAAGAGGGGACCATGCCCATAGTCTTCAAGCTTCAAATTCTATCCGGCATCACACGCTGTAATAATAGTCACTCGGGATTGTAACTCCTCGATTCTTATGGGACATTGTTGTATGTATGTATGTATGAAGTGTTGAGACGACGCGCAGGTGTTGATATGGCAAGATGACGTTTGACTCTTCACCGGGGTTATCGCCGGTTTGAGCTAAAAGCAGACGTTGCTCAAGGTTACATCTGAGATTGGACTGCTGCAAGTGTTTGAATGCCGTAAGGTCGTCTTGTGAGTGTGCCTGTCTACCCGTTGTTAGCTCCGGGTCTGAGGGATGAGTTCCTCAGCAGGAGGTTTGAGCTTGAAGCTGATAACATATGTTTGAAACAAGAATTTTTGGAGTTATCGCCGAAACTGTAACAACACTCCTTGGGGTTATCGCCAAGGACGAAACTCGGGGTTATCTCCGAGGTTGGAAATGATCCTTCCGGTGTGTGTTCTGGGGTTTGGAAATGATGTTCCCGGTGTGTGTCCTGGGTTTTGAACTTGAACTTCCTAGAGTAGTATCCTAATGGATGTAAGTCGCCTTCTGTGGTTATCTCCAAAAGAAGAATCGCCTTCCTGCAATGTTAGTAACAGGTGTGCAGAAAATTTCGAGTGTCTACAGATGCCCCTCTTTATCATATTCATGCAATGCAAGGCATGGATATGATAAAGAATCCTAGACACTTGAAATGCAAGTAAAGTAAACATGATGCTATGTGCAGCAACATGATGCAAATGTATGATGCATGATTGTCAGGTAATCCTGTTGGGATGACAATCAATGATTTCTTGGACATGCGATCCAAGTCTTCAAGGATGTTGACGTTGGGGCTATCACCAAAGTCTTGAATCCTAGACACTGGCTTATATTCCATAGAGGTGCCTCTTGTGTACAAGAGATCTGTGGGGATAAAGCTTTGTCTTTTTTAGGATGTGTATAACATATTTCCTCATTCTATCGGAGTTAATGCCAATAGTCTATTGTTGTCAAGGTTGCCTGACCTTCGCTGATGTGTGTATCACCGGATAGATCCCTGCTGGGTGGATTGTCAAGGTTGCTTGACCTTCATTGATGTATGTGTCAATGGTCGCGATCATATTGTAACCCTCACGGGGATACGTGGATAAGTTGCTTCGATGGGTTTACTTGCCAACGGCTGAAATGACGTCAAGGCTGCTTGACCCTTATTGATGTGTGTATCAATGGTTAAGAATGCGCTGTAACCCCCATCGGGGATACGTAGATGCTTGAAAGATGTGCGTTGTGACCCCCATCGGGGATCCTTTATCAGTTTATAACTTCGGCGTTGTAACCCCCGTCGGGGAGGTTTAGCATTTTGTGGTTTTGGCGTTGTAACCCCCGCCGGGGAGGTTTAGGGATGTGACCCTGCAATGACGACATCGGACCTTTGTGGGTATTGCCGAGCATGATTTATAAAAGCTGAGCTCATCGATATAGTATACCCTGCATTTAGGTGAATACCAATGAGATGACGGTAGTTCAATTCTGACCCGTACAAAATCAGAATTCTAGGCTATTCCGCTCAATCGCGTAGCATTTTTGTTCCTAATTTGGCCTTTTGCAACTTGTGAGACCTCCTTTGCAACTCTAACTGGAGTGAGCCGAGGTGTGGGACCCACGTAGGAGTGCCGCAGATAGACCTGCAGCAGCCGTAGGTGGACCTGCAGCCAACCGTGACTATGTAAAGCCCAAAGTTGCTTTTATAAGTCATTTTCAAGCTACGCTGCGAAGGAAATCTGAGAGCTCTTCTTCAGATCTGCTGAGTTCGGGCAACTTTCTGCATATTCTGCCACCGTTCAAGCATTCTTCACTGTCCTAGTAACATATGCATGTATTTTTTCTAGTTTCTATCCGTTGGAAAATGACTTATCACATGAAATGCATTTAGACACATAGTAGTGAATATGCATGCTGATATGACTTGATAAAAAATATTCAACATAGCAAATGTTAGTATTAAACCATGCTGAACATAATGATGTGAAAAATTTGACTTTTGAAACAGTCAAATTGGCACCTTTTACTATCATTTCTTATCCTATCTGAGGACAAATGAGTAAAGGTAGAAAAGCAAAATAATCCTGGTAATTAGACTACACTTATGGATTTTTTACTGTGATGTGATAATGCATGTAGGGTGTATATGACTGTGTATAGGTGTGCTACTGAATGGCCACCTAGTCATGCCTATGTGCATGTGGATAGTCCCATTTACAAAGAGGCTATGGCAAAATTTTCCAAAATGTAGGAATTGAGTAGCCATGCATTTTTAACTCTACTGTAGACGTATGTTAAAACAATGCATGGATGCATGTAATGCATAAAATGCATTTTGAAAAGCTCCAGGTAAGAATTTACCACACCCTTTCTGAGGTGATTTGGAGGCTTGTTGTCCAGATATTATGGATCCGGATCAGCCGAGTAGTTCCCGTAAGACCACTTCAGGTGTACGGAGGAGGGCTTCTGAAGAGCCTCAACATGGGCCTATCGAGATAGCCTCGCTGCTGAGTGGAGACGGTGATACGTCCTATCCGGGTTGAAGTGCCGAATGTCGAGGACGAGGAGGAGGATGAACCGATTGAGGTTCCTGCTCCTGCTATACGTGTTCCCCGTAGGGAATTGCCAGGTATTCAAGTGGCGAACCCAGATCTTCTGGGTGACTTGAGTAGGCATCCTTCAAAGATACCGCACGCAAAAATGAGGTATGAAGTTAGATCTTTAATCTTCCTTATTTCCTATTGATGAGGAGTCAAGGATTCTGATGTTGATCTGCATTTGATGTAGGTTCCCGGCTTCACACAGCCTCGAGGGAACTGGTTTAGCATCCACTCTATTTATCAGGCTTTGCATGATGACTACAGAGCGATTGTGCATGGTTGGGGATTTGGGACGTTCTTTTCCATTCTTCCCTGTCGCTGTCCCTGGGGTTACCTCAGGGCATTGTCTGAGCGGTGGTTTCACTCGCACTCGGTCACTCCATTTGGCTTGGATCATGAGGTGATGATGATGCCGATGGATTGGCGATTTATCACAGGTATGGAGTTTGGAGGGGATCCATGTTGGTTCTTTTTCAGTTATGACAAAAGAGCTCTAACTCATGCAAGCATACATGCGTCAACAAGTAATACAGGGTAAGTAAAGTTTCAATCCCACAGAGAAAGTTGTTCAAATTAAACTACTATTCATCAATCAAATCACTATTTCTATATGCTTAAACTAAAGATCAAAAGTGTGAATTATTCTAACTGCAAATAATAACTAAAATGAGAATAAGAATGGAAATAATCAAATCTGGAAATAATGGGATCCTAACTTCATTTAATATTTCATCTAATTACCACTATCATGCAAGAATTGTTTACATATCACAGGAAAATAGTCAAGAGCACTAATAGAGTCATAGCCATTTTTCAATGCACTATGACCTACTTACACAGCATCCACAGATGATAGACTCCATGTAATCGTCAATATAACCAAAATCACTATATGTCCATGTGAAATTGCAATCATACTAAACTTAAGCACAAGCCCTTATCCTAACTCATATGGTGAATGAGTATATGTCTATCTCATTCACAAAATACGTAAGCCATATACAACAGCCCCATATTCGTATGGTATCATGATTACAATCCATACTCGTATGTTCATTGTCAATCCCATACAAGTACTGAAATGCATGGTGATCAAGCATTCATACATGTAAAACAACCATGATAGAAATCCCATATGATATGCAAAACATCCCTAGCATTCAAGCATGCAACCAAACTACATATTAAAATCCGTTAGAATCCCATAATGGAGTTTAGTTCATGACTGAACCAAAAGCCATTATGGGGTCAACGCTAAGCATGATTATCAAGTAAACAATTGAAAGATGAAGGATAGAACGATCAAACCCAATTGTAGATTATAAACCAATATCAACATTCAAATCCTCATATAAATCCAAAAAAATAATATTATCAATCCACAATGATGGAGAATCCTAAGAAGAATTAGAGAAGATGGAGTCTTGGTTTCGTTCTTTGTTGGAATCTCTCCCAATGTAAAAACCCTAGTTTCTATTAAGAAAATACGCAAAAAGTTATCAAAGATACCTCTGACACCAGTCAGATATCATTTTTAATCAATTACAATCATTTTAATTAAAAATTAAAATAAAACACATCAATGCCTCAACTATTTATCGTGCGGCACGCCGCCCTCCGATGTCTTCTTCGTACGCCGCGACTTGCAAAAAGTTCTACCTGTCCAACCAGCCTCTCGTGCGGGCGCGCGTCCTCTACGCTTGTCATGCTCGCGGCCGCACAACTTGTAGTAAGTAACATTGTCTGGCTGGATGCTCGCGTGGGCAAGCGTCTCCAAGCTCATCCTGCCGCACGGCCGCGCGACTTACAGTTGGTGAATTATGGTTCTGCTCTTGAGTTTGGTTCTATATTGTTGCTGCTACTACTGAAATGTCCTATGTCCACCCATGCTTGTCCATCTATGCTCCGCTCAATCCTCAACCATGCATATCCCAACTCTTGCCTTGCCTCATGCGTCCATTAGCTTCGTGTCCTCTAGTACCACCAAATTAGGCCGATTCCTGTACTTATTCACCAAAAGGAGTTTTAAGTAAATGCAATGCAAAATAACATGAAATGCAACTAAAACACAATAAAATGTATCTGAGATGGGCATAGTTCGCATGAATTGGTATTCAATAAGTAGGTATAAATACCACTGATCAATCCAGTGCCTTGCACGGCGGATATTACCCCTATTGCCGTCAGATCCTTGTTGGGAGTTCCGGCGGAGGCGCTCAAGGGCGGGGGCTCGTGATGTGTCCTTTGAGCGTAGATGTTATAAGCGGGCTGTTGAGTGAGCCCATACCCGATGATGTGAGAGTCAGGGATCGCATTCTTCGGTGATTGTTCCTGATGATCATTAGGGGCTACTTTATAGCAGATAATTCCTCTACGGTGTCCTTCGCTTTGATCAGTGCCACTAAACACGTGGACCGTATGGGAGAGTATGATTGGGGTTCCTACACCTTTGCTTACTTCCTCAGGGGAATGCGCATGCGATCGCAGGGCTTGACTGAGGCATGGTTAGGATTCTACCCATTTCTGCTGGTGAGTGCTTCTCTTGTCTTTTCCCATATATAGGTTAAGAGTGTTGACTGATAGCAGATGTTGCCTTTGTGTTGGCAGTTTTGGGCCTATGAGAGGCTTCCATGTTTGCGTCCTGTGAGCGTGTTAGGTTTAGACACCTATCCATGAGGACAGAGATGGCATCATTCCATACTGGTTGAGGTCCCTGTTGCTGAGGGTTTCACTCATTGTCGCCTACAGCTGGAGTTGATGACAGCGGATGTCATTACATGGGATCTCTATTCTAGAGAGCATTTGGGAGTTGGATTTGAGGATGGGTATCCGACTGGAGTTGAGTACGTCATTTCCACTCGCAGGATTCCTCTCTTCAAAGATGGAGGATGAGAGCTCTATTTAGGAGAGTGTGCTATCAGAAGCACTACAAGAGAGATTCGCATGCCAATCTTGCCTCCTGCCAGGCGTTATTGGCCTGTTTCGCAGTCACCCGTCATTCACATCCCATTGTTGGGGATTGACGGTTATACTTTGTCAAAGGGCCCCTGGACTCAGGAGATTTCCAGCATTGGTGGACCCCTCGTACCATTGGAGCTCAGACCCGCGCCACACAGTTTATGGGGGATATGATTCCAGGATCCGTGATGATGACGGATTGGCTAGGCTGTGTTAAAGATCCGACTCATGTTACACAGATTGATAGATTGACCTGGACAAATTGGGACCCATACACATCTTTTCATTTGGCATTTGGGCGAGAGATCCTTGAGGTAGATAATTTTGATCCTTCCAGCCTCAAGCGCCGCCCCTCGGGTGACCCATATGGCTTTGCTTCAGATCCTCTATTGTATCGGCCGACATCCCCTGAGATAGGGATCCGAAGGACTCGGAGTAGTTACATCAGGTGGACAGGATTGATGATGTAGACATCGACACCATTGACTTTTTCTGATGTATTTCTCGTTATCTCTTTTGATAGGCCTCTGTTAGCTGTTAGGTAGCTTCGCCCCATTCTCGCTATATCTTTTGATAGGCCTCTGTTGGATGTTGGGTAGCTTCACCCCATTTCTCTGTATTTTAGTTGTACAGAGATGTATTAGATGATGATATACTTAGGAATGTATGTACAATTTTCCATTCCCTATATCATATTGCATCTATTATATCATGCATGTTAATGTTATGCATATGTATGTATGTATGTACAGAGATATTCAACATTGACCCCTGGATGGTCTTATGACACGACCCGTACAGATGTCTTCTTCGATAGTTAGCCGTATTGATCATACCCCACCATTTTTGGTGGTATCCGTATCTCGCCATGGTATGATAGTTTATCACCATCGAGACATGGTGATCGTAGATGATTCTTTGCAAAGATACTATGACCTCGCTGATGTTTCAGGTTCCCATAGGATTTGTAGAGGGTATGCTAGAGCACTGGGTATCGGACAGATGGGTTTTCCGATTCGGGCCCCAGGAGTTGACTCCTACTTTGGAGAAGTATGCACGGTTGACGATGCTGCCGTGGACAGACCTTGCGTACATATGGCTATCGGAGACATGAGAAGACAGTTCATGACCCTCACCAGATTGAGACGTAGAGCGGTACAGGACGAGATTACATCCGGCCACGTGATATCCCAACGTTTTCTGTTTGACAGATTTGGCTATGAGGATAGTTATGCACGGCATTTCGGGGATTTCACCACACCGAAGGATCATTGGCGTTCAGCCAGAGTGGATGTGCTGCTATTGTGCGTATTGTCATACGTCTTCATGCCACGATATATGGATGAGCTGGATATCGGCGCCATTATGGCAGTGAGAGCTCTCAGGGAGGGTCATACCATTATACCGATGATCATTGCGAGAGACTACGAGGTCGACTACATCTTCACGCACTTATCTGGTATGAGTGTTTACAGGTAGCTCGGTCATGCTGTATGTGTGGTTTATATCACACTTGAGACCGATTGGCACACTCAGATGACAGGGGTTTTGCTTTACCCATGATATAGCCATGTCATACTCCTTTTAACCTACGGAGTGTACAAATGCTGCATCGTGGTCAGCTTTCCTGGCAGGGATTAGGGATCCGTTTGCTATATTGCCGTGTTCAGGGCTTAGCTCACCCTACAGCTTCATTACTCATGCTCCGGGCATGGATTATGTAAGACCTCGGATTTTTTTTTATATATAAATAAAATTAAATTTCCTTTATTCATTATCTTGAAATAATAATGAGTTAATTTGATATAATATTTTGGTTATGGGTGAAATGTGCAAATTTTACAAAATAAGCAAGTGGTTATAAAATATTCATTGTTATCGGGGAATATTCGTTTGGTCGTGGAATATTCTTTTTGTCGGGAATATCCGTACGACGGCGCAGTCATTTGTGAGCCCCATAACAAAATAACTGTCGGATGAAGAAAACGACAAGTTTGAGTTTTTAAAAATAATGGCGTAATTGTTACCGTTAACACTGTTGGATTACCTGGTGGTTAAAATACAATAATACGCGTGGTTGCATAGTTGCACACGGTATTACACAGTATTTTTGAATTATTGATTCTTACTTATGAAGGCACTACTCAATAATTGTTACAGTAATTACTGTTCAATATTTTCTTTTATTGGTTCAATAATTACTGCGTTGATATTTTATATTATTGTTGTTTCAATAATTGTCAACGCACAAATATTTCCATTATCGGATCAATAATTCATATTATTTGAATAATATTATTAGATAGCATTATTGGCAATGTCTAGAAAGTTACTGTCAAGGAGAGGTTTGGTCACCTAATTAAGCGCTCCAAGATGAGGAGAAATCCTTATCGAAAAGCCCCTCTTTCATAGAACTACCGGGTTGTCATTATTGTGATTCTGTAATATTATTTGTGAATAATTAATTATTGATTTATATGATAAGGAAATATTTATGTTTATGTGGATATAAATGATGGAATTAATGCTGAGGTATTTTATTAGTATTTTGTCGAAATGAAGAACAAAATTTGGAAATTTTTAAAAAATTAGTTTATTACTTGATTTTGTAAAATCTATAACTCTTTATGTATAATGATTTAGGAGATGAGTAATATATCAAAAGAAAGTCCTGGAAGTAAGCTAAACGTAGAAGTTTGAATCACCTAAAAATTCTTTGTGGATTTTTCGTGGTGACTGTTTGAGTCAAACTGGTACGAGGGACTTATAGTCCGAAAATCAAATCAGTGTTCTTAAGCTCTATTGCGTGAGTTATAATTTTGATCCGAGCATTGGATCCTTATGATTTTTGGATATGTTATACATATATATGTTGAGTATATGTCCACAAATTTTGAACCGTTAAAAATTAACGTATGATTTGTTATGAATTTTAAGAGGTATTGAAAATCATCCGTTTATGGATTTCGGATATTTTTGTCTGGAATTTGGAAAAACTTAAAGCTACAAAGTTGTAGAGAATTCGATTTCGTGTGGAATGAACATAAAATTCATATTTTTCTGATAAAAGGGCTATTTATTATGAATTATTGAAGTTTCTGATTATTGTTTAAATGATAAAACATTTTGGAAATTTCTAGAATTGGTGGGCCCCACTTTGGTTGGTGAAAAAATGTGCTGGAATTTTATTTCAAATGTGGTGGGTGGAAATAGTAGCAGGTAAAGCCATCAGGTTGCAGGTTTAGTCTGCTTCAGCGTGCTAGCATTTTCCTATAAATAGGTGCTTAGGTTAGAAGTGAAAATCACACCAGAAACATAAGCTTTCTCTCTTTCTCTCTCTATATTATCGAGCGTATTTAGATACTTTGAGAGTTGCTATTCAGTACAAGTTTCATTCATCATCACATCCAGGCCTTTCATTCCGGCTTGTTTCTTTGAGAGTGGGGATGTTATTTTTTTCTTAAATGATATTATTTTCTTCAATATCATTATGCTGAGATATTGTTATAAATTTTATTGTGGAATTTCTATCTTTTTTGTGTCGGGGTTACTATTTATGTATACGGCACTATTCACGTATACCGCACTATTCACAAATACGACACTATTCACCGAAAAATAAAATTTTCTCGTTTTCGTTCCAGATGTCTTTTATGGTTACTATCTTTGATTATATTCGTGTTTTGATCTTTATTTTTGAATTCTACTTCACACTTGGTTATTATGGAGTATTATACAATTTGGATAAATCGAAATACGAATCCCTAATATTTGTCCTTCTATCTCACTGGATTCGTTCTCTAAAATGTTTTTCATCATCCTCAGTCCTTAATGGTGATACTTGATGAATATCTTTGGCATGTAGTGCAAAGATGAATGATTACCTGATGAATATCTTTGGCCCGTAGTGCAAAGATGAATATTTGATTCAAGATGTATACTGATTGATGTTACAGGGTTAAAATGTGAGACCCCAGATTTTATGAATAAAGATTTAAATTTCTCGAATTTTTTTTTTTGAATATTATGGTGTGGATTTGATATAATGTTATAGTTGTGGGTAATATTTACAAATTTTGTAAAGTAAGCAAGTGGTTATATAATATTCGATTGGTGGGGAATATTCGTTTTAACAGAGAATATTCGTACGACGGCACAATCATTGGTGGACCCCAAAACGAAAGTATTATCGTAGTAAGAAAACGATGTAATTATCTTTTATTAAAAATAACTACGAAAGTGTTACTAATTAAAACCTGTTGAACTACCTAGTAGTAAAAGAAATACGATGTCGTGTGGGCGCATAGTAGCACTACGGTATTATTAGTTATTGATGCTTACGTGAGAAGTCACTTTCGGTTATACTCAATTATTACTACGATAATTGCTTCGCATCATATCTCTCATATTATTGATTCGATTATTGTCACAGTATCATCTACATAATATGATATATTATTAAATCAATAATTGAGACGACAAAGCTATTCATATTATTAAATTGCAATATTTACAATGTCTAGAAGTTCTGTCAAGGAGAGGTTTGGTCATCTAATTGTGCGCCAATAAGGAAAAATTCTTATCGGAAAGCCCCCTCTTTATTGGGAACGACCTGGTTGTTAAATATTGTGAGTTATAATATTAATGATGAATAAGTTCGTGTTGATTAAAGATGAATTTGATAATTCCATTGTGTTGGAATTATTAGTGTTAGTGGAAATCGACATCTATTCTGATGATAATTGATGTCTGGGGGTTATATTGATAAATTGGGTAATTAATCGGATAAATGAGCAATTAATTGCTACTAATTCACATGCTTATATAACTATTTGTTCACATGTGTGTACTATTGATTCACATTCTTGTACTATTAGGGGAGTTGGTGCAAGATTGATAATACTTGCATGACACAGTTACTTTCTTTATTATTACATTGGAACATCACATGCATGCGGATTACGCATGGCTGGTTCATTCTTTATTATTATGTTGGAATATCACATGCATGCGGATTACGCATGACCTGGTTCCATTCTTTATTATTCTTTTGGGAATAACCTGTCTGTGCGGTCTATCGCATGCATGGTGAATTCTTCTATTATTCCATTCTTTATTATTCTGTTGGAATAACCTGTCTATGTGGATTATCGCATGCATGGTGAATGATCCTTTGTATTCATATGAATAATATTTTCATTCAAAAGGGGTTTTTGCTAGGGGTAGTTTCGTAATTTTTTTGATCCTAAAAAATTTTGGAAAAATTTAAAATGATAATTTGATGAGTTTTCTAGATTGTGTCCAAAAATGACGATTTTTGGATGTATAGATTAAGAGTTATGGATTTTATGGGAAAAGACTATTTTAAAAATAAACCCTTATAACTCTTTGTGGTTAACTCCAAAATTAGTGAAATTTTTATTGGGAGTACATGTATATAGCAGGAGTATACCCTGTAAATTTTGGAATTTTTGGACTAAAGTACAATTTATGATAAATGTCTAAATATTCGGCAATTTTGGCCATATGAAAAATAGTAAATGAATTTTAAAAATTCTGAGAAAAATATATGCTCAATATGAGACTATATTCTGCTAAATTCCAGGAAAGAAATATTTTTCGGACTTATTTGGTATTTTTTTATGAAAATGAACTAGTTATGAGTAAATGAATTAAATATGTTATGTGAAGTAACAAAATTGGAAAATAGGATTTTTATGGCTTAGGAATCCTATATAGGGTATATGCAGATTTTTGATGAGGGATTTGATCATTGGTGAAGAAATCTTATGAGTATGACATTTTTGAATGATTAAATGCATTATTTGGTAAAGTGTAAACAATTAAAATAAATTGTTTATAAGTTTAAAAAATGATTAAAATATTATAATAATATTAAAATATGAGTTTATTAAGTGATTGATAATATTTGGATAAATTTAAAGTCTTTAATATTTATCCTTGTTTTCGTTTGATTAATGCTTATATCATTGTCATCATCCTCATGCTTATATTATGATGAAAGTCATCTTTGGCTTACGTGCGTAGATGGACTTGGTATGATTATAACCGAGGATCATTCAAGATAATCACACCGTAATGTTATAAATGATGTGGTAAAAGTCCTCGATTGGCTTTGAAGTGCATTGATGGACAATTTTTGGTATGATTATGACCAAGGATTATTCGGTATAGTCATGACCATTGATGATTTAATGAATATCCTTGGCCCGTAGTGCAGGGATGACTCGATGATGTGGTTTATTTATTAAAATTTGAATCTCGGTGATAAAAATTGATGAAAACATTTTAAATCATAGAAGATAGTAGATATCATGCTCTACTTGACTCTTTTAATGGATTGCTTATTCCGCTGTAGTTAAACTTGATGTCTATTGTATTTTATCAGTTTAACATTGTTGAAGGCTAATGATAATTTATCCTGCATTATCTTAGTCATAATATTTCTTACTGGGCTAGTTGAGCTCACACTTTTGCTTCCATTGTTCTCTTCAGGAAATGAGAACGTTGCCGGGACTAACCGGGGAACGGAGTGATGGTCCGAGATGGTGTTATAGTAGTCCTCACTATTCTATAAAATAGTGTGACAATAAATATAATGAGGACTCTATTTGAGAGTGGATATTGTCTAGAAGGCAATATTCCTGTTTTAAACTCTCAGCTATGTTTTGTCGTATATTACACGACATTTGTATAATTAAGTTTGTATTTGTATTCTGTACCATGTATTTGGCGACTCAAGATGGGTGATGTATACCTGTTTTGGGGGCGTCACATAAAATATTGATGATGGACTTTTAAATTCATAGATGATAGTAGATTTCATTCTCTACTTAACACTTCTAATGAATTGTTATTTACGCTGCAGTTGTTGATCTAAAACTTGTTATCTATTATATTCTATCAGATTTTTCCCTGTTGAAGACTAAGGATAATTTGTTGTATATTATCTTAGTCATAATATTCTTTCTTGGGCTAGTTGAGCTCACCCTTTTCCTTTTGTTCCATTTTTTCTCGCTTAGAGGCGATAACATAGCGAGAACCCGATCGGGGTATAGAGTGATGGTCCTGAGCAGTTGTTTTAGCGATCCTCACTATTTTTGTAAAATAGTGCATCAATAATTATAATGAGGACTTTATTTGGGTGTGAATATTGTCTAGAAAACAATATTGTATTTAAACTCACAGTATGTGTTGTCGTATTTTGCACGACAATTGTATTAATAAAGTTGTAGTTGTTTTCTGTACCATGTATTTGGCGGCTCAGAATGGGTGATGTATACCTATTTTGGGGGCGTCACAGTTGGTATCAGAGCTTAGGGATATGGTCTCTGGCGGAGATCGGTGAATAGAACTAGGAGGGGAGAGACGAGTAAATCCTTCGCTAGTGTATCCTACCTAAGCTTATTTGTTGGTCGATAATAATATAGGGATATTATGTGACAAGTTAATTTGTTTAATTAACGCTTGTTTTATGGCAGTTTTTAAGAATGACAACTGATAGCGTTAACAATGAAGTGAATGAGATCGTGGAGACACCTCTAATCACCAACCAAGATAATGTGATGTCAGGCGAAGAAGGAATTAGAGATATTCATGTGGTGAGTGAAGAATTGATAGTTGCACCCGAGATAGTCGCAGAGGTAGCAGCTGAGAGTGAGGAAGAAGAGGAAGAAGAGGAACCTGAGGAGAATTTATTAGAAGAATTTTATGATCAAAATTTAGAATTGCAAAATCGTATTCATGAGTTAGAAGAGCAGGCTGAAGAACGGCAGGCGATCGTGGAGTAAAATGATGCAACAATTAAAGCTTGTGTTACCCGATATGTGATGCTCGAATGAAGCACTCTTTAGCGAGTATAAGATGATAAAGCCGGAATCAATGAAAGAAGAAACAATTGAGCAGTAAGAATGAGTGATGCGTGGGTAAAAAGCCACACGACGCGTTGATATTGTGGAAAGAGATGTCCGATCTAAGAAGGCTAAAATAGATGATATGTATTTCTCTTTTGAATGAAGAATTGAGAGAACCCAACATCGAGTTTTGAATTACCACATATACATTGTGGTCAACCCCAATTCGATATGGATCGAAGATTAATGATTCGAGATCATGAAACAGAGAACGATGAAGCGGTTGAGGTGGAATATGCCATATAGAAAAAGTCAATTTCAACGGTAGTGATGACACCAAATGCTGCCCCAGACAAGTCAAAGCCGGGTAGTTCAAGGGAGAGCGGTTGTCATGACTTCCCAACAAGTGAGAAACCCAAATAAAGTTATCACGAGTTAGTTAATCATAAATTTTTGCGAAGTCTATACCCTGTTAGATACCGGGTCTACCCATTCTTTTATTTATCTTGCTTGTGCTCAACGTTTGAACTTGACTTCGGAGAAATTAGACTTTGACTTATCTATTGAAACTCTGTTAGGAGAAACTTTTGTTACATCCATTGTTTATAAATCTTGCTTGATCTAAGTTGGCACCATCACATTACCTGTTGATCTTATCTCTTTAAAGATACTTGCTTTTGATGTGATTTTAGGAATTGATTGGTTAACTACTCATCATGCCAAAATTGATTGTTTTCGTAAGGTTGTTAGTTTTCATATTCCTAACCAACCTGTTATGCGAATTCAAGCAACCAAACTATTGAAGTCAAACACTTTCATATCAAGCCATAAAGCCATTCGTTTATTAAAAAATGGATGTCAAGCTTTCTTAGCCTATGTTATTGACTTGAACAAAAACACATCGGATTTGAATGATATTTCTGTTGTTAATGAATTTCCTGACGTATTTCCTGGCCTACCACCAGAGTGTGATATTGAATTTTGTATCGACTTTGAACCTGGTACAAAACCCATTTGTAAAATCTCATATCGAATGGCTCCTATTGAACTTCAAGAGTTAAAAACCCAAGTACAAGAGTTGGTACTCGTGCCTCTATCTGGTGACTTCCTTTGTGGAATGCACCAAAGCCAGACTCTCCGTAGGGGACTCTATATTTGTGTGGTGGTAAAACGATAGGTGCCATTATGACGTGATATCCAAGATTAGGATATGAATCACAGTTGAGAGCAACCGAAGTCTGTGACCAAAGTACGTAGCTTTCTGGGCTTAGCTGGTTAGTATCGGAGATTCGTGGAAGGATTTTCTCGAATCGCTACTCCATTAACTTAGCTGACTTGGAAAGATACAAAATTCGTATGGAGCGAGGAATGCGAGAAGATTTTGCAAGAGCTCAAGAGGCGACTCATTTCGGCACTTGTTCTGACCATACCATCTTAGAAAAGCGAACGTGGTAGCTAATGCGTTGAGTAGAAGATCGTACGCGAGTACGAGTGCGATATTGTTGAACACAAAGACCTATTTTGTATAATTTACAAATGATAAAGATAGAGTTAAAGACTCTATGGACCCACATTATGATGTCAAATATACGAGCAGAATCGACTTTAATTGATAAAGTTAAAACCGCTCAAGCTATACACCGGAGCTGATGAATATAAAGAAGAAGGTGCAAGAAGGCGTTATTCTAGAAGTAAGACTCGATGAAGAGAAGAAAGCTCAAACCTTCGATTTATTTGAAATCCTCGATCGAGTAGGAACTGTGGCTTATAGACTCGCCTTAACGCTAAGTATGTCGCGTGTTCATAACGTTTTTCACGTATCGATGTTACGTAAATATGTGGACGACCCAAACCACATTATTTCGTTAAAACCAGACGAGATAGCCGAAGATTTAACGTACGAGGAGGTACTTGTCAAGATCTTGGATAGGAAAGAACATGTCCTACGCATAAAGGTTATACCACAAGTTAAGGTTTTGTGGAGGGACCGTGCTATTGAAGAAATGACCTGGGAGTTGGAATCAAAAATGAAAGCAAGGTACCCTCACCTTTTTGAAACACCAGGTGCGTACATCAATTTCGAGGACGAAATTTCATAGGGAGGGGATGTTGTAAGACCCCGATTTTTTTTATATATAAATAAAATTGAATTTCCTCTATTCATTATCTTGAAATAATAATGAGTTAATTTGATATAATATTTTGGTTATGGGTGAAATGTGCAAATTTTACAAAATAAGCAAGTGGTTATAAAATATTCATTGTTGTCGGGGAATATTCGTTTGGTCGTGGAATATCCGTACGACGGCGCAGTTATTTGTGAGCCCTATAACAGAATAACTGTCGGATGAAGAAAATGATAAGTTTGAGTTTTTATAAATAACGGCGTAATTGTTACCGTTAACACTGTTGGATTACCTAGTGGTTAAAATACAGTAATACGCGTGGTTGCACAGTAGCACACAGTATTACACAGTATTTTTGAATTATTGATTCTTATGTATGAAGGCACTACTCAATAATTGTTACTGTGAGATCCCGAATTTTATGAAATAAAATTATTCAATTTTTCTATTTTGGTAAATAGTTAAATTGATAAAAGTTTAAAGTTAAGGGTCATATTTGAAATTTTTTCAAAGTAAGCAAGTTGTCATAAAATAACAGGTAGTAAAAGTACAGTAATACACGTGGTTGCATAGTAGCACACGGTATTGATTATTGATGCTTACGTGAGAAGTCACTCCGCTTATACTCAATTATTGCTACGATAATTCTTTGCATCATATCTCTCATATTATTTATTCAGTTATTGTCACAGTATCATCTGCATAATATTTTATATATTATTAAATCAATAATTGAGATGACAAATTTATTCATATTATTATTTGCAATATTGACAATGTCTAGAAGTTACATCGAGGAGAGGTTTGGTCACCTAATTGCGCGCCAATAAGGAGAAATTCTTATCGGAAAGCCCCCTCTTTCCTGGAAACGACCTGGTTGTTAAATATTGTGAGTTATAATATTAATGATGAATAAGTTCGTGTTGATTAAAGATGAAATTGATAGTTCTATTGTGTTGGAATTATTAATGTTAGTAGAAATTGACATTTATTTCGATATTAATTGATGTCTGAAAGTTTACTGACCAGTTGGGTAATTAATCGGATAAATGAGCAATTAATTGCTATTAATGCACATGATTATAACTATTTGTTCACATGTGTGTACTATTGATTCAAATTCATATACTATTAGGGGAGTTGGTGCAAAATTGATAATACTTGCATGACTAAATTAAAGATGGAGGTATAGATGGAGGTACTATACTGTAATTCATATTTTCACATGATTATAACTATTGAGTCACATGATTGTACTATTAATTCACATGATTTACTATTAGGGGAGGTGGTGCAAGTTTGATAATACTTGCAGGACTAAATTAAAAATGAAAGAAAAGTTGAAGGTATTGTACTGTAATATTTCGAGCCCCAAAACGTGCAATTATCGAAACTATATTTTCCTATAAATAGAAGCTCACGCTTCCTTCATTTTTCACCAATTCATTAAAGCTATAGAGCAATTATTATAGAGAGAAATTATAGAGAGAAAGAAGAAGAGAAGTCTGCTACCTCACTATTCCAGTATCCTATTTTTTCTAAGGTAAGGGGTATTATTCTTTCGTATTCATGAAGATAGTTATTTTCTTTCAATACTCATAAGGGTTGTTATTCCATTCATTATTATTATGTTGGAATAACCTATCTATGCGAAGTACCGCATACATGGTAAAATTCTTCTGTTATTCCATTCTTTATTATTCTGTTGGAATAACCTGTCTGTGGGGTCTATCGCATGCTTGGTGAATTCTGTTGTTATTCTATTCTTTATTATTCTGTTGGAATATCCTATCTGTCCGGATTACGCATGACCTGGTTCCATTCTTTATTATTATATTGAATAACTCATCATGCTAAGTACCGCATACATGGTAGTAAAATTCTTCTCATTATTCCATTCTTTATTATTACATTGGAATAACTCATGCGTCGCGATCTATCGCATGCTGGTGAATTCATTTGTTATTCCATTCTTTATTATTACATTTGGAATATCACATGCATGCGGATTACGCGACCGGTTCCATTCTTTATTATCCTGTTGGAATATCCTGTCTGCATGCGAATTACGCATTTAATTCAGGTTCCATTCTTTATTATTCATTGGGAATAACTTTTGTCTCATGCGATCTATCGCATGCATGGTGAATTCTTCATTATTTTATTCTTTATTATTATTCGCTGAAATAACACATGCCTATGTGGATTACAACATGCATGGTGAACGATCCTTTGTATTCATTCTTTATTAAATTGTGGAAATGATCTGTTTACGTGGATTACCGCATGGCGGATGAAAATCTATTTGCAGTTTCGTAATTTTTCTGACCCTCAAAAATTCTGAAAAAATTTAAAATGATATTTTGTTGAGTTTTCTAGATTGTGTCCAAAAATAACGATTTTTGGATGTATAAATTAGGAGTTATGAATTTTATGGGAAAAGACTATTTTAAAAGTAAACCCTTATAACTCCTTGTGGTTAACTCCAAAATTGGTGAAATTTTTATTGGGAGTACATGTATATAACAAGAGTATACCTTGTAAATTTTGGAATTTTTGAACAAAAGTACAATTTATGATAAATGTCTAAATATTCGGCAGTTTTGGCCATATGAAAAATAGTAAATGAATTTTAAAAATTCGAAAAAATATATGTTCAATATGGGACTATATTCTTGCTAAATCCCAGAAAAGAAATATTTTTGAGACTGATTTGGTATTTTTCATGAAAATGAACTAGTTATGAGTAAATGAATTAAATATGTTATGTGAAGTAACAAAATTGGAAAATAGGATTTTATGGCTTGGGAATTCTATATAGGGTATATGCAGATTTTTTATGAGGGATTTGATCATTGGTGATAAAATCTTATGAGTATGGCATTTTTAAATGATTAAATACATTATTTGGTAAAGTGTAAACAATTGAAATAAATTGTTTATAAGTTTAAGAAGTGATTAAAATATTTTTATAATATTAATAATATTAGATTATGAGTTTATTAAGTGATTGATAATATTTGGATAAATTTAACGTCTTTAATATTTATCCTTATTTTCGTTTGATTAATGCTTATATCATTGTCATCATCCTCATGCTTATATTGTGATGAAAGTCATCTTTGGCTTACGTGCAAAGATGGACTGTTGATTATTGATTTTACAATTGTATATCTTTGGCTCACGTGTAAAGATGGTCTGTTAATTATTAGTTTTATAGTTGTATATCTTTGGTTTACGTGCAAAGATGGACGGTTGATTATTGATGTTACAATTGTATATCTTTGGCTTACGTGCAAAGATGGACTGTTGATTATTGGTTTTATAGTTGTATATCTTTGGCTTACGTGCAAAGATGGACCGTTGATTATTAGTTTTGTAGTTGCATATCTTTGGCTTACGTGCATTGATGGATAGTTGTTAGTATGATTATAAACAGGGATTATTCGGTATAATCATGACCATTGTTGAAAACACGAATATCCTTGGCCCGTAGTGTATGGATAATTCATGGTCGTAATACTAATGAATATCCTTGCCGTAGTGTAGGGATGATTCGATGATGTGGATTAATTATTAAGCTGAATCTCAGCGATAACTTATTGATAATACACTTTTAATTTGTAGAAGATAGTAGATATCATGCTCTACTTGACTCTTCTATAATACAGTTGTATGTCTTTGGCCTGTAGAGAAAAGATGAATTGTTAATGAATATCTTTGGCCCGTAGTGCAAAGATGAATTTATTAGTATGATTATGAACAAGAATTGTGATTTGGTATAACCATAATTTTTGATATTTAAGGTAAAGACTTGTGATGAAAATTATCTTCGTCCTGGGTGCGAAGAGGAATTTAGAATCACAATTATGATTATTAGTTATTCACATGACTATGGACAGGAATTATTGATTGATGTTACAGGGATAAAACATTGTTGGTGGACTTTTAACATGGAGAAGATAATAGACCCTATGGTCTATTTGACTCTTCTAATGGATTGCTCGTTCCGCTGCAACTATGGTTGAAAAGTTTTATCATCTACCATATGTTCTAAATCTCTAATTTATTACTGATGAAGGTTATTGATAATCCAATTATCTTTAGTCATGATATTCTTTACTGGCTAGTTGTGCTCACCCTTTTTGCTTCACAATTCCTTTTAGGTAATAAGAGTGTAGCTGGGTCGAGTGAGGATAACAGGAAAATAGTGGATGGTCCGAGACTGTCGAAGTTTCTCAATACATTATAAAATAGCATGACATGCAACAGATAATTTTATACGTCACTTAATAATTGATTTTGGCAAACAAAAATAGGGTGATGAGAACCCGACTTTGAAAGCGTCAAAAGTGCACCTCATTAGAATGAATATGATAGTAATCTTCTCGTTCTTCTTTGGGGTCTTAAAATATTTGTTACTGTATTTTATATGGCATTGTAACAATTTGAGTTTGGATACTGTCTACGAGACAATATTGTATTAAAATTCACATCTTATGTGTTGTCGTACTCTGCATGACAGTTCAACAGTTGTATAAATGAAGTTTGTATTTGATTTTTATAGAGGGATATCTGGCGACTCAGAATGGGTCGTGTGGACCTATTTTGGGGGCATCACAAATGGTAACAGAGCTTAGAGATATGGTCGCTGGCGGAGATATGAGTCTAGAACTAGGAGGGGAGAGACGAGTTATATACTTCGCTAGTGTATGACTTACTGTTGCCTCTTTTTCAGTTCTAACAAAAGAGCTCTAACTCATGCAAGCATACACGTGTCAACAAGTAATATAGAGTAAGTAGAGTATCGTCCCACAGAGAAATTGTTTATTTTAAACTACTATTCATCAATTAAATCACTATTCTTATATGCTTAAACTAAGGATTATAACTGTGAATTATTCTAAATGCAAATAATAACTAAAACGAGAATAAAAATGTGATAAATCAAATCTGGAAATAATGGGATCCTAACTTCATTTAATACTTCATCCAATTACTACTATCATGCAAGAATGTTCACATATCAAAGGAAAGTAGCCAAGAGCACTAAACTAGTCATAACCATTTTTCAATGCACTATGACCTACTTACATAGTATCCATAAGCGATAAACACCAGGAAATCATCAATATACCTAAAATTACTATATGTCTATGTGAAATTGCAACTATATTGAATTTAAGCACAAACCCTTATTTTAGCTCATACGGTGAATTAGTATATGTCTATCTAATTCACGAAATACACAAGCCATGTAAAACAACCCCATATACGTATGCTATCATGATTACAATCCATACTTGCATGTCCTCTTTTAATTCCATACAAGTACTAAAACAAATGGTGATCAAGCATTCATGCATGCAAAATAACCATGGTAGAAATTCCCTATGATATGTAAAACATTTCAGCAATCAAGCATGCAATTAAACTACATATTAAAATCCGTTAGAATCCCATAATGGAGTTTAGTTCATGACTGAACCAAAAGCCATTATGGGATCAAAGCTAAACATGGCTAATAAGCAAACAATTAAAAGATGGCGGATAGAAATGATCAAACCTAATTGCTGATTAAAATCCACTAGTAACATTCAAATCCACATTAAAATCTAGCAACAAAACAATCGCCTTCCACAATGAAAGAAAATCCCAAGAAGAATTAGAAAAGATGGAGTTTTGGCTTTGTTCTATGTTGGAATCTCTCCTAGAGTGTAAACCCTAGTTACGATATGAAAATACGTCCAAAAGTGATGAAAGATGCGTCTGACACCAGTCAGAAATCGTTTTTTTGTTAATTACAACCTTTAAAATCAAAATAAAAATAAATTAGCAAAGAAGAGCCATCGCCATGCGTGCAATACGCCTTTCCTTCATAATTCTCGCACGCGCGCGCGACTTGCAGTGTGCAATATTTGTCCAGCCGTGTGCTTGCGCGGGCGTGCGTCCTCAAGCCTAATCTACCATCGTGGTATTGCAATGGCTTTCTCTGATCTGCACTCGACTTTCTTTGCGCTTCTCGATTACTCGTTCTGCATTGTTGCTTCTTCCTTCTTGATTTGCTCTCTTTGGTCATTCCTTTGTCCATCCATGCTTAGTCTCCTCGCTCCACTTGATCCTCACGCCATGCCTCCATTTACTTATGCCATCTAACACCACCACTTAGGCCATTTCCTGCACTTTTACACCAAAAGAGTTCTCAATACATACAATGCAAAATAACATGAAATGCAACTAAAAACACATTAAAATGTACTTGAGATGGGCACAGTTAACATGAATTTATATTCAATAAGTAGGTGTAAAACCCACTTATCAAATAACCCCAAACTTGAATAATTGCTTGCCCTCAAGCAATGCATGCAAAATAACAATGAAAATGCAAAAGCACTACTATGCAACTAAATTAATATGCAAATTTGTCTCACATTGTTCCAACTCTAATAGAGTTTCAGTCCAAAAATGCCTCAGTGAATTATCCAGATTCAAGAATACAAATTCAAACCAAACGATAGGTATAATATCATACACTTAGGTTATTCATACATGCTATAGAGATGCTGTGTGTGTGTGTTGTGTTCACCAAAACTTGATTTAAGCAAAGAATACACATGCTAAATTACTCAAAATAGAAAATTATAGTCTGAATCAAGACTCATGTATACTTATGCACAAAGACTGTTCCAACATATCAAAATAAACTGAGGTTCAACAATGGGCTTAACTGCTTTATTGCTACTCACGAGGGTGAATTTTCGCTCTTTCCTGCGGTATTTATTACTATATTTTTTTTTCGCATGACTGTGCAATGCCTTATTTCATTAGGCAACACTGCTACCCCTTAGCGAGCTTTCAACCAACGACTCCCAGACCATGAAAGACCTTAGGGCGCTAGGTGTAAAGACAATCCCCTCGGGCGTACTTACTCAAGTAGCCAGGGCCCCGAAATAAGACTAGTCACGTTATTGCTAATTGATTTTTTTTTGTTTTTTTTTATTTATAGATAATATACCCATGTTTTCCCAAAGTTTGAATGTCAATGTTTTTCAAGTCTACATCCTATGTTTTTTTTTTTGAACACTACATTTCCTATCGAGCAATGCAACACATACTTCTTATACCTACAAGTAATTGTGAACACCTCCGTGCATACCGAAAGCATTTAAACAGCAACACGAATTACATCGTGTAAAACATTATAACTACGTTCATGTTATCCTAAATATTCAAAAATCCTTCAGAATTCACTATCATCATTGTCTAGACAAAAATTTCCATAAAGCTAGAACTTTGTGAGACATACAAACTAACTAAAACAAAAAATTTCTAACACATAAACAAATAAACTAAACATGCAACATGACAAATAAACATGCAAAATTTTAAACTAATCATGTAATAACTACATGCAACTATCCTACTACCCCAATACCCCCAAACTTATAATATTCAATGCCCCATTAAATGAAGGTAAAGGGAAAAGAAAACTCCCCTAATGATCAGTGGCACCACCCTCCTCGGGTGGTGAATCTGGTGGTGGATATGGCACTTCTGTCCTGAACTGAGGCCACTCTAGCATCGTTCCTTGCTGTGCAAAGGCCTCGGCCAAGGCCCTCGTGAGTCCCGTCGTAAATGCTCCGAAATTATCGTACATGACATCGACTTTTCGCTCCAACCTTCGGTGCTGGCGATCACTATGGGCAGTGGTCGCTTACGTGGACGGGCCCGCCTCATCTGTCTAAGAGGGCTACTGTGATGGCTCTGGAAATGTGGGTCGGAGAATAAATCCTCGTCCGCGCGGGTGTGGTTCACCTCCTGCCTAATCCTCGAATTTCGTAATGGTGGCGTGAGTTATGTCCTCGCTTGGGTTCTGCATCTGTTCATTGTCCCAATTGCACCCCTGATGAGCACATAGCATAGCTATCACTGAGGCATGGGGAATACTTCCCGTAGTGCTTCCCCGCAGATACTTCAAAATATTTTAGTGAATCAGATGGCCCACGTCAATGTACTTTCCCGTAATAATACCCCACAAAATGATCGCCCTTTCTGCTGTGATCTCATGCTGATGAGACGAGAGCACTAGCTTGGCACATATGAACAGATTCCACGCCTTTGCATATCGGTTCGTATTACAATTTGGGAATATCGTGGTGATTTGTGCCCGACTTTATACGTCCATTTAAATATCGACACGCACAACTCCTCAATCACCAATTCTAAGTCTGTCTCCAAATATGCATCTGTGACCCAATTAGCAGCCCCAATCGATGGTGTGTCTGTAATCCTAAACACTGCTCTGATAGCTGGAGGTCTGTAGCCTATTTCGAAACCACGAACTAAGGATAGACCGCTCATGGTGGCTTTAGCATTGGCATAGAACTCGCGGACTATACTCATCGGAATAGGTGTAGGGGTGGCAGTAAATCCAAGCCATCTGCGTTCGCGAATCATAGCACATAGCTGTCCATCTTGTTGCTCCGGCTTAAACCCTCTTTCTTTCACAAAGGTTTTGGTCACAATTCTGTAGTACTCCTGCTGGGCTTCCAAATCCAGAAATTTGGTATGGTTGACCACATCCTCTCCTTGACTTCCAGAGGAAGATGAAGAAGAAGATGAAGCTGAGCGAGATCGTTTCGGACCCATTTGACTTGAAAGAGATAATGCAGATGAATTCGACTGAGAATGAATGAAAGCTTATGAATTGATAAACCCCAAACTCATTTCTGCAAACCCAAATCAGGAACCCTAGCTTTATACTGCAGTGTAGAGACGTGGGTAGATTTAGAACATGGTAGAAATCGTGGATGATCACGTGGTAGAGAGATTGATGACTTGAATTTGTAACTGATAGAGAGGGAGAGACGTGAGTTATGGAGAGACACTGTGATTGTGCTTCTATTTTAGTTTCAAATGAGAGTCCAACTTAGCTCCAACACGTTTTTAAAATGTTTAAATCATCTCGATCCGGTCATTGTCACGGCGGCCGCTGGATGTTCATCGTGTTGAGCGCATGCGGGTATGAGTGTATGAGTTAGGTTGTGATTTGGCATGTCGGCGGCGGTAGCGCATTTATCTTCTGCGATCCTTGTGCGGCCGCGCAATCCTGATATCTACACTGCTGATGTTAAACTCCAATCTGCATATCAGTGATGCCTTCAATTGCTGATACCTACATAGAAATTAATGCCCATTGTTAAGACATGAATCAACGACCAAAGAAAGTTGCGCCTATTTCAAACATTCTCAATGCAAATCATGCTACACACTTAATTATGCAAAACAGACAAACTATCACAAATGAAATAAAAATGAGCTAACCAAATCAACCTAACTGAATGATTAAAAAGAAAATAGAGATAGAAATAATGGGTTTCCTCCCATCAAGCGCTAAGTTATAGTCAATTAGCCTGACTATCTCTTAATCTCAAGTCAAAGAAAGAATTGAGGTGACTTTCTGCCTGTCCACCTCACCCCGCAATTTAATGACTTCAGCTTTCGTCAATGGCTTTACCTTCAACTTTGGATTTTCACCAAGTACACAACTCCATGGTTCATAGTTTACCCAATTCTGTACCTCATCATTTAGGCCTCTATCCACCGAATTAATCCGAAAACATTCTTCTTCATCTGATGGGATCTTCATGGGTTTGAAGACATTAAAGGTAACTTCCTGATCATGTATACGCATCATGAGTTCCCCATTTTTCACATCTATCGAAGTCCTGCCTGTAGCTAAGAAGGGTCTCCCCAGTATGATTGGTATGCTTTTGTCTTCTTCGTAATCTAAAATGATGAAGTCAGCTGGAAAGATAAATTTATCCACCTTCACCAAGACATCCTCAACAATTCCCCGTGGGTACGTGATGGATCTGTCAGCTAGCTGTAATGAAATGTTTGTCTATCTTGGATCCGGCAATCCCAATTGATTGAATACTGACAAGGGCATCAGATTTATACTTGGCCCAAGATCACATAAACATTTACTGAAGCTCATATTCCCGATCGTACACGGAATTATGAAGCTGCCCGGATCCTTCAGCTTTGGAGGTAATTTCCGCTAAAGTACTGCACTGCATTCCTCTGTCAAGGCTACTGTCTCAAATTCATCTAATCTCCTCTTACTTGATAATATACCCTTTATGAACTTTGCATAGCTTGGAATTTGTTCTAATACCTCGGTGAAAGGTATATTGATTTACAGCTTTTTAAAGACCTCCAAAAATTTGCTGAATTACTTATCCTCCCTCTGCTTATTTAATCTCTGCGGATATGGAACCTGAGGGTGAATTGGTGGTATTGAAATAGTAGGCTTCTCAACTGACCGTGCTTTATCTTTTTCTTCATGTTGTACCTCAGAATTTTTTAGATTTTCTTTCTCGTGAGTCCACCGCTTTCATTCTCAGCATGGCCATGCAACCTCCTCGATGTAATCATCATGCGCAGCATACGACTATCGATACCTCTGAATATTTTTCCAATATCTCAATGTGATCGCTTGACATTGCTCCTTCCCGTCTCTTCTTGGATTTATCTCTGTATTACTTGGCAAAGAACCTTATGACCTGTTGTTAAGCATGCTCGCCATTTGCCCCATCTGAGTCTCCAAATTCTTAATAGCCACTGCTTGGCTTTTGATCATTACCTCTGTGTTTTCCATGTATTTCAACATCATCTCCTCCACTTCTGATTTCTTCTCTTGCTGAGGTGTAGCTGGGGTGTGATGTTGTTGTTGTTGAGAGAATCCCTACGAAAATGGTGGTTTTGGTGTAAACTGTAGCTGAGACGGTTGGGACTGAAATTGTTGATTCGGTTGAAATTGATTATGCTGATTCCCATGATTGTTTGACCAACTGAAGTTTGGATGATTTCGGTTGTTGGGGTGGTATGTGTTCTGAAACTGTCCTTGGTCTTTCCTGTAATTGCTCACATACTGTACCGATTCCGAGCTGATAGCACACTGATCTGTCGAGTGTGACCCCACACAAATCTCACATACGAAGGCAATTGTTTTCACTTTGCTCTCTGCCGTGTATCTATTTTCTTTTCCATAGCTGCCATCTGTGCCGACAACTACGTAATAGCATCTACCTTCAACACATCTGCAACCTTAGGCTGTGGCATCCGAGATGTAGGATTCTGGTAATCATTTGCAGACATATTTTTGATAAGTGTATAAGCCTCGTCATAGATCTTTGCCCATAATGCCCCTCCTGCAGCTGCATCCACAATAGGTCTCGACTGCCATCCCAATCCATTGTAAAATGAGTTGATCACCATCCAATCTGGCATACCATGATGCGGACACTTCCTTAGTATCTCTTTATATCTCTCCCATGCTTCATATAAGGACTCGCCCTGTTGTTGCTCAAACTGAGAGATAGCCGTCCTCATCTTTGCAGTCTTAGCCATTGGAAAAAACTTGGCTAAGAATTTCTGTGCTAAGTCCTCCCATGTAGTGATTGACCCTGACGACAAAGAATGCAGCCAACTTCGCACCTTGTCCCTCAATGAGAATGGGAATAGCCTAAGTCTGATAGCATCCTCCGTCACACCGTTGTATCTGAATGTATCACAAATCTCGATAAAACTCAAGAGGTGTTCATTTGGATCATCCGTAGTAGCACCCCCAAACTGTACCGAATTTTGCACCATCTGAATAGTGCCCGATTTAATCTCAAAAGTATTGGCTGCTATCACCGATCTGACTATGGTAGACTGTAGTCCATTAATATTTGGCATGGAATAGTCCCTTAAAGCCCGGTGCTCCTCTCTTTGCTCAATTCTCTGGTCTTCTGCCATACTAGCTGTAGTACTTTCTAACTGAGCTTGTAAATTTCTCCGCACACTTGATTTCCAACCTCTTCCGTTAATGTTATCTTGCGCTGGTGTTAATTCTGAGTTGGATGATCGCGTGTGCATAAAAATCTACAAGTACCTGAAACCAAAAACAAAAACAAAGATAGAAATGAGAAACGATCAAAATTGTCTAAGTCATACAATATAGCTTAATATTGATGATAATTATTTAAATTTAAACGCCTTTCCCCAGCAACGGCACCAAAAACTTGTTGCCTCGTTTTTAGTTCTAACAAAAGAGCTCTAACTCATGCAAGCATACATGTGTCAACAAGTAATACAGAGTAAGTAAAGTATCGTCCCACAGAGAAAGTTGTTTAATTTAAACTACTATTTATCAATTAAATCACTATTCTTATATGCTTAAATTAAGGATTATAACTGTGAATTATTCTAAATGCAAATAATAACTAAAACGAGAATAAAAATATGATAAATCAAATCTGGAAATAATGGGATCCTAACTTCATTTAATACTACATCCAATTACTACTATCATACAAGAATGTTCACATATCACAGGAAAGTAGCCAAGAGCACTAAACTAGTCATAACCATTTTTCAATGCACTATGACCTACTTACACAGTATCCACAAGCGATAGACAAAAGGAAATCATCAATATACCCAAAATCACTATGTGTCTATGTGAAATTGCAACTATATTGAATTAGTATATGTCTATCTAATTCACGAAATACACAAGCCATGTAAAAAAGCCCCATATACGTATGCTATCATGATTATAATCCATAATTGCATGTCCTCTTTTAATTCCATACAAGTACTGAAACGAATGGTGATCAAGCATTCATGCATGCAAAACAACCATGGTAGAAATTCCCTATGATATGTAAAACATTTCAGCAATCAAGCATGCAATTAAACTACATATTAAAATCCGTTAGAATCCCATAATAGAGTTTAGTTCATGACTGAACCAAAAGCCATTATGGGATCAAAGCTAAACATGGCTAATAAGCAAACAATTGAAAGATGATGGATAGAAATGATCAAACCCAATTGCTGATTAAAATCCACTAGTAACATTCAAATCCACATTAAAATCTAGCAACAAAATAATTGTCTTCCACAATGAAAGAAAATCCCAAGAAGAATTAGAAAAGATGGAGTTTTGGCTTTGTTCTACGTTGGAATCTCTCCCAGAGTGTAAACCCTAGTTACGATATGAAAATACATCCAAAAGTGATGAAAGATGGGTCTGACACCAGTCAGATTTTTTTTTTATTAATTACAACCTTTAAAATTAAAAATTAAAATAAACAGCTCAGCAGCAGCAGCCATCGCGTGTGGCCGCGCGCCCTTCCTTCATAATCCTCGCGCGCGACTTGCAGTGTGCAATATCTGTCCAACCGAGTACTTGCTCGGACGCGCATCCTCAAGCCTAATCTATCATGGCGGCATGGCCATGCACAACTTCTGACTCTCTGACTTTCTTTGCTTCTCGATTCTAGTTCTGCATTATTGCTGCTGCTACTGATTTGCTCTGCTGCTCATTCCTTTATCCATCCATGCTTAGTCTCCTTGCTCCACTTGATCCTCACGCCATGCCTCTATTAGCTTATGCCATCTAACACCACCACTTAGGCCATTTCCTGCACTTTTACACCAAAAGAGTTCTCAATACATGCAATGCAAAATAACATGAAATGCAACTAAAAACACATTAAAATGTACTTGAGATGGGCACAGTTCGCATGAATTTATATTCAATAAGTAGGTGTAAAACCCACTTATCACTTACCTAAGCTGAAATTGTTTACTTGATAAGTTGACAAATTGTGATATGTTAATTAACCTTTGTTTTGAAGATATATTCTAGAATGATATCTGAAATACTGGAGATGAGCAATGAGAAAATCATGATACAGAGGAAATAACCAGGAAGGTACAATCTGAAAAGAAAGCAAGGTATTCTCATCTCTTCGAACTACCAGGTACGTAAATTTCGAGGGTGAAATTTCATAAGGAAGGAAGATTGTGAGATCCTGAATTTTATGCAATAAAAGTATTTAATTTTTCTATTTTGGTAAATAGTTAAATTGATAAAAGTTTAAAGTTAAGGGTCATATTTGAATTTTTTTTCAAAGTAAGCAAGTTGTCATAAAATAACCAGTAATAAAAGTATTGTAATACGCGTGGTTGCATAGTAGTACACGGTATTGATTATTGATGCTTACGTGAGAAGTCACTCAGTTATACTCAATTATTGCTACAGTAATTGCTGCATCATATCTCTCATATTATTGATTCAGTTATTGTCACAGTATAATCTGCATAATATTTTATATATTATTAAATCAATAATTGAGACGGCAAAGTTATTCATATTATTATTTACAATATTGACAATGTTTAGAAGTTCTATCAAGGAGAGATTTGATCACCTAATTGCGCACCAATAAGGATAAATCCTTATCGGAAAGCCCCCTTTTTCCTGAAACGACCTGGTTGTTAAATATTGTGAGTTATAATATTAATGATGAATAAGTTCGTGTTGATTAAAGATGAAATTGATAGTTCCATTGTGTTGGAATTATTAGTGTTAGTAGAAATCGACATTTATTTCGATATTAATTGATGTCTGGAAGTTTTACTGACCAGTCGGGTAATTAATCGGATAAATGAGCAATTAATTGCTATTAATTCATATTATTATAACTATTTGTTCACATGTGTGTAATATTGATTCATATTCATGTACTATTAGGGGAGTTGGTGCAAAATTGATAATACTTGCATGACTAAATTAAAGACGGAGGTATAGATGGAGGTACTATACTGTAATTCGTATTTTCACATGATTATAACTATTGAGTCACATGATTGTACTATTAATTCACATGATTTACTATTAGGGGAGGTGGTGCAAGTTTGATAATACTTGCAGGACTAAATTAAAAATGAAAGAAAAGTTAAAGGTATTGTACTGTAATATTTCGAGCACCAAAACGTGCAATTATCGAAACTATATTTTCCTATAAATAGAAGCTAATGCTTTCTTCATTTCTCACCAATTCACTAAAGCTATAGAGCAATTATTATAGAGAGAAATTATAGAGAGAAAGAAGAAGAGAAGTCTACTACCTCACTATTCCAATATCCTATTTTTTCTAAGGTAAGGGGTATTATTCTTTCGTATTCATGAAGATAGTTATTTTCTTTCAATACTCGTAAGGGTTGTTATTCCATTCTTTATTATTATGTTGGAATAACTTTGTCTATCTGCAGTACCGCATACATGGTAAAATTCTTCATTATTCCATTCTTTATTATTACATTAGAATAACTTTTGCATCTGATCTATCACATGCTTGGTGAATTACATTGTTTATTCCATTCTTTATTATTTTGTTAGAATATCCTGTCTGTGCGGATTACGCATGACCTGGTTCCATTCTTTATTATTATGTTGGAATAACCTATCTATGCGAAGTACCGCATACATGGTAAAATTCTTCTGTTATTCTATTCTTTATTATTACATTGGAATAACTCATGCATGCGCGATCTATCGTATGCACGGTGAATTTCATTGTTATTCCATTCTTTATTATTACATTGGAATATCTTGTCTGTGCGATTACGCATGACCTGGTTCCATTCTTTATTATTCTGTTGGAATATCCTGTCTGTGCGAATTACGCATGACCTGGTTCCATTCTTTATTATTCTGTTGGGAATAACCTGTCTGTGCGGTCTATCGGATGCATGGTGAATTCTTCTGTTATTTCATTCTTTATTATTATGTTGGAATAACCTGTCTATGTGGATTACTGCATGCATGGTGAACGATCCTTTGTATTCATTCTTTATTAAATTGTGGAAATGATCTGTTTACGTGGATTACCGCATGGCGGATGAAAATCTATTTGCAGTTTCATAATTTTTCTGATCCTCAGAAATTCTGGAAAAATTTGAAATGATAGTTTATTGAGTTTTCTAGATTGTGTCCAAAAATGGCGATTTTTGGATGTATAGATTAGGAGTTATGAATTTTATGGAAAAAGACTATTTTAAAAGTAAACCCTTATAACTCCTTGTGGTTAACTCCAAAATTGGTGAAATATTTATTGGGAGTACATGTATATAACAGGAGTATACCCTGTAAATTTTGGAATTTTTGGACAAAAGTAAAATTTATGATAAATGTCTAAATATTCGGCAGTTTTGGCCATATGAAAAATAGTAAATGAATTTTAAAATTTTCAAAAAAAATATATGTTCAATATGGGACTATATTCTGCTAAATCCCAGAAAAGAAATATTTTTGAGACTGATTTGGTATTTTTCATGAAAATGAACTAGTTATGAGTAAATGAATTAAATATGTTATGTGAAGTAACAAAATTGGAAAATAGGATTTTATGACTTGGGAATCCTATATGGGGTATATGCAGATTTTTTATGAGAGATTTGATCATTGGTGATGAAATCTTATGAGTATGGCATTTTTAAATGATTAAATACATTATTTGGCAAAGTGTAAACAATTAAAATAAATTGTTTATAAGTTTAAGAAGTGATTAAAATATTTTTATAATATTAATAATATTAGATTATGAGTTTATTAAGTGATTGATAATATTTGGATAAATTTAAAGTCTTTAATATTTATCCTTGTTTTCGTTTGATTAATGCTTATATCATTGTCATCATCCTCATGCTTATATTGTGATGAAAGTCATCTTTGGCTTACGTGCAAAGATGGACTGTTGATTATTGATTTTACAATTGTATATCTTTGGCTCACGTGCAAAGATGGACTGTTAATTATTAGTTTTATAGTTGTATATCTTTGGTTTACGTGCAAGATGATGGATTGATTATTGATGTTACAATTGTATATCTTTGCTTACGTGCAAAGATGGACTGTTGATTATTGGTTTTATAGTTGTATATCTTTGGCTTACGTGCAAAGATGGACCGTTGATTATTAGTTTTGTAGTTGCATATCTTTGGCTTACGTGCATTGATGGATAGTTGTTGGTATGATTATAAACAGGGATTATTCGGTATAATCATGACCATTGTTGAAAACACGAATATCCTTGGCCGTGGTGTATGGATAATTCATGGTCGTAATACTAATGAATATCCGGCGGTAGTAATCGAGGATGATTCGATGATGTGGATTAATTATTAAGCTGAGTCTCAGCGATAACATATTGATAATATACTTTTAATTCGTAGAAGATAGTAGATATCATGCTCTACTTGACTCTTCTATAATACAGTTGTATGTCTTTGGCCTGTAGAGCAAAGATGAAATTGTTAATGAATATCTTTGGCCCATAGTGCAAAGATGAATTTATTAGTGTGATTATGAACAAGAATTGTGATTTCGTATAACCATGATTTTTGATGTTTCAGGTAAAGATAGGTGATGAAAATTATCTTCGTCTTGGGTGCGAAGAGGAATTTAGAATCACAATTATGATTATGAGTTATTCACATGATTGTGGACAGGAATTGTTGATTGATGTTACAGGGATAAAACATTGTTGGGGGACTTTTAACATAGAGAAGATAATAGAACCTATGGTCTATTTGACTCTTCTAATGGATTGCTCGTTCCACTGCAACTATGGTTGAAATTTTTTATCATCTATCATATGTTCTAAATCTCTGATTTATTACTGATGAAGGCTATTGATAATCTAATTATCTTTAGTCATGATATTCTTTACTGGGCTAGTTGTGCTCACCCTTTTTGCTTCACAATTCCTTTCAGGTAATAAGAGTGTAGCTGGGTTGAGCGGGGATAACAGGGAAATAGTTGATGGTCCGAGACTGTCGAAGTTTCTCAATACATTATAAAATGGCATGACATGCAACATATAATTATATTGAGGACCTAAGATGTGTGTGTCGTATTTTATACGTCACTTAATAATTGATTTTGACAAACAACAATAGGGTGATGAGAACCCGACTTTGAAAGCGTCAAAAGTGCACCTCATTAGAATGAATATGATAGTAATCTTCTCGTTCTTCTTTGGGGTCTTAAAATATTTCCTGCTGTATTTTATATGGCATTGTAACAATTTGAGTTTAGATACTGTCTACGAGACAATATTGTATTAAAACTCACAGTTTATGTATTGTCGTACTCTACACGACAGTCAACAGTTGTATAAATGAAGTTTGTGTTTGATTTTTATAGAGTGATATCTGGCGACTCAGAATGGGTCGTGTAGACCTATTTTGGGGGAGTCACATGGCGACTCAGAATGGGTCATGTGGACCTATTTTGGGGGCGTCATAGTTACAGTAATTACTGTTCAATATTTTATTTTATTGGTTCAATAATTGCTGCGTTGATATTTTATATTATTGTTGTTTCAATAATTATCAACTTTTAAGATATTTCCCATTATCAGATCAATAATTCATATTATTTGAATAATATTAATAGATAGCATTATTGGCAATGTCTAGAAAGTTCTGTTAAGGAGAGGTTTGGTCACCTAATTGCGCGACAATAAGGAGAAATCCTTATCGGAAAGCCCCCTCTTTCCTAGGAACGACCTGGTTGTCATTATTGTGATTCTGTAATATTATTTGTGAATAATTAATTATTGATTTATATGATAAGGAAATATTTATGTTTATGTGGATATAAATGAAGGAATTAATGCTGAGGTGTTTTATTAGTATTTTGTCGAAATGAAGAACGAAATTTGGAAATTTTCAAAAAATTAGTTTATTACTTGATTTTGTAAAATCTACAACTCTTTGTGTATAATGATTTAGGAGATGAGCCATATATCAAAAGAAAGCCCTGGAAGTAAGCTAAACGTAGAAATTTGAATCACCCAAAAATTCTTTATGGATTTTTCGTGGTGACTGTTTGAGTGAAACTGGTACGAGGGACTTATAGTCCAAAAATCAAATCAATGTTCTTAAGCTCTATTGCGTGAGTTATAATTTTGATCTGACCATTAGATCTTTGTGATTTTTGGATATATTATACATATATAAGTTAAGTATATGTCCACAAATTTTGAACCGTAAAAAATTAACGTATGATTTGTTATGAATTTTAAGAGGTATTGAAAATCATCCGTTTATGGATTTCGGATATTTTTTGTCTGGAATTTGGAAAAACTTAAAGCTACAAAGTTATAGAGAATTCGATTTCATGTGGAATGGACATAAAATTCGTATTTTTCTAATAAAAGGGCTATTTATTATGAATTATTGAAGTTTCTGATTATTGTTTAAATGATAAAATATTTTGAAAATTTCTAGAATTGGTGGGCCCCACTTTGGTTGGTGAAGAAATGTGTTGGAATTTTATTTCAAATGTGGTGGATGGAAATAGTAGCAGGTAAAGCCATCAGATTGTAGGTCAAGTCTGCTTCGGCGTGCTAGCATTTTCCTATAAATAGGTGCTTTGGTTAGAATTGAAAATCACACCAGAAACATAAGCTTTCTCTCTTTCTCTCTCTATATTATCGAGCGTATTTTGTGAGTATTTAGATACTTTGAGTGTTGCTATTCAATACAAGTTTCATTCAGCATCACATCCGACCTTTCATTCTGAAGTACTGTTTCTTTGAGGTAAGGGATGTTATTTTCTTCTTAAATGATATTATTTTCTTCAATATCATTATGCTGAGATATTATTATGAATTTTATTGTGGAATTTTTACCTTTTTGTGTCGGGATTACTATTTATATATACATCACTATTCACGTATACGACACTATTCACAAATATGACACTATTCACCGAAAAATGAAATTTTCTCTTTTTCGTCCCAGATGTCTTTTATGGTTACTATCTTTGATTGTATCCATGTTTTGATCTTTATTTTTGAATTCTACTTCACACTTGGTTATTATGGAGTATTATTAAATTTGGATAAACCAAATACTGAATCCCTAATATTTGTCCTTCCATCTCACCGGATTCGTTCTCTAAAATATTTTCATCATCCTCGGTCCTTAATGGTGATATTTGATGAATATCTTTGGCACATGGTGCAAAGATGAATGATTACTGATGAATATCTTTGGCCCGTAGTACAAAGATGAACAGGTGTTGAGATGAACATGACCAACTGGTGATACAAATGAATATCTTTGGCCCGTAGTGCAAAGATGAATATTTGATTCAAGATGTATATTGATTGATGTTACAGGGATAAACTGTTGATGATGGACTTTTAAATTCATAGATGATAGTAGATTTCATTCTCTACTTAACTCTTCTAATGAATTGTTATTTTTCATTGCAGATTGTTGATCTAAAACTTGTTGTCTATTATATTCTATCAGATTTTTCCCTGTTGAAGACGAAGGATAATTTGTTGTATATTATCTTAGTCATAATATTCTTTACTGGGCTAGTTGAGCTCACCATTTTCCTTTTTGTTCCATTTTTCTACTTAGGAAGTGAGAACATAGCAGGAACTAGTCGGGGTATAGAGTGATGGTCTTAGACAGTTGTTTTAGCAGTCCTCACTATTTTTGTAAAATAGTGCATCAATAATTGTAATGAGGATTTTATTTGGGTGTGGATATTGTCTAGAAGAAAATATTGTATTTAAACTCACAGTATGTGTTGTATTTTGCACGACAATTGTATTAATAAAGTTGTAGTTGTTTTCTGTACCATGTATTTGGCGACTTAGAATAGGTGATGTATACCTATTTTGAGGGCGTCACAGATTATCTCCCTCTGGCTGGATGGAGGGGCATGATTACTTACCATCCACTGGCCATGATGTGTTAGTTTGATCAGTTTCAGGATTTTCACCCTTATGAGGGGGCAGTGAGTCAGCGTTTAGCTTCACACCGTTTATCAACGGAGGACAGATCCAGGTTGTATGCCTATTGGGATCAGCGAGAGCTGGCTGAGTTTTCTGTCAGTCATTCGGGTTGTTCTGCAGAGTATTCCGCATAGATGGAGACAGAGACTGTCATGTTCATCTCAACACCTTTTCATCTTTGCACTACGGGCCAAAGATATTCATCAGGTAATCATTCATCTTTGCACTACAGGCCAAAGATATTGATCAAGTGTCACCATTAAGGACTGAGGATGATGAAAAACATTCTAGAGAACGAATCCAGTGAGACAGAAGGATAAATATTAGGGATTCGTATTTCGGTGTATCCAAATTCAATAATACTCCATAATAACCAAGTGTGAAGTAGAATTCAAAAATAAAGATCAAAACATGGATACAATCAAAGATAGTAACCATAAAAGACATCTGGGACAAAAAAGAGAAAATTTCATTTTTCGGTGAATAGTGCCGTATTTGTGAATAGTGTCGTATACGTGAATAGTGTCGTATACGTGAATAGTAACCCACACAAAAAAGGTAGAAATTCCACAATTAAACTCATATCAATATTTCAACATAATGATATTGAAGAAAATAATATCATTTAAGAGGAAAATAACATCCCTTACCTCAAAGAAATAGTACTTCGGAATGAAAGGTCTGATGTGATCTTTGAATGAAACTTGTAATTGAATATAGCAACTCTCAAAGTATCTAAATACTCACAAAATACGCTCGATAATATAGAGAGAAGAGAGAAAGCTTATGTTTACGTGTAATTTTCAATTCTAACCTAAGCACCTATTTATAGGAAAATGCTAAAGACGCCGAACTGACACAACTGCACCGATGGCTTTTACTCGCTACTATTGCCACCCACCACATTTGAAATAAAATTTGAGCACATTTCTCACCAATCAAAAGTGGGGCCCACTCAATTCTAGAATTTTCCACCAAAAATCATTTATAACATAATTTAAATCAATCACCTTTTAAAATTTATAACAAATCATACATTCATTTTAACGGTTCAAAATTTGTGGACATATACTCAACTTATATATGTATAACATATCAAAAAACACAAAGAATCCAACTATTTGGATTAAAATTATAACTCACACAATATATCTCAAGAACACTGATTTGATTTTTAATACCTCCATTCTGACAAAAATACTGATAAAACACCTCAATGTTAATAGCCACATAAAATATGTGAGACCCCAGATTTTATAAATAAATATTTAAATTTCTCGAAATATTTTTTTTGAATATTATGGTGTGGATTTGAGATGGTGTTATAGTTGTGGATAGTATTTGAAAATTTTGCAAAGTATGCAAGTTATTATAAATATTCGATTGGTCGGGGAATATTTTTTTTGTTAGGAAATATTCGTACGACGGCACAATCATTGGTGGACCCACAACAGAAGAATTGTCGTAGTTAGGAAACGACAAAAATATTTTATAAAAATAACTACGAAAGTTTCACCAATTAATCTTGTTGAACTACCCTTAGTAAAAAATACGATGTCTGGCGTGGTTGCATAGTAGCATACGGTATTGATTATTGATGCTTACGTGATAAGTCACCGGTTATAATCGCATTATTGCTACATGATGGTTCTTGCATCATATCTCTCATATTATTGATTCAATTATTGTCACAGTATCATGTGCATAATATGATATTTTATTAAATCAATAATTGAGACGACAAATTTATTCATATTATTAAATTGTAATATTTACAATGTCTAGAAGTTCTGTCAAGGAGAGGTTAGATAATCTAATTGCGCGCCAATAAAGAGAAATCCTTATCGGAAAGCCCCCTCTTTCCTGGGAACAACCTGGTTGTTAAATATTGTGAGTTATGATATTAATGATGGATAACTTCGTGATGATTAAAGATGAATTTGATAGTTTCATTGTGTTGGGATTATTTGTGTTAGTGAGAATCGACATTTTATTTCGATAATAATTGATGTCTGAAGGTTATATTGATCAATCGAGTATTCGGGAAACTTTTTGTGTTAGAGTTACTATTCACGAGTTACTATTCATGAGTTACTATTCATGGGTTACTATTCACCAAAATTACTATTCACTCTAGTATTGTTCACTCGAGTATTTGGGACACTTTTTGTGTCGGAGTTACTATTCACCAAAATTACTATTCACTCTAGTATTTTTCACTCGAGTATTTGGGACACTTTTTGTGCCGGAGTTACTATTCACGAGTTACTATTCATAAGTTACTATTCACGGGTTATTATTCACCGAAATTACTATTCAGTCTAGTATTGTTCACTCGAGTATTTGGGACACTTTTTGTGTCAGAGTTACTATTCACGAGTTACTATTCACGAGTTACTATTCACCCAGTTACTATTCACTCTAGTATTGTGCATTCGGGTATTTGGGTACAATATTATTCCATGAGGAGATATGCTAATTTTTCAGACCGTTGGTTGAATGAATCAATATGGACCGCTGGTGGAAAGTTATAATAGTGAATAAATATGGATCGCTGGTTTAAAAGTTAGAATAGTGAATCAGTATGGACAGTTGCTTTAAGTTTTAATAGTAAATCAATCTGGACCGTCCGTTTAAAAGTAAATCGATCTGAACCGTTCATGAATTAGTTACTATTCAATCCATTCTTTTATAAATAGAAGCTCATTCCTTCATTACCAATTCACTGAAACTTTAGAGAGAGAAATTATAGAGAGAAAGAAAAGAGTATTCTGCTACTTCACTACTTCTATTTCCAGTTTTTTTTTACGGTAATGGATATTATTTGTTGTACCCGTAAGGGGTGTTATTCTTTCTTATTCATGAAGAGAACTTCGGTTATTCCATTCTTTATTATTCTGTTGGAATAACCTATATACGCGGCATACCCTATACATAACCTCGATCGCCAGTATACCTCAGCCTTGGTGAAATCCTCATGTTATTCCATTCTTATTTATTCTCGTTGGAATAACTCAGATCTGCCACATACCCTATACATAACTTTGATATCGCGACATACCACATGCTTGGTGAAATCCTTAGGTTATTCCATTCCTTATTTATTCTCATTGGAATAACTCAGATATCTGTGACTCCTATACTTGGTGAAATCCTTATGTTATTACATTCTTTATTATTCATTGGAATATCCATGCGTGTATTTTACACCTGACCGGTTCCGTCTTTATTATTATTCAGATTTATTATTATTGGATTGGAATATCTTATGCATGCGTTTTACCGGACTTCGGTTCCGCCTTTATTATTACTCGTCTTTATTATTCATTGGAATAACTTTTATCTATCTGAAAGTACCGCATGCATGGTGATTTCATTGTTATTCCATTCTTTATTATTCATTGTAATATCCCAATTGGTTCGTATTATGCCTGACCTGGTTCCGTTACTTATTATTATGTTGGAATAACCTGTCTATGCGAAGTACCGCATGCATGGTGATTTCTTTTGTTGTTCCATTCTTTATTATACTCAGTTGGTTAAAGTTTTGACTTCTATACTCCATGAAACTAGTGGAATATCCTTGATATTTGCGCTTCATCCAGTATCTTTTCATGGAAATATTCTTCTGAGCATTCTTGAATTTTACTCTACAAAGAAGTATCATGTTGACAATTTGGACGTTATTAGTTCCTGGATAATTTAATTCGTGAACTTGTTTTATTGAATTCTTATACCATTGTCATCATCCTCATGTTTATATTTTTTTTGAAAGTCATCTGTGGCCTGTAGTGCATAGATGGACTTGGTATGATTATGACCAGGGATTATTCGGTATAATCATGACCGTAATGTTACAAATGATGTGGTAAAAGTCATCTTTGGCTTACGTGCATAGATGGACTTGGTATGATTATGACCAGGAATTATTCGGTATAATCATGACCGTAATGTTACAAATGATGTGGAAAAAGTTCTCATTGGCCCGTAGTGCATTGATGGACAGTTTTTGGTATGATCATGGCTTTGGATTCTCTTCGGTCAAGGGAGCAAAGATGAATTATTTTATGGCATGATCATGACCATTGATGAATACACGAATATCCTTGGCCCGTAGTGCATGGATAATTTATGGTCGTAACCCTAATGAATATCCTTGACCATAGTGCAGGGATGATGTGGATTATTTATTAATCTGAGTCTCAACTATAAAAATTGATAAAAATGTTTTAAATCATAAAAGATAGTAGATTTTATTCTCTACTTGACTCTTTTAATGGATTGCTTATTCCGCTGCAGTTAAACTTGATGTCTATTGTATTTTATCAGTTTAACATTGTTGAGGACTAATGATAATTTATTCCGCATTATCTTAGTTATAATATTTCTTCTTTGGGCTAGTTGAGCTCACCCTTTTTCTTCTTTGTTCTCTTGAGAAATTAGAATATAGTTTGGGACGAGTCGAGAGCAGTTGACAATCCGATGATAGCATTAGTAGTCCTCACTATTCTGTTAAATAGTGTGATAATAAATGTAATGAGGACCTGAATTTGAGTTTGTATCACATACATGAGGACTCCATTGAGAATGGATATTGTCTAGAAGGCAATATTCTTGTTTAAACTCTCAGTTTATGTTTTACACGACAGTTGTATAATTATGTTGTATTTAATTTATGTACCATGTATTTGGTGATTCAAGATGGGTGATGTATACCTATTTTAGGGGCGTCACAAAATAAATATTTCCTTATCATATAAATCAATAAATAATTATTCACAAATAATATTATAGAATCACAATAATGACAACCAGTAGTTCCGGAAAGAGGGGCTTTCAATAAGGATTTCTCTTTCTGGTGCGCGCAATTAGGTGACCAAACTCTCCTTGATGAACTTTCTAAACATTGCCAATAATGCTATCTAATAATATTATTCAAATAATATGAATTATTGATCGAATAATGGAAAATACTGTGATGAGACAATTATTGAAACATTAATAATATAAAATATCAACGCAACAATTATTGAATCAATAAAATAAAATATTAAACAGTAATTACTGTAACAATTATTGAGTAGTGCATTCTTACGTAAGAATCAATAATTCAAAAATACTGTGCAATCTTGTAAAGCTTCTTTATGCAACCACGCCAGACATATTTTAACCACCGTAATCCAACAAAGTTGTTAATTCAGTGAATTGATTACGCCGTTATTTATAAAAACTCAAACTTGTCGTTTTCTTCATCCGACAGTTATTCTGTTATGGGGCCCATAAATAGTTGTGTCGTCGTACGTGAAAGTAGTATGCACACAAGCCAATCATGTTTGATGATAAAGCATATACTTTGTAACAATCTTATTCATTTATTAATAAAAGTATTAATTTATTAAAGGCTTTTAATTATCTACATGATCTTTGTTTTATAATATGTGATAAACCCATAGTTTTAAGCAATGCTTTTAGAATAATGATGATGATCATTCTAATGAGATCTAAATTCTTAGAAAGCTTAAAACTAAAATAGTTCCCAATCATTGGATTACTAAATTGGGGATTAGTGAATCCGGATAGATTGGTACATCGTTCTTGCTTTCATTGGATGAGGATGATTGATCTCATGATCATTTGTGTGGAGACACTAAAGCAAGTATGTAGGTGCTTATTAGAGAATAAGTTCACTTTGAACGTTGGCTCGCTAAGGAATACCTAATGGAGTTTTATTTGCTGTCAATAGGAATTCTGTAGTGATAGTAAGTACAAGTGATCCTTGGACTTGAGATCATCATAGTATCTTGTGTATGATGAGTTATACTTTGACTTATTCCTTAAGACCCTTAGGGTATATCAAAGGGTATCCTTGGGTATAATGAGTTGTACATGGAGATAATGTATGATCAATAAAGAATCTACCACTTCTAATAAAAGAAGAGAATGTCCTATGTGATTCGATAAATGACAACCCAGTAGTCCTTGGCGAAGTAGTAATGAAATTAGAAAGGAGTTCTAATTTGCATTATTTGAGTTATGCATTTAAGGATCGAAATACATATAATTAAATAAAATAAGACTTGACAAGAATTCCATGTCTTATATTTAATTGGGACATTGTATGGTGGAAGGATTGAATTGTCTTGCAGAACTATTTACTCAAAGGTTCTTTAATGATTAATGTTGAAATCTATATTATCTGGAAAGTCGTTGATCGCTAGGGAGGCTTATTCCTATTGTAGAATAAATTCCTATTGTTCTAATTGATTTATTCACAACCGGTTTAATATGGAGAACCTAAAGGGTCACACCATAAAAGGAAGAATAATTATTTAAGAAGTTAATGGCATAATCGTAATAATATGTTAAGTATATTTAATTTAATCTATGGTGATAGAATAAATTAAATAACTTAATATTTATTATTTAATATTTTAGAAATATTAAATATAAATTAATAAGAGGAGTCTTATTAATATTATTACAATTATTATTATTTTAATTTCTAAAAGAGTTTAGGAATTAATTTAATATAAGTACTCTCATTTATTCCTAATTGGATTAGGAAGGAAAATTAATTAAAGGAGTTTAATTAATTATCCCTAATAAGATTAGGGAGCTTAATTAATTAAAAGAATTTAATTAATTAAATAAATCCCAATTTCTTAATTGTTAAGGTGGGTTACCCACATCTATAAATAAGAGGAGTCTTATTATGGGTGGTAGGGGTTGTTGACTTTTACAACGTAATAATTCCAATTTGTTGGGAGAGTACACCCTTTCTATAGAGATAGAAAACTAGGGTTTTGAGCCAATACCCCTTCTTCTTGAATTCTTATTACTCCTTGGTGGATCACCTCTAGAGGCCAAACATATGAGTGGCTAACGTTGATCAAAGGAAGGAATCAAACCCGGTGGATTCAAGTTGAACGCGAAAGGATTTGGAGGTGAACTTGTACCTGAGGAAGCTCGATCTTCAAGGGTATGATTTTATTCTTTATCTTTTCGTTTAATTAATAATTATGCATAAAGGGTGATCCGAATATATGGTTTGTAAATTTTAAACTCGATTTTTACACGCTTAAGCACTTTTATGCAATTTGATTGCGTTATGAATATTACAAACCTAACAAAGGTGGCATCGAGCCAAACCTTTATGCGAATTATTAATTGTTTTAATTTATATATTGATATGTGTTTAGAACAATTTAATTGGGCATAATTTTATTATATAAAATTTAAAAAAAAAAAAAAACGAAAGCTATTTTTTTATGGGTTCACGTTACAAGAAAATTATTTTTTTAATCGAAAGTGGATTCTCTTCAGATTTAACTCATCTCACCGCGTTTATTGTAGCATGCAATTAATTAAAAAAAAAAAAAGCACGCATGTGGTTTTTTCTCTACGTGATTTTTTTGATGCAAAAGTTAAGCTAAATTAAAGGGACTTGAAAGGAATTAACAGTAATGAAATACAGGATTCACATAACAGTGCTAAATCCAAGCGTGAAAGGCACGGTTTTTGGTATATATATATATATATATATATATATATATATATATATATATATATATATATATATATATATAATATTAGGATATATATATATATATTATTCTTAATAATTTTATAATTAAAATAATATTTATTTTAATTTTAAAATAAAAGGTTTATTTTAAATATTAAAATAAAAGAGTTTATTTTAATTTTAAAATTGAATATTATATATATATATAATTATTTTAATCTTAAAATAAAAGTTTATTTTAATTTTAAAATAAAAGTTTATTTTAATCTTAAAATAAAAGGTTTATTTTAATTTTAAAATTAAATTTCATGCTAACTAATTAGAGTTGGAATTGGATTCCATGCTAACTAATTGGAGTTGAAATTGGATTTTATTTTTCTAAAATAAAGGAGTTTATTTGTGAATAGGGAAGTAAATCCATCTTTCCTTAAATAAAGGAGTTTGTTTAGATATGAAATAAGATTTCATATTATTCAAAATAAAAGAGTTTATTTATGAATAGGAAAGAGAATCCATGTTTCCTTAAATAAAAGAGTTTATTTAAATATGAAATAAGATTTCATATTATTCAAAATAAAGGAGTTTATTTGTGAATAGGAAAGAATATCCGTGTTTCCTTTAATAAAAAATTTTTTACATGGAATTGATTCCATAATTAATTAAAATAAAAGAGTTTATTTTAATTAAAGATTTTTTTTATTACATGGAATTGGATTCCATAATTAATTAAAATAAAGGAGTTTATTTTGATTAAAGATTTTGATTAAAATAAAATAGTTTATTTTATTCAAAATAGGATAAATTAAAATAAAATAGTTTTATTTTGGTTTAAATTTGGATTAAAATAAAGGAGTTTATTTTGATTCAAAATTAGATTTTATACTAACTAAATTTGCCCATTAAATGATATCAATATATATATTAAATGTTTATTATTCATGAGATGAATGTTATTTATTGATGCATATCATGATGTGTATGATAATAAATGGGATTGATTATGGACTATTGACCAATGCGATTGGATTTTATTTTAGTTGGATGCATGAATGTATGGGTTTTATTAAATGGGGTCTGCATGCCTCTCGTCTTCTCTAATTTTTCTTAATGTAAATTCTATCTCTCTCCTATGCTACTTCCCTCGATCACGATCAAGGTTTCTATTTATTTTAAATAGTTTTGTAATAGGAATAGTTAGAATTAATTTTGAAGAATTGGAGATCAAGGAGCAAAGGAGCAGCTTGAAGACCCGTTTGTAATGGAGCAGGGTTTAAATGTAATAGTTATATTTAAATATTAATTCTTGCACCCCTAGGTTTGACCTTTTGGTTCACTTGGTGGCTCTAGTAACCAAACTAGAATAAAAGTCCATAATCAATCCGGAATTGAATATATAATATTCTATATGTAAATGCGTATACTATATATATATATATTATGCAAACATGCTTAGCATGTTCATTAATATATGACGTATTTTATATATATATGTAATGCGCGCTTAAACAAGATGAGACAAATTAATAACAAACCCTCGATTTTTTATATTAAGTCCTAGCGTTCGAGAGATATTTGGAATATCGAGCGTCGCTTTCTAGCATGATAAAATTAATAGAGTATTAAATATTTAATATGAGTTTGTTGTGTCACCACAAGGCAAGTATTAAGTATTTAAGATGTTAATTATCATATTTGATGCTTATAAAGAAAATTGAACAATATTGTTTTGTTGTGTCACCACAAGGATGATATTTTTCTTTTTGAATATATGGAGTGCTAGGTTGACTTTAACTTGGATAATTTTGATTCGGATGTGCCACCACTTGATCAAAATAATCTAAGAGGCAAAATACTGAGGAGTTGCATAGTTGATGTAATTGACAAAAGTTGTCTACCTATTTATTTATATATAGTTTGTTGTGTCACCACAAGGCTATATACATTTGAAATGGGATCCTTATTCTCACTAGCAAATCTTTAATTAGATTTTGCCGAACTATATAAGTGAGGTAATATAGTTTAAAGAAAAAATAGTGGGAGATACCAATTTAAAACAAGACCTAATTTATTTTGGTAATTAATAATAGAATGTATGTTAAAATGTTGTTAATTACAAATTTATTTACTGAATTTTACAATGTCTAAAATTACTATCATCATGAAACATATTAGATGTTATTTAACTGGACCGTATTAAACGGATTGGTTAAGGAATTTGAGAATAGTTCTCATAGTGAAAAAGCTATCTTATGTCCTTATATCGCCTATCCTCGCAATGGTTGCGCATAATGCCTTTGAGGAAGAGATTGCTACTTTTAGAAAGTGGCAAGATGATGCACAGATTGGCTCGATGCATCATGCTCGTATCCATGAGTAACAAGCTTGTGATGACTGAAACTATGGATACTTCTACTATACTCCCACGTCAAGTAGTTGATGGTGAGAAAGTAGAGACCGATAGATATCGGATATCTAAGGAGCTCTTCCGATCTAGAATGGCCAATGGCACTATAGTATGCATACAAAAGTTCTTAACATAATCAATTTGATTGATCAATTAGGACAACTGGTTTTGTCATGGATGGAGAGTTGAGCGAAGATTTGATCTTGCACTCACTCCCTACTCCTTTCACAATTGTTGTGAATTTTTCGTATGAACAAGCTAGATATCGCCTTTCTTTGATTTGCTTAACATGTTGAAAATGTTGAGAGTCACTTTCTAACCAAGAAAGACCATGTCTTCTTGGTAGGGGCCAAAGGATCTTCGAAAAGAAGAACGATTCAAAGAAGGTAAATAGAAAGGCAAAACAAAGGATAATAAGAATAAAATCGATATGGATAGCAAAGGAGTTTGCTTCCATTGCTATAAGCTCGACCTTTGGAAAGAAAGCTGAGAAGGATCTTGCAGAGACGCCAACCAAAGAAGCTTAGTGAAGTTTTGGTTACAAATACAAATTTGTTCATGATTTAAAATAATTTTTCTTTAAGTCAAGGTTCTACTTGGATATTGGATATCGACTTGGTTATCATAAATATAGATTTATGAAGGGACCAAGAGTAAGTAGAAAGTTAAACAAATATAAGTAATCCTATATGTGAAAATGAAGCAAAGGTCACGCATTAGCTATAGAAACTTATAGTTTAGCAATGCCTACGAGCAAATCTATTAAGTTAATAAGTTGTTATTGTATTCCGAGTTCTTGTTAAAATATTATTTCCATTTTATTGTTGACAATGAAATCTTTGGTATTATAATTAAGAACAATTGTTGTTCTATTTATAATAATAATGTTTTGTATAGAACTGAATATTACTTAATAAATTTTGTATACTTGACTTACATGAAAATAATTTTGCATATTGAACAAATTAGTATAAGAAAAGAGATGATCATTCAAAGAGTTGAATGTGTGTATTTCTTTGAAATACAAGTGTGAATTATTTGAAAGGTTCAAAGAATTCGTAAGTGAAACAAATTGGCAAAGTATTAAGATTCTTTGATTAGATCAAGGAATAAATACTTGTGCAATAGGTTTCTTGATCATCTCAAATGGTTTTCTCATAATGGACGCCTCTTGATACGCAATAATTGATTGGTGTATCTGAAAGGAAAAATCGTACCTTGTTGGACATGGTACGATCCATAATTATTTTACCGACATTCCAATATCCTTCTAGGATAATGTCCTAGAAATGGCTGCATATCTACGAAAAGGTAACCTCAAAATCCATTTCAAGACTCCATAAAAGTTATGGATGTGGAGGATTCCTAATCTTAAGTATGTTAAGATAAGGGGTTGTCCAACTTATGTGAAAAGGTTTCAAAAGGATAAGCTTGGGACAAGATTTGACAAGTATCGATTTGTGGGACATCCTAAAGTAAGTTTAGGGTATATGTTCTATAATCCTACTTAGCAAAAGGTGTTTGTTATTGAAACACGTTGCCTTCTAAGATAAATGTGTTTATCATTGAAGGGGCTAGTGGGAGGATAATAGATCTTGAAGAGTTCAAGAACCACAAAACACTATAAGTCAAATAAGAGGAACACAGTAGACGTGACCTATTATTACCTGGCTGAGAATCGTAAATGCGAATAGTCTAGAAGATACCTAGGAGGTATGGATTCATCATAGATGATGATGATGAGGTACGCATCATAGAAGATGATGATCCAGAGTAACATACAATGAGGTAAGAGTTCTAGTGTGTACAAAAGGGTCAGTGGGAGCATCGTGACATTCCTAATATTATATGTTGATATACTACGGATAAGGAATGACATACCAATGCTACAATCAGTAAAGATAAAGTTGTCTAAACATTCCTCCATGAATGATTTGGAAGAGTATCTTAATTGGGGATATAAATCTATATAGATAGATTTAAGAGGATGCTCGACTTAACCCAAAGATCGTATATTCATTTGATGCTAAAGTCGTTTAGCATGGCAAACTCAAGAGATGTTTCATGTCGATGAGCTATGGAGTGTATTTCTCTTAATAGTCCCCATAGACTCCAAAGAAGAGAGATCGCATGAGTGACAATCATGTATGCAATGAAATATACTGAGACACGATGTTGATCGGTCATATTCTGAGAGAAGATCACTATAAGACGGTGAAAAAAAAAAAAAAAACATCTTAAAGTTCTTAACCTAAGACTAAGGATGTGAGCGTACATGGTGGGTCCGAATTAAAACTAGAGGGCTTTGCTGCACTCAAGTTTTCGACAGACACAAAGACGACCAAAAATCCACTTTAAGGTAAAGTGTTACCTTGAACGATGGTGCAGTGAATTGAAAGGTTCCAAACAAAGAAAGAGTTCTTGGTTTAGTGATAAAGACAAAGTATATAGCTATAAATGAAGCTCGCAAGTTGATTGTTTGGATTAAAAGTTCATTCTGAGTAACTAGAATAGTTCCTAAGTCTCATCTTGGATCTAAACATGTGTTGTGGCACTTTCATTTGATTATTAGAATCATTGAAAGATGGGAAATCACTATAGAGATAGTGGACTCTCATAAACAACATTACATATCCATTAACTAAAGCTTATCCAATGTTGGGATAATCGTCACTTAGAGAAGAAGAGTATGAGTTACCATGACGATTGGCTTTAGTGCAAGTGGGAGATTGAAAGTAGTATGCACACAAGCCAATCATGTTTGATGATAAAGCATATACTTTGTAACAATCTTATTCATTTATTAAAAAAAGTATTAATTTATTAAAGGCTTTTAATTATCTACATGATCTTTGTTTTATAATATGTGATAAACCCATAGTTTTAAGCAATGCTTTTAGAATAATGATGATGATCATTCTAATGAGATCTAAATTCTTAGAAAGCTTAAAACTAAAATAGTTCCCAATCATTGGATTACTAAATTGGGGATTAGTGAATCCTGATAGATTGGTACATCGTTCTTTTGCTCATTGGATGAGGATGATTGATCTCATGATCATTTGTGTGGAGACACACTAAAGCAAGTATGTAGTAGGTGCTTATTAGAGAATAAGTTCATTTGAACGGCTTCGCTAAGGAATACCTAATGGAGTTTTATTTGCTGTCAATAGGAATTCTGTGAGGATAGTAGTCAAGTGATCCTTGGACTTGAGATCATCATAGTATCTTGTGTATGATGAGTTATACTTTGACTTATTCCTTAAGACCCTTAGGGTATATCAAAGGGTATCCTTGGGTATAATGAGTTGTACATGGAGATAATGTATGATCGATAAAGAATCTACCACTTAATAAAAGAAGAGAATGTCTATGTGATTCGATAAATGACAACCCAAGAGTCCTTGGCGAATGCGAATGAAATTAGAAAGGAGTTTCTAATTTGCATTATTTGGAGTTGTGCATTTAAGGATCGAAATACATATAATTAAATAAAATAAGACTTGACAAAGAATTCCATGTGTCTTATATTTAATTGGGACATTGTATGGTGGAAGGATTGAATTGTTATGCAGTAACTATTTACTCAAAGGTTCTTTAATGATTAATGTTGAAATCTATATTATCTGGAAAGTCGTTGATCGCTAGGCTTATTCTATTGAATAAATTCATTGTTTCAATTGATTTATTCACAACCCGGTTTAATATGGAGAACCTAAAGGGTCACACCATAAAAGGAAGAATAATTATTTAAGAAGTTAATGGCATAATCGTAATAATATATTTAAGTATATTTAATTTAATCTATGGTGATAGAATAAATTAAATAACTTAATATTTATTATTTAATATTTTAGAAATATTAAATATAAATTAAGAGAGTCTATTAATATTATTACAATTATTATTATTTTAATTTCTAAAGAGTTTAGGAATTAATTTAATATAAGTACTCTCATTTATTCCTAATTGGATTAGGAAGGAAAATTAATTAAAGGAGTTTAATTAATTATCCCTAATAAGATTAGGGAGCTTAATTAATTAAAGAATTTAATTAATTAAATAAATCCCAATTCATAATTGTTAAGGTGGGTTACCCACATCTATAAATAAGAGGAGTCTTATTATGGGTGGTAGGGGTTGTTGACTTTTACAACGTAATAATTCCAATTTGTTTAATTCTTATTACTCCTTGGTGGATCATATGAGTGGCTAACGTTGATCAAAGGAAGGAATCAAACCCATGGATTCAAGTTGAACGCGAAAAGAATTTGGAACCTCGATCTTCAATGATTTTTATTCTTTATCTTTTTAATTTAATTAATAATTATGCATAAAGGGTGATCCGAGTATATGGTTTGTAAATTTTAAACATTTTTACACATTTCCAAACCTAATAAAGAATATTCCCATGGCAGTGAAAAATATTTTATAACCACTTGATTTTGTAAAATTTGCACATTTCAGAATATTATATCAAATTAACTCAAGTATTATTTCAAGATAATAATTGGGGTCTTACAACCTCCTCCTATGAAATTTCGTCCTTGAAATTAACGTTGTTTGAAAGGTACCTACGCTTTCATTTCCGCAACTCCTGTGTCATTTCTTCAATAACATGGTTCCTAAAAACCTTAACTTGTGGTATAATATCCAAGATCTTAACAGTACCTCCTGTGAAGTTAAATCTTCGGCTATCTCGCCTAGTTCTAACTCAATAATGTGGTATCTTTCATATTTATGAAGCATAGATATGTGAAAAATATTATGAACACAAGACATGCTTGGAATGTAGCGAGTCTATAGCCACATTTCCTACTTGGTCAAGAATCGAAAAGGACCAATAAAGTGGATTGAGCTTTCCTCTCTTCAGATCTTGTAACTCCCTTCCATGGAACAATACGTATGCGATACTGATCCCCAATACCAAATTCCACGTCCTTTTCAATGAATATCCACATAACTCTTTGTAATATTTTAGGAAGCGACACTTCCGTCCTCTTTGATTGTGTCATGCTCATTTGAGGATGGTATGCCAACCCAATCGTAAAATGTACTCCATATCTTTCTCGTAGCTAACCCAAAAATTGAAGTTAATCTTGGGTCACGATCCGAAAACTATGGATCTTGGCATGCCATACAATCTCACAATCTCATTCACATACATACTTAACAAGACGTTCAAGGAATAGTCTCACGTATAGGCAAGAAATGCAGACTTGGTTAATCTATCAACAATAACCCAAATCGCATCTATACCTTGTGAGAAACCTTGGGAAGACCCATAACGAAATCCATAGTAATGTGTTCCACTTCTATTTTGGAATCTCGAGTGGTTGCAATGGACCATTTAGCATTTGATGCTTCGCCTTTACACGTTGACGAGTTAAACACCTCGAGATAAACTCCACGATCTCTCTCTCATATTGTTCCACAAAAATGTCAAGTCGAAGATCATGATACATTTGGTACTCCCGTGATGGATTACAAATGGTGTGTTGTGTGCCTCCATCATGATTCTATGCTTTAAAATCGAATCGTTAGAACGTAAAGTCCTGGAGTTGACTCGATCGGTATTCCTTCTTCATCGATTCCCGCTCGAATAGCAACCTTCTTGCACTTTCTTCTTCATACGCATCACTTCTGATTCGTGAGCTTGAGCGGCTTTAACTTTATTGATTAAAGTCGGTTCTACTCAGATGTTTGATATCATCACGTGGGTACTTGGAGCCTTTAAATCTATCTCCATCCTTTGTAAGTCATACAAAAATGGGCCTTTAGTGTTAACAACATTGCTTTTCGTGATATGATCTTCTACTTAATGCGTCGGCTCTCCACAACGCTTATTTTTCAATATGATATTGAATGCTTGGGTCGTAATCCTTCAATAGCTCGAGTTAACGCTTCTTGCGCATGTTGAGTTCCTTTTGGGTGAAGAAATATTTGAGGCTTTTATGATCCGTATAAATCTCCACTTTCTCCCCATACGTGTAGTGTCTCCAGATTTTCAACGGAAAAAAGCACCGCCGCAAACTCCGAGATCATGAGTAGGATAATTCTCTCATATTCTTCGAGAGTTGTCATGACGCAAAGGCTATGACTTTCCCATGTTAAGCAGAGAACACATCCTAACCCTTAGCATCATTTGTCAGAGATAACAAATCCATCCAAACCGGATGGTATTGTTGAATAGTGACTTAAATGAGTCTCCTCTTGAGCTCCCATCTTCTCACATTCCTCTCTCCATCACAATTTGTATCTTTTTCGAGTCACCGAGTTAATCTAGAGTAGCGATTTGAGAAAATCCTTCCATAAATCTCCGATAATAACCAGCTAAGCCCAAAAAGCTACACACTTTGGTCACCGATTTCGGTTGCTCCAAACTTTGTATTGCTTCAATCTTCGTCGGGTCAACAAATACTCCATGTTTTGACACCACGTGCCCAAGGAATGCTACTTCCTTAAGCCAGAACTGGCATTTCTTTAGCTTTGCATATAGCTTGTTGTCACGAAGTCTTTAAAGTACAAGCTTCAAATGGTGCTCATGATCTTCACGGCTTTTGGAATAGATGAGGATGTCATCAATAAAGACAACACAACCCATCCAAATATTCCTTGAATACATGGTTCATCATATCCATAAAAGCAGATAGGAGCATTAGTCAATCCAAAAGACATGACTAAGAATTCATAATCGTCTGCAAGGATTACTAAAGGCGGTCTTTTGGATATCAATTTAATCATCGAGCGAATCGATCTTTGAAAAATTTTGCTCCTTTCTCGATGGTTAAGCCCTATTCTTGATGGTGACATTAGTCATACAAAGTCATATCTCCGTCTTTCTTCTTTAAATGAAGCGATGTCATTCCACGTAGAAGTTGATCATTGATATGGGGTTTTAGAAATGGGCTTTGTGCAGGTTCAAGATCAATAAAGAATTCAACTTCACGCTCTAGGGGTGACAAGGAAATCTATTATTGATCGGCGTATTTTTGTTCTCCATAATATGATAATGAATATCTTTATGGCTTGATTGATAGTGACTTTTTAATGGTTTAGTTGCTTACCTATACTTGAGGTTGGTTAGGAATATGAAAACTACTTGACCTTATCAATTTTGGCATGATGAGTGGTTAACGATCATCAAAGTATCAGCGGTAATGATTGTGCCAACTTGGATCAAACAAGATTTATAAGCTGTAGATGTGGTGACATGGGTTTATTTCTCCAGTCAGTCAAAATTTTGAGCACTGGCGGAGATAAAAAGAATTGGTAGAAATAGATATCTAGTAAAGGTATAAACCCACATGAGTTCAAGATTAAACTTGCAAAGTGATCACCTCGTTCGGGTTTCGGCGTTTTTCTTTCTTTACAACAAAACATCTTTTCCAGCACCCCAAGGAGATTTACTAGACTCAATGAAATTTGTTGTTGGTCGCGTCTTGTAATTCGTAATAGTTTCTCATTCTCTACCAAGTCAATCGTTGGATTACTAAATTGGGGATTAGTGAAAGGTTGTTCCATCCGGGATAGATTGGTATCCCTAAGCTTCGATAATTAATATAACGCACCCAAAATAGGTATACATCACCCATTACGAATATATGTTGCTTGCTCTAAGATAATATACAACAAATTATCCTTAGTCTTCACGAGGAAAATTGGATGAGGTGATTGATTAGAAAGCTTAAAAATAAAATAGTTCTCAATCTTGGATTACTAAATTGGGGATCATTTATGAGTGGAACACTCAAAGCAAAGTATATAGGTGCTTATTAGAATAAGTTCATTTGACTTTGGCTAAATTAAGGAATACCTAATGGAGTTTACTTGCTCTGTCGATAGAATTCTGTAGTGATAATAGTCAAGTGATCCTTGGACTTGAGATCATCATAGTATCTTGTGTATGATGAGTTATACTTTGACTTATTCCTTAAGACCCTTAGGGTATATCAAAGGGTATACTTGGGTATAATAAGTCGTACGTGGAGATAATGTATGATCAATAAAAAATCTACCACTTCTAGTAAAAAGAAGAGAAATGTCCTATGTGATTCGATAAATGACAACCCAAAGAGTCCTCGGCGAGATGTAATAAAATTAGAAAGGAGTTTCTAATTTGCATTATTTGAGTTGTGCATTTAAGAGTCGAAATACATATAATTAAATAAAATAAGACTTGATAATAATTCCATGTCTTATATTTAATTGGGACATTGTATGGTGGAAGGATTGAATTGTGCGATAACTATTTACTCAAAGGTTCTTTTATGATTAATGTTGAAATCTATATTATTTGGAAAGTCGTTGATCGCTAGGGAGGCTTATCTCTATTATTGTAGAATAAATATTATTTATTTAAATAAATTAATAGTTTAATTTATTTATTTAAATAAGATTAGAATTGTTCTAATTGATTTATTCACAATCGGTTTAATATGGAGAACCTAAAGGGTCACACCATAAAAGGAAGAATAATTATTTAAGAAGTTAATGGCATAATCGTAATAATAAGTTAAGTATATTTAATTTAATCTATGGTGATAGAATAAATTAAATAACTTAATATTATTATTTAATATTTTAGAAATATTAAATATAAATTAATAAAAGGAGTTATTATTATTATTATTAATTTAATCCCTAAAAGAGTTTGAGAATTAATTAATAAAAGTACTCTCATATATTCCTAATAAGATTAGGAGGTAAATTAATTAAAAGATTTTAATTAATTAAAGGAGTTTAATTAATTAAAATAAAATACAATTCCTTAATTGTTAAGGAGGGTTGCCTACATCTATAAATAAGAGGAGTCTTATTATGGGTGAGGTGATTGTTGACGTTTTCATAGAATACGTAATTCCAAAAGTTGGGAGAGTACACCCTTTTTCTATGAGAGATAAAAAAATTAGGGTTTTGCCAAATACTCATCTTCTTGAATCCTTCTTCTTCCTTGGTGGATCACCTCTAGAGGCCAAACACTTGGGTGGCTAACGTTGATCAAAGGAAGGAACCAAAATCGATGGATTCAAGTTAAACGCGAAAAGGATTGGAGGTGAACTTGTACCTGAGGAAGCTCGAATCTTCAAGGGTATGATTCTTATTCTTTATCTTTTCGTTTAATTAATAATTGTGCATAAAGGATGATCCGGGTATATGGTTTATAAAATTTTAAACTCTGATTTTTACACGTTTTCGCTTATTTTGTGCAATTTGATTGCGTTCATAAATATTACAAACCTAACAGTGGCATCAGAGCCAAACATTAATGCGAATTATTAATTATTTTAATTTGATATGTATATTGATATGTGTTTAGAACAATTTAATTGAGCATAATTTTGTTGTATAAAATTTTAAAAAAATCTCGAAATAAATTTTGAAGAACAGTTTTTTTTATTTGGCTGGATCCGCGTGGATGTTGGTTTTAAAAAAAAAAAGCTGCAGATTCAGGATTGCCTCCTCCATGATTGTTACTATATATATATATATATATATGTGTGTGTGTGTGTGTGTGTGTGTTTGTGTGTGTATGTGTGTGTTATCCTGAAGCTAACATTCACCATGTTCATTTGGTTAAATGAATATATATATATATATATTAAAAACCCACTAGCCATTTTTTTTCGTAGACATGCATCATGGAAGTTAAAGTTCAGACTTATTCACCGAAATCAAGATAAGGGATTCAAAAGGTTGCAGGATTCAAATTAACGATTATTATATATATTTTATATATATATATATATATATATTCTTAATTATTTTATAATTAAAATAAAAGTTTATCTTAATCTCAAAATAAAAAAAAGTTTATTTTAATTTTAAAATTAAATTTCATGCTAACTAATTAGAGTTGGAATTGGATTCCATGATAACTAATTGAAGTTGAAATTGGATTCCATATTTCCTTAAATAAAGGAGTTTATTTATATATGAAATAAGATTTCATATTATTCAAAATAAAGGAGTTTGTTTGTGAATAGGAAAGTGAATCCATGTTTCCTTAAATAAAGGAGTTTATTTAGATATGGAATAAGATTTCATATTACTCAAAATAAAAGAGTTTATTTTGTGAATAGGAAATAGAATCTGTGTTTCCTTTAATAAAAGTTTTTTTTACATGGAATTGGATTCCATAATTAATTAAAATAAATGAGTTTATTTTGATTAAAGATTTTGATTAAAATAAAATAATTTATTTTATTCAAAATTGGATAAATTAAAATAAAAGAGGTTTATTTTAATTTAAATTTGGATTAAAATAAAGGAGTTTATTTTGATTCAAAACTAGATTTTATGCTGACTAAATTTGCCCATTAAATGATATCAATATATATATTGAATGTTTATTATTTATGAGATGAATGTTAATTATTGATGCATATGGTGATGTGTATGATAATAAATGGGATTGATTATGGACTATTGACCAATGTGATTGGATTTTATTTTAGTTGGATGCATGAATGTATGGGTTTTTAAATGGGGTCGTATTACCTCGTCTTCTCTAATTTTTTCTTAATGCAAATTCTAACTCCCTCCTATGTACTTCCCCTTGACTGCTGATCAAGGTTTCTATTTATTTTAAAATAGTTTTGTAATAGGAATAGTTAGAATTAATTTTAAAGAATTGGAGATCAAGGAACAAGGAGCGCTTGAAGACCCATTTGTAATGGAGCCCGGGTTTAAATGTAACAATTATATTTAAATATTAATTCTTGCACCCTAGGGTTTAACCCTTTGGTTCACTTGGTGGCTCTAGTGAACCAAACTAGAATAAAAGTCCATAATCAATCCAAGTATAATATAGTATTCTATATGTGCATGCTTATACTATATATATTATATATTATGCAAACATGCTTCGCATGTTAATTAATATGACGCGTATTTTATATATATATTTGCATGTGCGCTAAACAAGATGAGACAAATTAATAACAAATCCCTCAAATATTTTATATTAAGTTGTAACGTTCAAAGATATTTTGAATATCGAACGTCGCCTTCTAGCATGGTAAAACAATAGAGTATTAAATATTTAAGATGTTGTTTTATCACATTTAATGATTATAAATAGACTGAACAATGTTATTTTGTTGTGCACACACAAGGACAGTATTTTTCTTTCGAATATATGGAAGTGCTAGGTATGACTTAACTTAGATCATTTTAGTTCGGATGTGCACACACTTGACCATTATGATCTAAGAGGCAAAATACAAGGAGTTACATAGTTGATGTAATTGACAAGAGTTGTCTACCTATTTATTTATATATAGTTTGTTGTGCACACACAAGGCTATATACATTTGAAATGGGATCCTTATTCTCACTAGCATATCTTTAATTAGATATTGTCGAACAATATATATTGAGGGTAATATAGTTTGAAGAAAATAGTGGGAGATACCAATTTAAAATAAGACCTAAATTATTTTGGTAATTAATAAAAAAATGTATGCTAAAATATTGTTAATTATAAATTCATCTATAGAATTTTACAATGTCTAAAATTATTATCACTGCGTAGCATATTAGATGTTATTTAACCGGACCGAATTAAATGGATTGGTTAAGGAATTTGAGAATAGTTCTCACGGCTGAAAAGTTATCTTATGTCCTTAATACGCCTATCACTGCAATGATTGCAGACAATGCCTCTGAGGAAGAGATTGCTACTTTTAGAAAGTCGCAAGATGATGCATAGTTGTCTCAATGCATCATGCTCGCATCCATGAGTAACGAGCTTCAGCGTCAGCATGAAACTATGGATGCTCTTACTATATTCCTGCACATCAAGAAGTTGATGGTGAGAAAAATAGGACTGATAGATATCAGATATCTAAGGAGCTCTTCCGATCTAGAATGAATAGGTGACACTACTGACAAGATGATAAAAGTCATTAACATAATCAATTTGATTGATCAATTAGGACAACGGGTTTTGTCATGGATGGAAAGTTGAGCCAAGATTTGATCTTGCACTCACTCCCGGACTCCTTTCATAATTGTTATGAATTTTTCATATGAACAAGCTAGATATCAGCCTCGCTAATTTGCTTAACATGTTGAAAAATGTTGAGAGTCACTTTCCAACCAAGAAAGACAAAGTCTTACTGGTAGGGGCCAAAGGATCTTCTGAAAAGAAGAACGATTCAAAGAAGGTAAACAGAAAGGTAAAAACAAAGGATAATAAGAACAAAAACTGATACAGATAGCAAAGGAGTTTGTTTCCACTGCAATAAGCCTGAACACTGGAAAGAAACTACAAGAAACATCTTGTAGAGGCTAACCAGAAGAAGCTTAGTGAAGTTTTGATTACAAATACAATTTTGTTCATGATTTAAAATAAATTTTTCTTTAAGTTAAGATTCTACTTGCGTATTGGATACCGACTTTGGTTATCATAAATATAGATTTATGAAGGGACCAAGCACAAGTAGAAAGCTAAACAAAGATAAGTAATCCTATGTGTGGGAAATGAAGCAAAGGTTGCTACATTAGTCATAGAACTTATAGTTTAACATTGCCTACGGGCAAATCTATTAAGTTAATAAGTTGTTATTGTATTCCAGTTCGCGTTAGAAATATTATTTTCATTTTGTTGTTGGACAATTAAATTTGGTATTATATTTAAGAACAATTGTTGTTCTATTTATAATAATAATATTTTGTATAGAACTGGAATATTACTTAATAGATTATGTATACTTGACTTACGTGAAAAATTATTTTGCAAATTGAACAAACTAGTATAAGAAAAGGAGATGATCATTCAAAGAGTTGAATGTTTGTATTTGATGAAATACAAGTATGAATTATTTGAAAAGATTCAAAGAATTCAAAAGTGAAACTAATATGAAAAGTATTAAGATTTTTTGATCGGATCAAGGAAGGAATACTTGTGCAATGAGTTTCTAGATCATCTTAAACGGTTTTTTCACAATGCACCCCTCCTGATACGCAATAATTGATTGATGTATTTAAAAGAAAAAATCGTACCTTGTTGGACATAGTACGGTCTGTAATGATTTTACCGACATTCCAGTATCCTTCTAGGGTCATGCCCTAGAAATGGCTGCATATCTACAGAAAAGGTAACCTCAAAATCCAACCACAAGACTCCATAAAAGTTATGGACAAGGAGGATTCCTAATCTTAAGTATGTTAAGATAAGGGTTGTCCATCTTATGTGAAAAGGTTTCAAAGGATAAGCTTGGGACAAGATTTGACAAGTACAAATTTGTGGGACATCCTAAATAATGTTTAGGGTATATGTTTTATAATCCTACTTAGCAAAAGGTGTTTGTTGCGAAACACGCTACCTTCTAAGATAAAGGTGTTTATCATTGCAGGGGCTAGTAGGAGGATAATAGATCTTGAAGAGTTCAAGAACCACAAAACACTATAAGTCAAATAAGAGGAACCTATAGATAGACCTATTGTACCACAACTGAATCGTAAATCTGGAATAGTACCAAAGATACCTAGGAGGTATGGATTCATCATGGATGATGATGATGAGGTACGCATTATAGAAGATGATGATCTAGTTACATGCGATGAGGTAAGAGTTGTAGACACTCAGAGAAATAGATTAAAGCAAGCTTCTCAAAAATGGAACATTCATTTTGATGAGATAATCAAAAGTGTTTGATTTTATCAAAAACAAGAATGAACCTAGTGTGTACAAAAGGGTCAGTGGGAGCGTCGTGACATTTCTAGTATTATATGTTGATATACTACGGATAAGGAATGACATACTAATGCTACAATCAGTAAAGATAAAGTTGTCTAAACATTCCTCCATGAATGATTTGGGAAGAGTATCTTAATTGGGGATACAAATCTATATAGATAGATTCAAGAAGATGCTAGACTTAACCCAAGGAACGTATATTCATTTGATGCTAAAGTCCTTTAGCATGGCAAACTCCAAGAGATGTCTCATGTTGATAAGCCCTAGAGTGAATCTCTCTTAATAGACCCCATAGACTCATAAAAGAGAGATCGCATGAGTGACAATCATGTATACAATGAAATATACGAGACTTGATGATGATCGGTCATATTCTAGAGAAGATCACAATAAGACAGTGAAAAACATCTTAAAGTACTTAACCGGCACTAAGGATGTGATTAAAATTTATGGTGGGTCTAAATTAAAACTAAAGGGCTTAACAGACTCAAGTTTTTCAGATATACCAAGACGACATAAAATCCACTTTAAAGTAAAACGTTAACTCGAACAGTGGTGCAGTGAATTGGAAAGGTTCCAAACAGCAAAGAGTTGTTGGTTTAGTGATAAAGACAAAGTATATAGCTAAAAATGAAGTTGCAAGTTGATTGTTTGGATGAAAAGTTCATTACGGAACTAGGAATAGTTCTTAAGTCTCATCTTGGATCTAAACATGTATTGTGGCACTTTCATTTGATTATGGAATTATTGAAAGATGGAAAATCACTATAGAGATAGTGGACTCTCAAGAACAACATTACATATCCATTTACTGAAGATCGTCACTTAGAGAAGAAGAGTATGAGATACCATGACGATTGGCTTTAGTGCAAGTGGGAGATTGAAAGTAGTATGCACACAAGCCAATCATGTTTGATGATAAAGCATATACTTTGTAACAATCTTATTCATTTATTAATAAAAAGTATTAATTTATTAAAGGCTTTTAATTATCTACATGATGTTATTTTATAATATGTGATAAACCCATAGTTTTAAGCAATACTTTTAGAATAATGATGATGATCATTCTATTGAGATCTAAATTCTTAGAAAGCTTAAAACTAAAATAGTTCCCAATCGTTGGATTACTAAATTGGGGATTAGTGAATCCGGATAGATTGGTACATATGTTGCTTGTTAATTGGATGAGGATGATTGATCTCATGATCATTTGTGTGGAGACACTAAAGCAAGTATGTAGGTGCTTATTAGAGAATAAGTTCACTGAACGTGGCTCGCTAAGGAATACCTAATGGAGTTTTACTTGCCTATTAATAGGAATTCCTGTAGTGATAGTAGTACAAGTGATCCTTGGACTTGAGATCATCATAGTATCTTGTGTATGATGAGTTATACTTTGACTTATTCCTTAAGACCCTTAGGGTATATCAAAGGGTATGCTTAGGTATAATAAATCGTACATGGAGATAATGTATGATCAATAAAGAATCTACCACTTCTAATAAAAGAAGAGAAATGTCCTATGTGATTCGATAAATGACAACCCAAGAGAGTCCTTGGCGGCGAAAATGAAATTAGAAAGGAGTTTCTAATTTGCATTATTTGGAGTTATGCATTTAAGAGTCGAAATACATATAATTAAATAAAATAAGACTTGACAATAATTCCATATCTTATATTTAATTGGGACATTGTATGGTGGAAGAATTGAATTGTACGGTAACTATTTACTCAAAGGTTCTTTTATGATTAATGTTGAAATCTATATTATCTGGAAAATCGTTGATCGCTAGAGAGACTTATAATACTTTAATTTATTTATTTAAATAAGATTAGAATTGTTCTAATTGATTTATTCACAACCGGTTTAATATGGAGAACCTAAAGGGTCACACCATAAAAGGAAGAATAATCATTTAAGAAGTTAATGACATAATCGTAATAATAAGTTAAGTATATTTAATTTAATCTATGGTGATAGAATAAATTAAATAACTTAATATTTATTATTTAATATTTTAGAAATATTAAATATAAATTAATAAGAGGAGTCTTATTATTATTATTATTATTACTATTATTATTATTATTTAATTCCTAAAAGAGTTTGGAAATTAATTAATAAAAGTACTCTCATATATTCCTAATAAGATTAGGAGGTAAATTAATTAAAAGATTTTAATTAATTATTCCTAATAAAATTAGGAGCCTAATTAATTAAAAGAGTTTAATTAATTAAAATAAAACACAATTCCTTAATTGTTAAGGAGGGTTGCCTACATCTATAAATAAGAGGAGTCTTATTATGGGTGAGGTGGTTGTTGACGTTTTCATAGAATACGTAATTTCAAAAGTTGGGAGAGTACATCTTTTTCTATGAGAGATAGAAAAACTAGGGTTTTGCCAAATACCCATCTTCTTGAATCCTTCTTCTTCCTTGGTGGATCACCTCTAGAGGCCAAACACTTAGGTGGCTAACATTGATCAAAGGAAGGAACCAAACCCGGTGGATTCAAGTTGAACGCAAAAAGGATTGGAAGTGAACTTATACCTGAGGAAGCTCGAATCTTCAATGGTATGATTTTTATTCTTTATCTTTTCGTTTAATTAATAATTGTGCATAAAGGATGATTCGGGTATATGGTTTGTAAATTTTTAAACTCTAATTTTTACACGTTTTCGCTTATTTTGTGCAATTTGATTGCGTTCATAAATATTACAAACCTAACAGTAACTGTGAGACCCCAGATTTTATGAATAAAGATTTAAATTTCTCGAAATAATTTTTTTGAATATTATGGTGTGGATTTGATATAATGTTATAGTTGTAGGTAATATTTACAAATTTTACAAAGTAAGCAAGTGGTTATATAATATTCGATTGGTCAGGGAATATTCGTTTTAACTGGGAATATTCGTACGATGGCACAATCATTGGTGGACCCCACAACTGAAGTATTTTCATAGTAAGAAAACGTCAGAATTATCTTTTTATAAAAATAACGGCGGAAGTATTACCGTTAAAACTGTTGAACTACCCAGTAGTAAAAGTACAAGAGTAATGCTGCGTAGTTGCATAAGAAACACTGCAGTATTGGTTATTGATGCTTACGCGAGAAGTCACTCGAGTTATACTCAATTATTACTACGATGGTTGTTGCATCATATCTCTCATATTATTGATTCGATTATTGTCACAGTATCATCTACATAATATGATATATTATTAAATCAATAATTGAGATGACAAATTTATTCATATTATTAAATTGAAATATTTAAAATATCTAAAAGTTTTGTCAAGGAGAGCTTTGGTCATCCAATTGCGCGCCAATAAGGAGAAATCCTTATCGAAAAGCCCCCTCTTTTTTGGGAACGACCTGTTTGTTAAATATTGTGAGTTTTAATATTAATGATGAATAAGTTTGTGTTGATTACAGATGAAATTGATAGTTCCATTGTGTGGGAATTATTAGTGTTAGTGAAAATCGACATTTATTTCAATATTAATTGATGTGGGAAGTTATCTTGACCAACCGGGGTAATTAATGTCGGATAAATGAGCAATTAATTGCTATTAATTCACATGATTATAACTATTTGTTCACATGTGTGTACTATTGATTCACATTCATGTACTATTAGGGAGTTGGTGCAAGATTGATAATACTTTCATGACTAAGTTAAAGATGGAGGTATAGATGGAGGCACTATATTATTATTCGTATTTTCACATGATTATAACTATTGAATCACATGATTGAACTATTGATTCACATTATTTACTATTAGGGGAGGTGGTGCAAGTTTGTTAATACTTGCAGGACTAAATTAAAAATGAAAGAAAAGTTGGAGGTATTGTCTTTGTAATTTTTTTGAGCCCCAAAACGTGCAATTATCGAAACTATATTTTTCTATAAATAGAAGCTCATTCTTCCTTCATTTCTCACCAATTCACTAAAGCTATAGAGCAATTATTATAGAGAGAAATTATAGAGAGAAAGAAGAAGAGAAGTCTACTACCTCACTATTTCAGTATCCAGTCTTCTCTTGAGGTAAGGGGTATTATTTCTTTCGTATTCATGAAGAGAGCTTCTGTTATTCCATTCTTTATTATTATGTTGGAATAACCTATCTATGCGAAGTACTACATACATGGTGAAATTCTTCTATTATTCAATTCTTTATTATTATGTTGGAATACTTTATTATTATGTTGGAATAACCTGTCTATGCGAAGTACCGCATACATGGTGAAATTCTTCTGTTATTCCATTCTTTATTATTCTATTGGAATATCATGTCTGTGCGGATTACGCATGACTTGGTTCCATTCTTTATTATTCTGTTGGAATAACCTGTATATGCGGACTACCGTATACATGGTGAAATTCTTCTGTTATTCCATTCTTTATTATTATGTTGGAATAATATGTCTATGCAAAGTACCGCATATATGGTGAAATTCTTCTGTTATTCCATTCTTTATTATTCTGTTGGAATATCCTGTCTGTGCAGATTACGCATGACCTGGTTCCATTATTTATTATTTTGTTGGAATATCCTGTCTGTGCGAATTACGAATGACCTGGTTCCATTATTTATTATGCTGTTAGAATAACCTGTCTGTGCGGTCTATCGCATGCATGGTGAATTCTTTTGTTATTCCATTCTTTATTATTCTATTGGAATAACTTGTCTATGTGGATTACCACATGCATGGTGAATGATCCTTCGTATTCATTCCTTATTAAATTGTGTAAATGATCTATCTACGTGGATTACCGCATGGCGGGCGAAAATCCATTTGCAGTTTCGTAATTTTTCTGACCATCAAAAATTCTGGAAAAATTTGAAATTATAATTTGTTGAGTTTTCTAGATTGTGTCCAAAAATGGCGATTTTTGGATGTATAGATTAGGAGTTATGAATTTTTTTGGAAAAAACTATTTTAAAAGTAAACCCTTATAACTCCTTATGGTTAACTCCAAAATTGGTGAAATTTTTATTGGGAGTACATATATATAACAAAAGTATACTCTGTAAATTTCGGAATTTTTGGATAAAAGTACAATTTATGATAAATGTCTAAATATTCGGCAGTTTTGGCCATATGAAAAATAGTAAATGAATTTTAAAAATTCCGAGAAAAATATATGTTCAATATGAGACTATATTTTGTTAAATCCCAGAAAAGAATAATTTTTGGGACTGATTTGGTATTTTTTATGAAAATAGTTTAGTTACAAATATATGAATTAAATATGTTATGTGAAGTTGAAAAATTGATAAATAGGATTTTATGGCTTGAAAATCCTATATAAGGTATATGCAGATTTTTGATGAGGGATTTGATCATTGGTGATGAAACTCTCAGCTTATATTTTGTCGTATGTTACACGACAGTTGTATAATTAAGTTATATTTGAATTTTGTACCATGTATTTGGCGACCCAAGATGGGTGATGTATACCTGTTTTGGGGGCGTCACAGTAACATAGATCAATATACATCTTGAATCAAATATTCATCTTTGCACTACGGGCCAAAGATATTCATTTGTATCACCAATTGGTCATGTTCATCTCAACACCTGTTCATCTTTGCACTACGGGCCAAAGATATTCATCAGGTAATCATTCATCTTTGTACTACGGGCCAAAGATATTCATCAAGTATCACCATTAAGGACTGAGGATGATGAAAAATATTTTAGAGAACAAATCCAGTGAGATAGAAGGACAAATATTAGGGATTCGTATTTCGGTTTATCCAAATTCAATAATACTCCATAATAACCAAGTGTGAAGTAGAATTCAAAAATAAAGATCAAAACATGGATACAATCAAAGATAGTAACCATAGAAGACATCTGGGATGAAAAAGAGAAATTTTCATTTTTCTGTGAATAGTGCCGTATTTATGAATAGTGCCGTATACGTGAATAGAAACCCCAACACAAAAAGGTAGAAATTCCACAATTAAACTCATATCAATATTTCAACATAATGATATTGAAGAAAATAATATCATATAAGAAGAAAATAACATCCCCTACCTCAAAGAAACAGTACTTCGGAATGAAAGGTCGGATGTGATGTTGAATGAAACTTGTACTGAATAGCAACTCTCAAAGTATCTAAATACTCACAAAAAATGTTCGATAATATAGAGAGAGAAAGCTTATATTTCTGGTGTGATTTTCAATTCTAACCTAAGCACCTATTTATAGAAAAATGCTATGCGCTCAGCAGACTTGACTTGACACTACTGATGGCTTTACCTGCTACTATTCCCACCCACCACATTTGAAATAAAATTTGAGCATATTTTTCACCAACCAAAAGTGGGGCCCACTCAATTCTAAAATTTTCCACCAAAAATCATTTATAACAGAATTTCTGAATCAGTCACCTCTTAAAATTCATAACAAATCATACATTCATTTTTAACGATTCAAAATTTGTGGACATATACTCAACTTATATATGTATAACATATCTAAAAATCACAGCGATCCAACGGTCGGATTAAAATTATAACTCACGCAATATATCTCAAGAACACTGATTTGATTTTTAATACCTCCATTCCGACAAAAATACTGATAAAACACCTCAACATTAATAGCCACATAAAATAAATATTTCCTTAGCATATAAATCAATAAATAATTATTCACAAATAATATTACGAAATCACAATAATAATGACAACCAGTTCCTGGAAAGAGGGGCTTTCAATAAGGATTTCTCCTTCTTGGCGCCTTGAATTAGGTGACCAAGCCTCCTTGGACGAACTTTCTAGACATTGCCAATAATAATGTTATCTAATAATATTATTCAAGTAATATGAATTATTGATGGGATAATGGGAAATACTGTGCAGAGACAATTATTGAAACAACAATAATATAAAATATCAACGCAGCAATTATTGAATCAATAAAATAAAATATTAAACAGTAATTACTGTAACAATTATTGAGTAGAGCCTTCTTACGTAAGAATCAATAATTGAAAAATACTATGCAATACCGTGTGCTACTGTGCAACCACGTGTATTACTGTATTTTAACCACCAGGTAATCCAACAGTGTTAACGGTAACGATTACGCCGTTATTTATAAAAACTCAAACTTGTTGTTTTCTTCATCCAACAGTTATTTTTTTATGGGGCCCACAAATGGCTGCGCCGTCGTACGAATATTCCCCGGCAGCAAGAATATTCCACGGCCAAACGAATATTCCCCGACAAAAATGAATATTTTATAACCACTTGCTTATTTTGTAAAATTTGCACATTTCACCCATAACCAAAGTATTATATCAAATTAACTCCTTATTATTTCAAGAAAATTTAATTTTATTCATAATAAGTTGGGGTCTTACAGCCCTGCAGTGAGGTCTGTGTTCTGTTAATAAATTGAGAACTGATGCATGCCTATATGGTTACTTTAATCAGTAATACTCTTCAAGTATAGTATACATGTGTGAATAAGTATGATAATGAAAGAATACTATAACTATACCCTTGAAATCAAAGTGTGAAGGCAAGCTATGGTGACATAGTGTATTAGGAACTAATTTTTTTTGCTATGGCATACGTATGGAAGCATGCGACTAAGAGGAAACTAACACTATATGTTTAGTATTGACGAGTTATACTTGTATATTGTCGACGTCGGGATTTTTATTTGTCCCTTTTCGTTTTTTGTTCTTTGGTGTTCTCATGTTATGTGAGATTTGTTTGAAAGAACAAGTGAAAAAGGTCTGACATGTATCATGTCGACGATTTGACTGTAAGAGTCGCCAGTTGGTGTTTTTAATTGGTTGCACCAACGCAACCGAGAAAAGGTTTGCACATTGACCCAGTGATATGCCACTGTTTAAACAGGTCTGTGAAACCGAGATTCATTTAGGTTCAGGGGTTTGATTATACGGAGGGAAGGTGTTAGGCACCCCCCGACATCCGTGTTGTCACGGTGACCGCCACTTTTCAAGAAACTATTATATAAATGTGTGTGTGTGTGTGGATCAATGTGCAATTTATTTGGAAGTAGTGTGAGGCCTCGTTCACACCTATATACAAAGTGTTTGAATTTGTAGAAAAATTCAGTTTTAAACATGATATAACAGTGAAGTTTTGTAAAAGAGGTTTTTTAAACCATGTGCTCAATAGTAATTGAGACCTTTTCATACTTCCATTTTATTATTAAATGTTTGGCTTGTTTGCTTTTATTTTTGAGATGCGAGGCATCTTCGAGAAAATAATATACAACAGTACCGAACTCCTCATGGGCATGAAAGCCATCTAAGGAAATTCGAACACCGTAAATAATGTACAAGTCACTTACGATTTGAAAATGTCCATCACGGAACCAGAATCTAGATTCGATGATCGAATCTGTGATCACATGATTCCTAGGCTCACATGATGTTGCAATTTATATGAAAAGTAGTAAACAGTTATATATATAAGCTGTAAATATATATATACAGACATGATCAACCACCACGAAGCACCTCCATGGGGGATCAGAAATGTAAATATATAAAAGCGGTATATATATATATATATGGACATGATCAACCACCACGAAGCACCTCCACAGGGGATCATAAATGTAAATAAAGCAATAAATGCGATCAACCACCATGAAGTAAACTCCAGGCGGGACTGAATGTAAAGAAAGTAATAAAAACGATCAACCACCACGAAGTAAACTCCAGGCGGGACGGAATATAAATAAAGCAGTAAAAGGCCACGAATTAAACTCCATGCCTGACAGAAATGTAAATATATATATATATATATATAAGCGGTAAACGCACTGAATATAAAACCCAGGCTCATTGAACAGAGTTCGACAACAGTTCATATATATAAGTGTGCATATATATATAAGCAATAAACGCTCCGGATGTAAAATTCAGGCTCATCAGACAGATTCTGACAACAGTTTATATATATATATGCAATAAACGCTCCGGATGTAAAATCCAGGCTCATCAGACAGAGTCTGACAATAGTTTATATATATAAGTATATATATATATAAAAAAGCAAGTAAACGCTCCAGACATAAGTCTAGGCTCAATCGAGGCATAACTCGATAATGTTAGTCCATATATAAATATATACATATATAAGTATACATATATAGACAAAAATGAAAACCACGGATCGAAGTCCGGGCATACACACACAACACGACTCTCAATGTGAAGAATAGTGTGTGCAAAGATGAAAAGAAAGGCTTCATAGAGTGTGAGAAGGCTTATAGTGGGTACTGGCGAGGGCTTCTATGACTCTAGATGGATAAACACTCGCGGCCTTTGTAAAATATAGCTATATGTGAGCTAACAAGTGTTTAAAATGAGAAAGCACTCAATATGGGGTGTATACAGAGCAAATTGGACAGGGCTTCCTCGCCTTTTTTCTTTTACAAATGGCCACCCCAAGCTCTATATTTATAGAGTTGGGAGCCGCAGTGTACCTGCGGCTGCCCGGGGCGCCCTCGGCTCCGCAGGTCCTGCCGTCTCAAAGTATGTGCACTGTGATGTCCGCTCAAACTTGCAGAATTTCAATCCGAGCATCTGAACGAGGTGTACAAGACCATCTTCGGACTGCTTTTGTCGAGAGTTACGCAATGACATGGGATTAGAGGTTGTAAGAAGTCAGGAAGAGGGGACCATGCCCATGGTCTTCAAGCTTCAAATTCTATCCAGTGTGCTGCCACACGTAATTGTCACTCGGGATTGGAACTCCTTGACTTTTGTGGGACATTGTTGTGTAGCAATGTATGTATGAAATGTTGAGGCGGCGCGCTGGGGTTGAGGTGGCAAGATGACGATTTTGCCCCTCACCGGCGTTATCTTCGGTTTGGACTGATAGCAGACATTGCTCAGGGTAACATATGAGATTGGACTGCTGCAAGTGTTTGAATTCCACAAGGTCATCTGTAAGTGTGCCTGTCTTCCCGATGTTAGCTCTGGGTCTTTGGAATTAATGCCTCGGCAGGAGGTCTGAGATTGAAGCTGATTTCATGCATTTGAAACAAGCATTTTCGGAGTTATCGCCGGAACTGCAACAACATTCCTTGGGGTTATCTCCAAGGACGAAACTTGGGGTTATCTCTGAGGTTGGAACTGATACTCCCAGTGTGTGTTCCGGGGTTGACACTGAACTTCTGGTGATATCTGGAATGGATGTGAGCTGTCTTCCAGGGTTATCTCCGAAAGACAAATCTGCCCTCTCGTAATGTTAGTAACAGGTGTGCAGAAAATTTTGAGTGTCTACAGATGCCCCTATTTATCATATTCATGCAATGCAAGGCATGAATAGGATAAAGGATCCTAGAAACTTGAAATACAACAAAAAAACATGATGATATGCCCAGCAACATGATGCAAATGCATGATGCATGTAGATTGTTGGGTTATTTCCCAACATGATGGAATGATTGTCGATTCCCTATTAATCCTGTCGGGGATGACAATCAGTGATGTCTTGGACATGCGATCCAAGTCTTCAAGAATGTTGACGTTAGGGTTATCACCAAAGTCCTGGATCCTTGATACAAACTTTACTCCAAAGATGTGCCTCTCGTGTGCAAGAGATCTGTGGGGATAAAGCTTTGTCTGTTTGAGGATGTGTATAATATATTCCATAATCCTGTCGGAGTTACTGCCAACAGTATGTATTGTCAAGGCTGCCTGACCTTCGCTAATATGTGTATCACCGGATAGATCCCTACTGGGCAAACTGTCAAGGCTGCTTGACCTTCATTGACGTGTGTATCAATGGTTGCATTGCGTTGTGATCCTCGCTGGGGATTCGTTCATGGACGAATAATGCGTTGTAACCCTCGCCGAAGATACGTGGATGATTGAAAGTCTTGCGTTGTGACCCCCGCCGGGGATACTTTATCAATGTTTGACTTTGGCGTTGTGACCCCCGCCGGGGATACTTTATCAATGTTTGACTTCGGCGTTGTGACCCCCGCCGGGGAACACGTCTTTCAGGGTTACTACCTTGTGTTTGGCGGCATCGGACCTGTGTGAGGCATTGCCGAGCATGATTTGCAAAAGCTGAGCTCATCGGTATAGTATACCTTGCATTCAAGCGAATACCAATGAGTGATGTGCGGAGCCAGAGTTTAGCCCGTGAAAACCAGGATTCCAGGCTATTTCGCTCAATCGCGTAGCATTTTTATTCTTGATTTGGCCTTTTCAGCTTATGAGACCTCCTTTACAACTCGAACCACTTTGATTTGCCCTTTGATGGGGCCCCAGAAATAGCCTGGGACCCCAACCGTTCTAAAACTGATAGCCCCAACCTATCTTTGGCTGAACCACTTGGTTGATGAGGAGGGGGGTCCGTCGTTGACTAGTCACAGGCTGAAAATGTCTTCTTACTATTCACCATGATTCCAACCGAGACTCCTGTGTGATTGAAACTTACGTTGTAACGCCCCCAAAATAGGTATACATCACCCATTCTGAGTTGTCAATACATGGTACAGAAACAACTACAACTTTATTATTACAACAAGAAATCGTGAGTTTGAATACAAATATTATCTTCTGACAATATCTATACTCAAATAAATCCTCATCACATTTATTGATACATTATTTTACAAAATGGTGAGGACTACTAAACAACTCTCTCTAGAACTTTCATTCCATACCCCAGACTGCATCGCTATATTCTCGCCTCCCGAGAAGAAAAATGGAACAAAAAGGAAAAGGGTGAGCTCAACTAGCCCGAAGAAGAATATTATGACTAAGACATATATACAACAAATTATCGTTAGTCTTCAACAGGGGAAAATCTAATAGAATACAATAGACAACAAATTTTAAATCAATATTCGCAGCGAAAATAATAATTCATTAGAAGAGTTAAGTAGAGAATGCAAACTACTATCTTCTATGTATGAATTTAAAAGTTCATCGTCTATCTTTTATCCTGTAACATCAATCAATATATATCCGGAATCAAATATTCATCTTTTACTACAGCCGAAGATATTCATCACCATCATGTTCATCTAAACACTGCTCATCTTTGCACTACTACCAAAGATATTCTTCAGAATCATTCATCTTTCACTACTGGGCCAAAGATATTCCATAATATCATCATTTAAGATCAAGATGATGAAAAATATTTTTAAAGAAACGAATCCAAAGAAACAAAATGACAAGGATTAAGGATTAAGGATTCATACTTTGTTTTATCCATGTTCAAAAATACCTCAAAAATAATCATAGTGGTGTAAAATTCAAGAATGATCAAAACATGGATACAATCAAAGCTAGTATCCGAATAGATATTTTGGACAAAAAGAAGAATTTTCATTTTAGGTGAATAGTCACCAGATATCGTGAATAGTCTCAGATATCGTGAATAAGTAACTCAACACCAAAAGATAGAAATTTCCCAAAAAACATCTTCACGCTTCATGAATAGTACTCGTGAATAGTAACTCGTGAATAAGAACTCATGAATAGTAACTCGTGAATAGTAACTCATGAATAAGTAACTCCAGACATGAAAAAGTTTCAAATTTGATAAAAAGTTCCAACCAATATTTCAAAGATAATGATATTGAAGAAATAATATCATTTGAGAAGAAAATAACATCCTTACCTCGAAAGATTAGTACTTCTAGCTAGAATACTAAGGTATAGTCTTTGAAGGAAACTTGCATAACAACAATACTCAAAGTATACTCAAAATACTCACAAGAATACGCTCGATAATATAGAGAAAACTTGATTTTCTGGTGTGATTTTCAATTCTAACCTAAGCACCCTATTTATAGAAAATGCTTAGAACACAAAAGCGAAAATTTAATAAAATATTAATATATATTATAAATTTCCTTAGCCCATCTTTGAAGATCTGATTTCAGCAATTAATATCACATGTTAGCCCACTTAAATGCAAAAAACGTTTTCTTTAAAATAATAATTAAAACTTCCAAAAATCAATTATTTGAGCTTTGAACTTCAATAATTCACAATAAATAGCCCTTTTATCGTAAAATTCGAATCTCGCGTGTTTTTATAGGAAATTCAATTCTCTACAACTTTGCGAAGAAAGTTTTTCCGAATTCCAAATGAAATTGACCAAATCCATAAACAGACGATTTTACGGTGCTATAATCAAATTTCGGTCGATAAATGGGGTCCACCGACATGTTTAACATGTTTTAAACATTTATTGCAACAAAAATACTCTTCCTCCTCATATACTCATATATCCCACATTCGTTGTAAAAATATCACCATTATTATATTATTAAAATATAATAATATATTTAAATGAATTATTTTATCGGAAAAGATAAAATTTTAATTTTCAACAATTGTCACATTAAAAATTTTCTCCATCTATATCCACATAAAATCAATATTTTCCTCATCATATGAATCAATAATTAATTATTCACAAATAATATTACGTAATCACAATATTGACAACCGTGCAGCGGTTCTTAAGAAAGAGGGCTTTTCAATAAAGATTTCTCTTTACTTGGCGCATGAATTAGGTGACCAAACCTCTCCTGTAGACGAACTTTCTAGACATTCTGCCAATAATGTTATCCAATAATATTATTCAGATAATATGAATTATTGCTCGATAATGGAAAATCTTTGTGTAATGACAATTTATTGAAACAACAAGAATATAAAATATCAATGCGTGATTATTGAATCAATAAAATACCGAATAAAGAATTACTCGTAACCATTATTAAGTAGTGCCTTCTTACGTAAGAATCAATAATTGGTGCAATACTGGTGCTATCTTTCTTGTGTTTTAACCACCGAGTATTTTAACAATATTAATCTGTAATAACTACTACAAGTTATTTTTAAACAACTTATATTTGTCGTTTTCTTCATCCAATCGCTTTCCATTATGGGGCCCACACATGGGTCATACCGTGTCGTCGAATATTCCCGAACGATTTAATATTCCACGACCAAACGAATATTCCCCACAACAATGAATATTTTATAACCACTTGCTTATTTTGAAATATTTAATATTTACCCCTAACTATCCACATTAATCAAATCGACCCTTACTATTTCAAAATAATAAATAGAGAAAATTAAATTTCATTAATAATAAGTTGGGGTCTTACATACGTAGCACTAGAAAGCCTTCTTCTAGCGCCAATGTTAAAGTCAAGATTCGTCCGCAATACTTCAATCACCAAAGTGCGTCAAATTCTGCACAAAAATGAGGTCACACCAAAATCTTGACGGCTTGGGCCGTCGGGGTATATCTCTAGTGTGAGAATAAGTACATGTTGAATAAGGATTAACAATGGAGACCTTATGCTCTAGTGCTAAAATATAATGAATTGTGTGTTCCCTGATGATTTGGGTATAACCATGTACGTATTTATAGTGATCACACCTCCTACCCCGTATAGAATTAGTATTCTTCATTAGGTAAGATACCTTAATGAGATTAAACAAAATCTTCTCAAGGAAAGAAAATTGGATCATATCCTAACTCTTTCCTTCGGAATTTGAAAATTAAATGTAATTAAAAATCTTTAATTCCTCAAAATACTTAACCGCCCAAACATGTTCCTACATGAGGTTAAATACCACCACATAGACTTTGGCCCGCCATATAATTCGGGCCCGAATAATCATGCCCCGACATTGTCTTTCCTCTATTTTGTGATTGCATGATACTTAATGAAATGGTATCTTCATTTTACTATATATTTTCTCATGTTTAATTTTAAAATAAAATAAAATAATAAAATTAAAGAGTAATAAGTGTATTAAAATAATATCTTTTTTGTGTTTATTTTTTATTAAAATACATCCCAAAGTTTATAGATTTATTCAGGATTGAACCTCTATATTTAAAACATATCTAAGTTCACCTCAATATTATTTTTATTAAACAAAATGCATTGTCTGAATTTAAATTGATCAAAATGTATCCTGAATTCTTTTCTGCTAAACAAAATGCACCCCACTTTTGACCCATTAAAACTTTGAAAATAAGTTTGAGGTACACAGAGATATATTTTAAATATTATGGTATAAACCTCAAAAACCTTATAAATTTTGAAATGCAAACTGAATTTTAAGTTAAATTTTCATAGAATTTTTTTATACAATTTTTTTTTATTATCCATAAATATTTCTCGACCTTTTTTAGTTCATAAAGATAGACAAAAAAAGTTGTTGATATTTTAATAGCAAAAATGTTACAGCCAAATCAAACATACATCTAGCTAATTTTTTTGGCAAAAAGCACATTTACCTCATTATAGTTGTCGACTTGAAAATATTTGGCTACTGAACTTTAAAAAAATAAAATTAACACATTATACTAGTTAAAAACTATTAATTACCACATTATGTTAACAAGAGTTAAATATTTTTTTACGTGGCGTTGGAAAAAAAAATCGATCAAAAAATTATTATTTTCTTATGTGACAACACAAAAAATAAAAATATATAATCATTAATTATATGGCAAAAAAATAATTAAAATTAAAATAAATTAAAATAACTATTTTACTTCATTTTCTTTACATTTTTTCTTTTCTTTCTCTCTCTTCCTTTTTCTTTTAATTATTATTTTTATTTTAAAAATTAATATTAATATTCATACAATGAAATCATTAAATTTAAGCTTAAACATAAAAGAAACATATTGTTAAATATATTAAAACACTTCAAATATCAATTATTATTTATTATAAAAACTCAATCCTAAATATGTATAGATCATGAACCCAACGAGGAACAGATTAAAACCCTAATCGTTCATGTCATGCTTTCTTCAACAACTCGAATCCAGACCCAATTAAGTGAGGAATTTTTAGTGATTGGGAAACACGATTTTCCCTAAGGCATGACCTGCTTTACTCCCATAGCTCCGTCCAGCCTCCAAAATCTGTAAACTCAAATTCCATCTCCATCTCAAATTTCTAAATCCCAAAAAAACTAAAAGTTAACAAAATATAAACCCATGAAATCCGCATAAGAAGTAAGAAAATCACCACAAAACTCTTTTATGAGACCCAAACCAGCATAATCACACAACATATAATAAAGATTTACAAAGAAAAACTAATTAATTCAATATTGGTTTCTTCTTCTTCATCTTCTTCTGTTGCTCGTGTCTGCTTTGTCCTTCTATTTATTGGACAGAATCCATGGTAGTAGATGGGGCACATAGAGCTGCCCCAAGCAGCTTGTTTGGACTTAGTAGAGGGATTATCGAAGCAGATGGATTATCAAATCAAAAAGTCCAAGAGTGCTGAAGTGGGTGTGTAATAAATGTCGCAGGCTCAACGAAAGACGTCGTATCATCGTCGCCGACAATCTCTCTTTCCTCTAGATATTCCAATCGCAAGGATTACGCACAAAATTATCGTATTTTGATCAAATTCCAGAGTTCAATCATATCTATATATCTCAATCATACCAAATCTGAAGGAAATTGGCTTGGATCTAGAAGATTTAAGAGGAGGTGAATATTTTGATCAAATCTGAAGGATATTGGAGATGAATCTAGAAAGATTTCAGAGGAGGTGAATAGTTTGATCAAGTCTGAAGGAAATTAGAGATGGATCTAGAAGATTTCAGAGGAGATGAATAGTTGATCAAATTAGACGGAAATTGGAAATGGATCTAGAAGATTTCAGAGGAAGTGAGTAGATTGATCAAATTAAGCGGAAGAAGTTAGATTCAAAAGAAAAAAATGAGGATACGAGAGAAAAATTAAAATATAAAAAATTAAAAATTTATTCATTATATTAAAAGCTGACATGGCTGCTTATTTGTTTGTATGTCATTTCTTTTATTTTTGAACTACCACGGTGTACTAATTTCTTTTCCATGTCATTTTCTTAAATTTTTTATTTTTATAAAAATGTCATGTAGATAATTAATAGACAGACATCCAATTAATTTAATAGAATGAAATAATCTTAAAATTTTTATTAGTTCAATGAGTTGATTGCATATTTTTAAAGTTCAGTGGCCAAATACTTACAAATCAGAAACCACAATGAGTAAATGTGTATTTTGCCTAAATTTTTCTAATTGCTCGAACGACACTACCACCTAGACCTGGCAAACGGGTCGGGCCAAAACGGCCCAGATTTTAGTGGGCTAAAAAAGTTAAACTCAAAGTCCGATTTTTTTGAATGTAATGAAATGGTGGCGATGAGACTAGATTGATTTATGATCAATTTTTATTTTTTAGGCTAGCTTTAAACAGTAGTAGCCAAAAAGACCCGAGCTTTTATGTGGATCGAAAAATGAGGCCCAAAGTCCACTTTTTGATGGATGGACCGGCCCGACCCACGGACTTGGGCCAATTTTGTCAGGTCTGCTACCACCCCTTCTATCAAAATGATCAAAAATATAGACAAGCTTGCTTCTTATTCCGTCTTTTATCTCTTCAACGTCATTTATTATTTTAATAATATCATTTTTATTTTGACAATAACTTTTAGAAATCTCAAAAAAAGTATTTTGATGTAATTACTTCTACAATTTTTTTTTAAAGTAGTACTCCCTTCGTCCCAAGATAAAAGTCCTTATTACTATTTTGGGTAGTCCCATGTTAAATGTCCATTTTCTTTTAATAACCAAAATTTTGGACAATTTTTCCTATTATACCCTTACCATTAAATTAATATAATAAAACAGAACTTATTTTGAATCTTTCATTTGACAAAGCACAAAGACGGTTCAGATTCATTCTAACTTAATCCTTCCAATTTAATCTAAAGGCTCATATTTCTTCCCGCCTAAATCAAATTCAGCCCTACACCCTACCCTCTCTCATGTTCACACACAAAATCTTTTGCTCTCCTCTCTTCTTCACACACAAACAAATAATAATAATAATAATAATAATAATAATAATAATAATAATAATAATAATAATAATAATTATAATAGTACTACTACTAATAATAGTAATAATAATTATAAATATAATTATATTAATATTAATTATAATAGTACTACTACTACTACTACTACTACTAATAATAATAATACTTATTATTTTTATAACAATAATAATAATAACAATAATAATAATAATTATAATTATAATTATAATAATCTATATAATAAAACAGAACCTATTTTGAATTTTTCATTTGATAAAGCATAAAAACAGTTCAGATTCATTCTAATTTAATCCTTCCAACTTAATCTAAAGACTCATATTTCTTCCCACCCAAATCAAATTCACCCCTACACCCTACCCTCTTTCATGTTCACACACAAAATCTTTTGCTCTCCTCTCTTCTTCACACCCAAACAAATAATAATAATAATAATACTAGTAATAATTATAATAGTACTACTACTACTAATAGTAATAATAATTATAAATATAATTATATTAATATTAATTATACTACTACTACTACTACAACTACTACTACTAATAATAATAATAATAATTTTTATAATAATTATAATAATAGTAATAGTAATAGTAATAATAATAATAATAATAATAATAATAATAATAATAATAATAATAATAATAATAATAAAGATTCAGATTCATTTTAATTGAATTGGACGGGAAAGCACAAGTACGGTTCAGATTCATTCTAATTTTAATTCAAAATAATAATAATTATTATAATTATAATACTACTAATACTACTACTACTACTACTAATAATAATAATAACAACAACAACAACAACAATAATAATAATAATAATAATAATAATAATAATAATAATAATAATAATAATAAAAATAATAATAATTATAATAATAAAATAATAATAATAATATTATTATTATAATAGTAATAATAATAATAGTAATAAATTAATAATAATTATAATATTAATAATAATAATAATAATAATAATAATAATTATTATTATTATTATTATTATTGTAATGTGGTGAATTATAATAATTGTTATTGATGATTGTATGTTTTGTAGACAAGTTTATATTTTTCTTGATATCGATTTTTAAAGGAAAATTAATTATTGTGGTAGTGTGGTAAATTATGATAATAGTTATGTCTAATTGTAAATTATTTTAAGTTGAAAAGAGTATTTAGGTAATATAGTATTTTTCTAATTTTAATCTATTTTTTAGATTCTGCCATTTCTTGAGCGCACGAAATAATTACTAATATTTAATATTTTTCTTATTTTAATAACTCTCTCCATATTCAATAAATATAATTAGTTACGTGTTAAAATATTTTAAATTGAAAAATTAAAAAATTACTCTCTCACCTATAATAGAAATAATTAATGACATATTATTATGAACAATTTAATCATTTTATTTCTCTTCTTAATATTCTTAATATGCGTAATGATTTTATAGAAATAGGAAACGTTACACTTATTTTTCAGTATTTCCTTCCGATTTACCCTTCCGAAATTAGATATGTATAGTCTATAGAGCTAGCACTTTTGTTAGGAATTTAGGCGGGAAATAAGAAAGGAGTAGGAAATTGGGAAGATGAGCTCGTCGGGGGTTGAGGCGGATTCGCCGGACCTTGTGTGTCAGCTCGATAACGTCCAAGGCATGGTCGATGCGCTCTCCGCCGTCCGTTGGAAACGCCATCAGGTAAGTTTTCCAATTTTACTCATATACTCCACTTCTTTCCGCCAAATACCAAATTTGTCTTCTAGGGTTTTATACAGTTCATCTGCATTGTCCTTTCGTTGTTTCTAATGCTTAGGGCGCAGTTGTGGAATTGTCTGAGCATGGAATCGTGTTGATTGTAGAGGAATCCTCCTGTCTTCAAGCTAAAGTTTATATCCAGCGCGAGTTTTTTTTTGATTTTTCAAGAATTTAGGTTGTATTCCAAAATTAGAGATATATTTATAAAACGAAAAAACTTTTGTTTTTTCAAACATCACATTTGCTAGAAATATAGTAGCGGTAGAATGATAATATTGGGATGTTTGGCAATGGCTCATAAGTTAAATTTTTTTAAATGACTTATAAGTTATAAGTTAATTTTAGCTGTTACTTATAGATAATAGTGTTTGGCACCACTTTGACTTATAAATTAGAAATTAAGCTAAAATAAGTGTTTGGCTGAAATGTGTAATAAGTTAAAATAAGTTGTAAAGAGATTACTAAAAATGAGGGCAAAAGAGTCTTTATATTTTGTCAAACCTACTTATTTTATAATGACTTATAAATCATTGTTTTGAGAATTAAGAGATTGTTACTTCTCAAAAGCTACTTATAAGTCAATTTATAAGTTCAAAAACAAATCACATACTCAAATAGTAAAAAACTACTTATGAGCTGGTCAACTTCTAAGTAGTACACGAACAAGCCCTACCTAACGTACAAGTAATGGCATGTTAGGACTTTATATCATCATATCACTTTATAGTCTAAAATTAGAGAAGTAAACTTTAATTCTGAAACATATTAAAAAGGAAAGTGTATATCTAATTTTATAACGAAGGGAGTATTATTCTTAATTTCTTGGCTCCCCAAAGTTAGTGAGCTAAAATCTTACTTCTTGGTCATAAATTTTGATTTCAATTTTGTAGCTGTTTGTTCGCTATGAATATAGTGCAGAAGCGCGGCATCAATTTGGATTGAGCTTGGGTCTATTTGTGGATTCTCTCAACACATTTTCAGTTCCCAGTCATGCTAGTACTATTGAAATCCAGTATCCAGGGCCTGACATGCAGCTTCTTCTCAAGTATATGTTCTTTCTCCTCCTTCTTTTTGAATCCATTAGAGGTTCTTGTCTGGATTTTTTGTGAACCAAGAAAATTATTTGACTAATCATTTTATTCATTGTTTTGATTTTGTGATTACTGATGTGAATGTGTCTTTTCAATCCAATTTGATGTTAGTTGTTCAGATTGGACACTGAAGAAATCACCTCTTTTATACTTTTAAAGCACCTCTTAAGTTTGTTAATTGCACCAATTGTGCACGCTAAATTTGTAAGCATAGCTTTTAGTTGGATTCTTGTTAACATTGACCTAAATCCATTCACGCTATGTTTGGCAACTCAATTCTATATTTTAGAATTGGAATTAAAAGCACATTTGCAATTAATTGAAATTTAGTAAAAATTTGGTGCTCAATACCAATTCCAAGGCTTGGAATTGAGTTGCCAAATATTGCATCACTTTTTTTTTGGTTTTAAGTTTGGTAAATTCTGTTCTACATACTTGAGTACAAATGTACAATACTCATCTTCCCTCATTTTCTTTTGTTAGATCTGTTGATTCATTAGATGCTTGTATTTACGCGGAGATCAGAACAAGAATCCCGGAAACAATTTCATGGGACAACAACTTTGAACCTGCAGGAAGCACTCCTCTCAGTTTTACTGTTAAGGTATTTCTTTCTTCTGTTAGCAGTGCCTAACTAAAAGTTGAGGCCTCAAAGTTTATAAACTAAAAATAGTATCTTCATTATTGTCTCAGAAAATATAGAACATGGTAGATGTAGAGAACAATAAAAGTGTTTATGACATTAAACCTTACAAGTTTGGATGTTTAGTTGTGTTTCAGCAGTTACTCTGCATTAATCTTTATCACAGCAAACATTTTCTTCTTTGTTTATTTTGTTTTCTTTTTCCATTATTTAAAGTTCTTTTCTTTGTTTTATTTTTCACAAATGAAATACATCTTACATCTTGAAATTGTCAGGGAAGTTCATTTCTTAATCATCTTTCACTTCACTTTTGACAAGTTCATTCATTATCTGGCTTACAAATGTTCCAGTCTCATGTTACATCCTTGCTTAATGGGCACCAACACTAAACTTAGCCTTTGATTGGAGTAGCAAGCTTAGTCATGGTTATTTTGGCTTTTTCATTCCTTGATCATTTATCATTCCGTATAGTTGGCCTATTTTTTTCTGCCCTAGTCATCTATTGCAATCATTAGAATTGGTGTTAAAATGCTATGGTCCACTATTTTGTCTCTTTTTATTAAAGCAAAATTAAACTTTCGATTATTGGCGATTAATCCCCAGTCGGCAGCGTTGAAGGAAGCTATTGATGATCTGGAATGGCCCGGTTCAAGCATCCAGATAATCCTGCAACCAGTTCCTCCGTCTGTTATATTTAAAGGTGAAGGCCATGGGGACTTGCAGGTTGGTTGTCCGGTTGTCCTTCAATAACGAGCAAACATATGTTGCCAGGGGTTTAACCTCTTAGCACTTTGACCTGTCTTTCTTGCAGATTGACTTCATGTATTATGCAAATACTGATCTGTTGACTGCATTCCATTGTGATCGTCCAGTCTCTTACAGGTAACAGTTTTGACGCATTACTTGAAAAGCGCCACTTACATTATGCTTGCGACACTAGTTCTTTCCTCGATGCAACAGGTATAAGTACAAGTTCCTTCGTGCAACAACTTCAAATATACCAAGTAGTGTTATTAAAGATAATCGAGGAAGCAAGGTGACTATCGGAAGAGGTGGAATGTTAAAAGTTCAGCACCTGGTTTCAGTTGCAAGATCAACTAACACACATCCCCACATTGACTCTGCTGGCTATCTGCAACCAAGCAGAATTGCTTATATTGAGTTCTTCGTCAAGCCAGAGGTTGATGAAGACGACGCAAACAATTCATAGGTGAATCAAAAAATTGAAAATTGTCCTGTCCTTGTTGATCTGTAGGGAGTTCAGAAGAAAAAAGAATTGTTATATATGGAATGAAGGTCATGTTGTTATAAGAAGTATTCTTGATGAATTTATAATTACTATTTACCATTAATAGTAATGAATTTCATTTAGGGACTGGGGGATTGAACCCAACGTGAATCAAACATGCAAACCTTCTGAACAGGAGTCAGACTTGCTATCATTGCGCCACGGATCCCTTTTTAAGGTTTGTGGAAAGGATTTTTAATAGTTCTTATCTTTAATATGAGAAAATCATTTTCAAATTATTGAATTTCCCCCTTTTTCTTAATTATTCCATGGCATTTTTGCAACAGTTATAAGAGTGCTAATTTTAAACATACATTTTTTTATTGAACACATAATTGTTTGTATGTTTAACAAAAGAATTGAACACATTTTTTAAGTTTTCAGTTCATTTTTTTTTTCTTTTTCTTCGAATATAAACATACAAACACAATATTAATAGTATCTGTTTTTTTTTATTGTGCTAAACACTACTTTAGTACCTGTACTTGGACTAATCATTCGGTTATAACCGAACATATTCGGTTATAACTGAATACCGAAATATTTTTATTTTCAACATCCGAACTAATAACCGAATTTTGATAATAAATGAATAATCGAATACCGAATTACCGAATTGTAAATTCGGTATTTCGGTTAATAACGGAACACTGTTAATCGTAAATCTCAAGTTGCAATTTTTAACCTTCCCCATCAAAACTTACATAATACTTAAAATAAAAATTGAAATGTGATTGAATAGAAATTAGAATGTGATAATTATATTTACGTAAATACACATGAATTTGATGCTTACAGACTCCAGTCCAGAGTGGTAGAGGGAGAGAGAATGGAAGAGATTTTGGGGGAATCTACAAAGACCCACTTACCTTGGTCCTTGGCCCCGCTCCGAATTTTTTGACTGTCGTCTCTTCTATTCTCCAAATATTTTCCGGGCAGGGCAACGCCAACACATTTAAATGACATATATACAGAGGGACAGTCGTGGTGGTTGAGGGGCGTTTGGTTGGTAGGTTTACCTCTTACAAAAATAAAACCCAAAAATGATAGAAGAAGACCTTCATTTGCAAATCACCTGCTCCGTTTCGTCCCGAATTTGAGTAATTAATTGGTTGTTTTGTACTTTTGTTCCTGATTGGGGTTTAAGAATAAGAAGAAAAAGAGACGAGATCGAGTCGGTTGAGAGATGAGATCGAAATCTGAGAGTGAAGAGATCAGATCTGAACTGAGACAAGAGAAAGAACTCAAAGAAGATATAAACACGAGAGGGTAGAGAAAGAAAGAACTCAGAGAAGATTCTTGGAGATACTCCATGAATATATAATATTTTAGAAAGTAATTACACTATTAGTGCACTCATAAAAATTTTACACAATTAATACACTTTCTATATTTATTTACAATATTAGTGCAATTAGGATTCTTTAATTTAGGGAATTAGTATAGGATTCAATTCATAATAATAAGAAAATCTAAAATGAAGGAGAAATAACTACCATAATTAATAATTCAAATTCAAATAACTTGGATTTAACAACAAAAACAAATTTAAATTCAAAAATAATAATTAAAATTCAAATATTCAAAGTTTGGCAACGTTATCTTCCTCCTCCCCTTCGCCGGTCATCTTCCTCCTTCCCTTCGCCGCCGCTTCAACACCATGGACGTCGATCTCCTCATCCATTACGACTACAGTTGCCATTATGACGAATGTTGATTTAGTTCAGAAATTAAAATGAGAAAAAAATAAATTTTAGTGCAGTTGATATCCAAATATTTATACAACGTAACCATTTTAGTTTTTGTGGATAACCAAGAGAAATTTCAGTGCTGATTTGGTAACCAAAACTTTCAAAGGTAATAATTTTAATTTTTGTTGGTTACATTTGTATTAAAGTTTGATTTCTACTAATTATGATTTATAAAAAAAAAAACTATAATAGATTTTTTATAATTAATTGGTAACCCAATAAAAGCTGAATTGGTTACCTTTGTATTAAGGTTTAATTACTAATTGCATTATAAAAAAAAATCTACAATAGATTTTTTAAATTAATTAATAACCCAATAAAACCTAATTGGTTACATTTATATAAAGTGTTAGCTACCAATCGCACTATTAAATAAAAAAAAAATCTATAATAGATTTTTTAAAATAAATTAAAAAATCTAATAACACCTAATTAGATGCGGCTTGGTATGAATGTTTAATTTACCAACTATCTTAAAAAAAATCGCAAAGAATCGTCTTTACTGAAAAAATCGCAGTGGAAACTCTAATCAATGTTTTCCATGTAACTTGAAAAATGTCAAATCAGCAACAAAGATCATCATGCTCTGCGACGGATCACCAAACCTTCATCTTTCTCTCTCTCACTATCCATCTTCTCTCTTTTACATTTGTGTCTTTCTCTTTAAACTACACCATGCTTGAATGAGATCACCATGGGTTCGTTCTGAACCGGATCGAGATCCGCCGTAACTGTGTGGCTTCCATGGAAAACAATCACGACCAAGAGCAAGAAGACCTTGAAATCTTCCAAAACTCAAATAAATCATTGCCTTGCCAACCTTGTTCCCTCCCTCATTGCCGAGGACTCGAGGCGGTGACGCACATGACCATACACACTTCTCTCCATTGCCTAGTTAAAATTAATTAGTAATTACTTAGAGTTGATTTTTTAATATGTAGATGTATTAATTACTTAATTTAATTAGTAAATTAATACTAATCTCCTAAATTAAAGAATCCTAATTGCATACTAATTTTCTAAATTAAGGAATCCTGATTGAACTAATATTGTAAATAAATATGGAAGTGTATTAATTGTGTAAATATTTTATGAGTGCACTACTGGTGTAATTATTTTTAAAAATGTAATAGAATATGTAATTGTACCTAATTTTTTCAACATCTTATTTGGTTATTCAGGTAGACTGAATTACCTAAAACTAAAATCCGAACTAATAACCGTAAATCAAAAAAAAATTCAAATATACCCAAATTATAAAAAATACCCGAATTATTAAGAAATTTCGGTTGTGTTCGATTTTTCGATTATATCCATTTTTTGCTCAGTCCCAACCTGTACAGCTTATATCATTCTCCATGGATGCAGGTCTAGTTTCATATGGAAACTCCATAAACTTACATACCTGCCACTTGATTAAAAAATAAAGTTAGGAATATGCTCTCAATAAAAACGACTAATGAAATGAAAATAAAAACGACTCATGAAATATGAAGCTCTCTATTAACTGCAAATGATACCAAATTCCAATTTATTTCCAGCAGCAATTTTGCTCAAAATAAAATTAATACTACTTAAACAAAGACATAAATATGTTCCCTAAAAGAACCAACAAGAGATCCCCAGTAAGAAATGAATGATGAACTCGAACAAGGAATATTATACACATCACTACTATGGTGAAGTGCAATTCAAATTCCTGAATAGAGAAAAAGTAAAATAAAATTGAGATTAATAGACTCCGCTGAATTTGGTTGCATCAGGTCTTTCATCAGCTGTTATAGAAAAAAGCACATTCTGTCATCAACAACACATGCTGTTTTTTATGTTTTTTTTGCCTTTATAGCTAATCAGCTATGTTGTTGAAAGTTGAAACTATCCCGCTGTGTGTTGTTTGCAACCCTTCGGCCCATAATGATTGGAGCTGCGCTTCACTGCCTTTTTACAAAGATAGCAGTAATGGTTTTGGCATGCCCAGCAGAAGATGTGATTGTTATTGCCAACCTGTTAACGGGGAAAAGGGACATTCCACAAAGCTATAATTTAAGCATCTCTTAAAGTAAAGTGTATCCAAAGGCTTTAATATTTTGCACCCATTAAAAACCAACTATACTCAAAAGAAGAAGGAATATAAAATCATAGGTCAACCATGATAATGTAAACAAGAAAAGCTAAGCTCCGCATTTGCCAACAGTATGAACTTAAAAGGATACCCAAAAACAGGTTGTCACCCAATCCACGACCCAATGCCAACAACTAAAACTCAGTTAATACACTGAATTATGGGCTTTTTCTACATTGTGAAGCTGTTTTGCTACTCTATTAGAAGGGTCTTTCCACTAGTTTTAAAAGTAGTTTTTTTTAATTCCCTACAATAGTGAAATGAGCCAATTACATTAGTATGGCGAGAGTACATATAAAGTGTCCATCTCTAGTAATAATGACCGTGATGCTACTGGCCTTATTGGCCATACTTAAAAGAAGCAAATAAATCCCTAACTTGATCTAAGTAAAGATCCCTTTATGTTAATTTACTATTAAAGTAATCTTTGAGGAGTAACATGCTCCCAACAGATGACCTATTTATTCATCTATTGTTTGCTTTAATGGAATTAGAATTAGTATGGTAAAGAACAAGGGCGGAAAATAAAAACTATTGAATGATTCCCCGGGAGACAAACCCTTACCTTCTTCCAGAATGAAAAGCTAAATATCCAAGCTATAGGATATACTATTATGCAATAAAGGATTGATCGAGTGAAGGGTCAGATGTTCTGATATTAGATTTTACTTGGCTTTGTGATGATAAACAGCCATATGGAAGATTTGTTTTTTCCCATCCACATATTAGTTAAACTTTCTGTAGACATTTTTAACCTGGCAGCTAGTACTAACATTGAAAATTAAAATTGGGTCAGATGGAGGAGCAAGGACGTTCAAGAAAAACATCTTTGTTAGCAGGAGGATCCGGCCTTTGTTCAGGGTTCTTGTCTGACAGCTGTCAATAAAAGGGAGTATTGTGCAAAAATCACTATAGAAAGGGAGAATGATATTATTGTAACAACCCGAGTCAAATTTCGAATCCAGAACAAATCTTGGGTCAAATCTCAAGTCCGAATCGTATTAAATCCATCAAAATAAGGCTTTAAACTACTGGCCCAATAGTATCTTCTTAGGTCAACTTAGTCCACCACAGGCTCACCCAAAAGGTCATGACTTGAAGGTACTATTGGTAATAACTTATTTCCTTATATGCAGACAAATTTTTCCCCTATGTTCCGATATGAGATTGGGGTATTACAAACTCCCCCACTTAAATTTCTGACGTCCCCGTCAGAACCGATCACACACACGGCCCAAAGATCTTTGCCTCTCTAGCTATTGTGGGATAATACCGGCTGGCTTCGTGTCCCCACCTCTGGACCTCCATCTCTCCATTGTGGGATAATACCACCAGTTTTCGTGTCCCCACCTCCGGCAACCCGATCGGATGACCCGACCCGAGCTTTCGAGAGTCGGTTCTGATACCATATGTAACAACCCGAGTCAAATCTCGAATTCGGAACAAATCTTGGGTCAAATCTCAAGTCCGAATCGAATCAAATCCATCAAAATAAGGCCTCAGGTCAACTTAGTCCACCATAGACTCACCCAAAAGGTCATAACTTGAAGGTACTATTGGTAGTAACTTATTTCCTTATATGCAGACAAATTTTTTCCCATCTTCCGATATGAGAATGGGGTGTTACAATTATAACTTCACATTTGGGAACAGAGTCTAGCAAAACAAGATTATCAACTAATATCTATGACGACCATACTTTAGAGGGTGGTCAGTAATGTTAACTGTTACAAGTGATGCAATTCCAACCAACCAACAAATAAATTATTTCCTATGAGTTAGAAGTTCCCCACTAGTCCATAGACTTTGTAGTGTCAGAATGTCATGACTTTACATATCATCTGACAGGTGCTCGTGCCCATATGATCCAGACAAAGACAATGTTACAAACCTAACAAATTCACTTTCTATTATTTTACCCTTAACATTTTGCACAAGTTAGTTTCAAACTATACAAGTGCAATTTATGCACATCACCAAACTAAACTTCCATACACACAAGTCAAACTACAGATTGTTGGGAGATTGCATATTTAAAATTTGATGTTGAAGTTAATAAGTCATGATTATATATAAAGTTCTTCAAAGGAACACATGTACAAGGACCTAGTGATAGATCAAATTTGTTAGGTTGATCTGAACTTTAATGTTTATCATTTTGTAAATGAATGTATAGAAAAAGAGATCAAAGCTTTTAGGTTGATCTATATCTTGAAATGTTCGGCTTCAATTGAATCGTAGTCTATCAAGATGATCAAGAGATTGCAGAAGACAAGACAAAAACATAGAGCGTTGAGGATCGTAGTGTATCTGCTTTAAAGGGTCTCTCTGAAATCGTAGAGTAGTCCTAACGCTTACCGAGTCAAGTCAGAGTTCGTAGAGTGCTCTCGAAAGCGTAGAGTCTACATGACAAGTAAGTGCAGATCGTAGTGTACCAGTCCTTAAGAGAAATCGTAGTGTTCTCATCTATCAGCACCAGACTAAACACCAAAGTGTCATGACACCACGATCAGAATCGTAGAGCTTCATCTGTCTGTGTCAGAAGCATCGAGCCTCGTCCACATGTTTAAAGATTAATCTCAACAAATGTCGAATGAGCTATAGACGTTGAAGACCTCGGGAGTCCCAATGACACAACAGTCATCCTTAGTATATAACAAAGAAACGTATTGAAGAAGCTAAGGAAAGTACCGTGAAGTCGGTGAAAACACCTTTTCGGTGTTAAAGTAAGATAGCGATCTAGTGTCAATTGGGCCATCTGACTCCATCAAAGCTCGTAAAATGTCAAATACATTTAATGCTTCAACGGATGTCTTTAACGGATACATTTTCAAAGGCATCATATATACAAAATATCAGCAGATGAAAGAAGTTAAGCAAGCACAAAACAAAAGGCTAAAGAACACTCAACGATCAAACTCTACGATCTGAAAAAGGGAAAGCTTGCTCAGCTATTCAGTTCTTTCGAACAAGAGCTTAACAACAACTGAGTATCACTATTCAAGAACTCATCAACTACTATCAAGTGAAGTAAGAAGTTCCAAGTCAGAAAAACTTAAAAGAGTTCTAAATGAACTGTGAAGAACCAAGTCTGCTGGACTTGAAGAGTTCAAAAGTGAACTGAGAAGTGCCAAGACTGCTAGTCTTAAAGGAATCTGTGAGATTCAGAAAGTGTAAAAATATTCTTAGTGAATTTCCTACTCGAGGAGCAGAAGAGTGGACTAGGAGCTTTAATTGCTCTGAACCACTTAAAATTGTCGTGTCTTTTACACTCCTGCTATAACTGCTATAACTGTTATAACTGTCTCACTCTCATTAACTTACTATATCTTAAAGGGAGAACAAACAAATCTTAATTCCGCTATATTTGAACCACTATCAAAACTAACAAAGCATTTTAAAGAAGAATTTCAAATATCTATTCAACCCCCCCTTCTAGATAACTATTGTGCCTCCTGGAACTAACACAGATTTTCCAAATAGACAAAGCAGGGTCCTTGCGTCTCTTTTTCTTTTCCTCCATTAAAACGACATATTCTAGCGGTTCTTAGCACATGCATTTATTTTGCTCATATTGTTAATCTAGATGGTTTATGCTCATCATGATCTTTTGATCTAGTCATAGTGACATAAAAGCATACAAGCATTCCTCATTTATCTGTATTGAAAAATACATTTTATATCCAGATTTGTCATGTTCTGTGATTTTTGTCATTGATTAATAATTCATCATTGCATTATTCCTTCACAGCTAGGACATGTCACCAAGACTAAAATCATGAGAAGTGCACAACCATGATATTATAATCACCTCAAACCCACTCACCTTTATATTGATTTGACCACAAAGAGGGCATGAATGACCACGATCAGCAAAAAGCTGAGCTTGAATAAGACCCCATTCTTGCCGTCCTAATTCTTGCCGTCCTATCCCCCGCGCCTCCCAGTCTTGAATCATTTGCTGTGGGAAAAGTTCGCATCCCCCATCCCTTCAATTGGAACAAGCTGATTAGTTCATCTTAATATGTAACATATACAGTCAGCCAGACAAAAGACAAGCGGACAGAATCGATCTTAAACATGCCACAGTGAATCATGTACCTAAAGTGCTCATATCCACTAATTGCCTGATTACAGCGGTAGCAAAAGTACTTCCCACAATTATTACATGCCATCTTGTTGCACCCTTCAGTTCGTGAGATTGCCATCTTACAGGATGGGCATTGCTTGGCATCACGAAATATTTCTTTGATACTAAGAAGCTCATTTATCATTTCTTGCTCACGACGCTTTTGTTCACCCTTCAGTTGAGTTGAATTCTGTCGCTCCTGCAAGAAAAGAATTTAAAAGCAACATCTTTCTTAAAATGGGTTATCAAAAATATTCTTTGATTTCTTTCATGGAAAAAGCATCTGCAAAGAAATAAGGCAAAGCCTACAACAACAAAAACTGTAATCAAGAGAAAAGGAAATCTCCAACGAACATCTGACGCTAAATTGAGTAATTTGTTCATCAAGCTAATCGAATTTACTCAAACTATAGGGATGTGATACAGTTAATCATGCTGAGACTGAGAAACTTTTAGATGAAAAAACAAGTGCAAGAACTGATACTTTGAAGTCCATTGCAGAATAGCTAGAACTTTGGAAGTTGTAGAACAGCCATGTGAAACTTGATGATATTAGTGGATCCCACACAACAGATAGACCATGTCGAAAGAGGTGTTTTAAAGAATAAAGTGAACAAGTTTAACTGTTCACTTAATAACAGACTCATGAATAGTTTCCAGAGAAACACCATATAACTCAAACAATGAATTGTTCTTTGTGATCCATCTAATTTCCAAACAAGATTGTATCCTCTTCAAACTCAAACCGAAGTTTTTCATGATAGTGGGATCTAGAAGAGATTTCATTTTATATGATAAGCCTAGAAAAAGAAATTTATAGTGGCTCGAGACATTAATATAGCTCAAACTGAACCATGCAAAACAATACAATAGTACCAGACAGTTTCCTTTCATATTAAAGCTCATTAGTGAGATTAAGTATGCACAGGTTAGAAAAGTCTTTTCTTTTTCATTTTTTTCCCGATAGATAAAGTAAAACAGTATTTCATGTGTGACTTTGGAGACTCGGATGTCCACTAATACCAGGAGAACGGATCAACAAGATTAGGTTATGAACTTAAACATAGTCCAGTATATTCTCCACGCGCGCAAGGATTTGGGGGGGCGTGGGGGTGAAAAATTGAGCCACATTAATTAGTGAACCATTAGCGACACCCATTCAAGAGCAATTCTCAGCAGTCATGATAATACCAAATTTTGACTTAACGTTTCTAGGTGAAGTGGTTTTATTAAGCAAATTATCCTGCTTCTGGACAAGTGAAAAGCATGCCACATCATTCAAAGAGGCACCATACAATCACAACAATATGCATCCAATAAAGACACCAGGTCACGAATCTTACCTGCAAAATTTGGAGCTTCATTTCTGGTGTCATACATGCAATGCCAACGTGACGTCGTTCCCTGCAAAGCGTACAAAAGCTAAAGAAGCATTTAGAGCATTGTGCATGCTGGTCTTCATCTTCTATGCAGGCTGTTTCACATCTTGGGCAATAGGCCACATCAGACATCGACTCAAGTGTTTTCTCCAACATTAGCGACTCCCAATGTTCAAATTCCTCATCACCAAGCAATCGTTTCAATAAACCAGGTGGGACCATGCCCTTACATTTTGCATCAGGGCACCGAATTTTGGTTATTGTACCTTCCTTTACAAGAATGTCAGCAAAAGTTTTCATGCATGTCAAGCAGAAGAAATGCTGGCATGGCAATCTAATGAACTCTGTACCTGATAAGGAAGAACTAGCAAATCAAAAAGAGATGATTCATAACACTATAACAAAAACTTTTACTGAATCAGAGTTAATAGGTAGGGAACAGTGATGTTTATGTTGTAAAATAAAGATCAGAGTCTGTTCATTAAATTAATCCATAAATCAAGTCTGAGATTAATACTCATTCTCTGAACTACAGATCCAAATGGCACCAACTGAGCTTCAATAATGCTTTCTCCACCCCCTCAACCCACTTCGCCCCCCAAAAAAAGAAAGAAAATAATATATATAAGGAAAAAAAAACTACTTTACAGGAAAAAACATAGCAGACATAAAGTAGGTGTATGTGACGTGTTAATTAAATTTATGGACACAATGCATATTTTGCAGATGTCTTCCTAGGAGTATGGAATGAAATTCTTCCCCATAACCTATTGGTGAACCTCGTCCAATAGGATTTCAATACTTCAGAGATATGAAAGGCATTCCACCCGTCCATTTCAATCTCAGGTTCTGTGCAATAGTAGTATAGTACCAATTATATTTCCTGCTGAGGACTTCCCAAATCCCCTAGCACAGTCACCATTTCGTGCACCGTAACTATATGAGGCTGCTGTTGACTCCCTTTCTCTGTCTATGTGTGTGCATGTCTAGAGAGAAAGGAGAGGGGGGGGATGTGCATCTTCTGGTCCCTACAGTTGTTGAAACCCACAAACCACGACGTTCACTGACCAACCATGCACCATCATTTTATTATCCACCAACCAACCAACCCCTCTCTCTCTCTCTCTCTCTCTCTCTCTCTCAGTCTAGCTCTTGCTTGTTATCATGACAAACAGCGGAAGCATGAAAATATATATATATATATATATATATATATATATATATATATATATATATATAAATAAACAGATGCAGTGCATTTCTGGCCAATGGAATATAAGTACCACACTGACAATGAAGCTCATATTTGGGGGATTGGCTTTGCTATATAAATAAGGGTAACAATTGATGTAGCCAACAAGAATCTTCCTATAGGAATTAGTATGAACATACAGGGTAGCATTTTATGTGCCAGGGGTTCAATTGAAGAGACAAAAAGAGAATGCAAAATTAGAGAAGAAGAATGTCAAGCATTACAAATTCATCAGAAAAAGGCCAAGGATAAAAATAGAAAGAGTAGTCAATTAGTGATTTCTAGAATAAGTAGTATGCATTTGAAAGAAAAAGTTGTTAGAAGGGTACTAGAATCTTTTAATTTCTTTCTCTTTCTCTTTCTCTTTTGTGTTTCCTTGTTACTAAGAATCCATGTGAATTCTTCTCCTATCTATAAATATTCATCTCCAAATGCATCCACCAATTAAATGGATCAATATTAAAACATATATCAATCTTACGTCTGATGACGATACTTATCGATAACACGTTTAATCAAAATGAAAGCATATACATACATTAATCGATGGTACTTAAAGGAGAACGCGTTCTTACGTGTTTTTTGGCATTTATTGTAGCCAAATAACCTCGATCGGAATGCATCCCATTCTTGAATCAGCTTTCTCTCTTTCCTCGTAGTTAGGAATGAGCTTGTCCATACAAGTTAGCTAAGCATTGTACTAGAGATCATGATAGGAATGAAATGTGTGTGATCACAGTTGTGACTCATCCCTACCTCTCTCTCTTCTTCCCCATTCACCTGAGTTCTCATGCCATTCTCTCTAGTTCCACTCAAAATTCTTCTATTCCTCATCCCCAATTCATCTAACTTCTCATCTCCTCTTTCTGTTTTCTCATCCCCTTCACTCTAGTTCTCACCACGGCTTCTAAAAATCACACTACACAGTCAGGACTCCACAGGAGGCCTGACAAAGAATATGACAGTTTTGATGCTTGCTGATGCTACAAATGGAGGAACAGAAATGGTGTTTGGGACCTACCTTATTACTTTAATTAAAGTATTCATTGAATAAAAAAGAACGCCGTAACGAATAATTTAATAATAGCATTTTATTTGTATTTACTCCTATTATTAATAATGGTAATTTTATGGTGAATTTCATGAGAATTGATTCATTGAGATAGTGGGTGGTGATTCATGGCTGGAGCCTGGAAATAGATAATAATTGGAAAAGAAAGATATAAACGGAAAGTTTGAGAATAATATATTGCACTATGTCCGTTTATCATATCACAAACCTAAAACTTCAGGGAAGGATAGACCATTTCAAAGCTCAACCGAGAATTGAGACACTGATCCATATATTTTTCAAACTTCTTCAAGTGTAGATACCAGGATTATGAACATAATAAATTCTAATTGAAATATCAACATCTAAAATCATATAAAGAAACACATGATGAATTTTACAACAGTAATACTTTGGCGACTTGAAACATGCTGCCAATCACAAACCTCTTTTATACTAATTTAAGAATATTATATTCTTGATAGGAAGAATAGCATTAGAAAATCAAGGTCCACCATTCTGTTTGAATATGCTCAAGATTACTAAAGACACTTAAAAAACTTGCACCAGATAATTAAGAAAAAGGATGTGATATTTCCACGACCATTTTTATATTTCCACAAGGGCTATCCCAATTTAATAGTAAATGGGGAGAGAGCTTGTGAAAATATCAAAAAAGTGAAAACACTTGTGGAGATAACAATTTCCTTAAAGAAATTTCATGGTGTGAAATAGCTTCCATAACTTCTAACAGTTCCCGACATCCATGACTTTTGATACTGTCTTTTTATTCTTAAGTTATAAAACACACATATCTCAGTCGAAGGTGAATTAGCCCCATTTCCAATTCTGGAAAAATTATAAGCCACTTTGAAGGTAGAATTTTTGTCAAGAAAAAGGTAAAAATTACCTGGAAATTCACTAAAACATATGCAGCATTCTTGTAAGTTTTTGCAAAAAAATTCAATTCGCTGCTCATCATTGTAACTCTTCACTGAAGGAATATCAACATCTGGGGAGACACATCCTGAAATTGCACGCTTATCTCCAGAGTGTCTCGTGCCATAAGGACCAAGAATTATCTCTTCATCAAAACCAAGATAAGAAAGAGAATAACTGTGTAACCACTCTACCCATTGGTATAAAACCTCCTGCCCTGGCTGTTCCTTCCAAATTGAATCCAACATGCAGCAAAGATTGGAAATTTTAGAGGAATTCAACCACTGAATAGAGATTGTAAAATAGGGAGGTAGATGGCTCGGATATGATCTAGGTAATAAGCATGTCAACACAATTGGTGGAATAAATTGGACTTTGAAAGAATATGAAAACTCGGGGAAACCATCAGGTTTCATCTCAATATCACTGGAAGAATTCAGTCGTGTGGAGATGGTAAGATCCTTAGGGGTTTCAATATGTACATGAATCTGCAATATAAATCACAATCACAGTAGTAAGATTACTGCTTTTATACACGAGGGAGATTTTTAAAAATCACTACTATACCTGAAAAGATCGTAACCCACTCTGTTTGTCAAGGATGAATATGTTGTCGCCATAAATGGATTCCATTGCAAGTAACTGCATGAAAACAACCACACTTAAATATGAGAGAGAGAGAGAAGTCAGAGAGAGTTTATTATCCATCTTATTGATCCGATTTTCAAGTTCAAGTAGATTCTAACTGTTTACCTTCCCCTTCAATAAAATACTCCCTCCGTCCCTTAATATATGTCGTTTTAGAGTTGTAGACAAGTATTAAGAAAATGATTATATAGCATTAAATATAATATAAATTGCCTATATTGTCCTTGTATTGGAAAAAGAGTGTTATTTATTGGGCAGAAAATAGTGAGAGAACCAAAGTTATATTTAATACTCGTGGTAATATTAGAAACTAAGTAATTAATGTTTAATTGAAATTCTCAAAAGACAAATATTAAGAGACAAAAACACTTCTTAAAACAACATTTAAAAAGGGACGAAGGGAGTTTTAGTGTAGTACTACCTCCATTCCATAATAATGTCTTTTTAGAAGAAAAAATTAGTTCCAATTTATTTGTCGTTTACAACTTTCTAGGAGAATAAATTATTTATTTTCCTATATCATCTCTAACTTCTCTCATTGTCCCAAGAAATTTTCTTTTGTATTAATAGTTTTCAACCTCACATAAAGGGGTAGTGATGAAATTTCATATAAATTTTAATTCTTAAATGATAGTATTAAATGAGTTTCTTAATTCATGTGCATGAAGCTAAAAAGACTATTATTATGGAATGGAGGTAGTATTATGGTACTCCCTCTGTTCCACAAAAAGAGGCCCATTTGTTTTTTTTACAAGTCAATTTGCCAAAATCCTAAGATTAGAAATTTATGTGTGTATTTGATTTTGATAAATGCAAAACTTAATGTTGCAAACTATTTAAAATGTATTATTAAGTATAAGACTGTTATTTCGGAAATTAAATAGGTTCACAAGACACTTTGAATTTTAGGATTTAGCAAATTAACTAGGATCAAAGTTAAATGGGACTTCGCAAGACAAACCTTTTTCTCACAAATTAATCTTAATATTTGAGAAAACAATCCACATTCCACTAGGCATCTAGCGAATAATCATAACTGATACCAAATAAATGGAGTAAATAGTTGGCATGATTGTGTCTTCAAAATCGGATGTACATTTGTATAAAGAAATTCAAGGTGGAAGTAGGAAACAGTTTTACGAAAATTGCATGCAGTTATAACTCTCAAAGAGCATAAAACTATTAATAAGTGTCTTCTTTAGTAATAGATTAGAGTGCATAGAGGCTTAATCCAAAAACAATTTTTCTATAAGAACTTATCAGTAAGAGGAAACAAACATCTCTTTGGTTTAGATTGGATGAGAAACGACACAGTTCAAATAATCGGTGATAAATTTCGGCATAAACTTGAAAACCATAACAAACATAATATATATTGCAGTGTAGTGTGAGGTTGAAAACTATTAATACAAGAGAAATAAAGGTGTCACAGAATTATTCTATAAATAATCCATCTGGGCGCGCATTCCAAAGATATATATATATATATATATATATATATATATATATATATATATATATTCCCTCCCATTCTGCAGTATCTTTCATTTCCGTTCCCTCATCAGTTTTCCAGTTTACATTGCATTTCTGTTATGCAGTTTGCATACTATCGTTCCTTCATTCATATCATTAATCATCACAGTAAAGTTCGAGTATAGAACATAGAATTTGCGTTCGCAGAATTCTTAATTTTGAAGTGCTACTAATTAAGAATTGTAAATCCGTTTTATCTTAGGAAACAATTATTCAACAAATCTTTTAGCACCAGTGAGGGAATAAATTTTCTTTAAGGAGACTTTGTGAATTCAAAGTACTTAGATTTATCTATTTTATATTTCCAGAATCTGACTTCATTTTTTTTATTCAAGCAAGTATAATACATTTGGTTTTCTAATTCTGTTTTGCTTAACTTTGTTATTATATATAT
>CM035152.1:27711529-27928475 GCA_020205615.1 Panax quinquefolius
TAATATATAAAATATCGACAATAATTGAATAAAAAGCGAATAACTTCTCACGTAAGCATCAATAATCAATCAATGTGTGCTACTATGCAACCACGCCGTATTCTTGTACTTTAACACCGGGTGTTTCAACGATTAACGGTAAAACTTCCGCCGTTATTTTCATAAAAAATATTTTTATGCTTTTCTCAATCCGAAAATAATTTCGTTAATGAGGTCCACTAATGATTGTCTTGTAAATCTAATATTCCCTGTTTAAAACGAATATTCCCTGACTAATCGAATATTATAAACAACTTGCGTACTTTACAAAATTTCTAAATATAACCACAACTATAACATTATATCAAATTCATTCCATAATATTTAAAAATGATAATTATAGAAAATTCATCTTTATTCATAAAAGTTGGGGTCTTACAATCTCCCCTTCTTATGAAATTTCACCCTCAAAATTAGGGTACGTACCTGGTATGTCGAAGATGTAAGGATACCTTGATTTCATTTCAGATTCTAACTCCCAGGTCATTTCCTCAATATCGTGGTTCCTCCATAAAACTTTGACTTGAGGTATAACCTTGGAGCATAAAATATGTTCCTTCTTATCCAAGATTTGAATAGGAACCTCTTCATACGTTAAATCTTCCGCTATTTCATCCGGTTCTAACTCAATAATGTGGTTCGGGTCTTTCACATATTTACGAAACATGGATATATGAAAAATATTATGAACACGAGACATACTTGGCGGTAAAGCAAGTCTATAGGCTACAGTCCCTACTCAATCAAAGATTAAAAATGGGCCAATGAATCGAGGATTGAGCTTTCCTCTCTTTCCAAATCTCGTAACTCCTTTCCATGGAGCAACACGTAACAACACATGATCTCCAATATCGAATTCCACGTCCTTTCGATGAAGATCAACATAACTCTTTTATCGGTTTTGTGAGGTTTTTATACGTTGCCGGATCGTTTGTATCTTTTTCGTAGTCATACGTACTAACTCCGGTCCCAACAACGTTGCTTCACCCACTTCATCCCAGCATACTGGAGAACGACACTTTCTTCCATACAACGCTTCGAATGGTGCCATGCCAATGCTTGCGTGATAACTGTTGTTGTAGGAAAACTCCACCAATGGTAAGAACTTGTCCCAACTTCCCTTGAAGTCAAGGACATAGAGTCTTAATAAATCTTCAAGTGTTTGAATAGTCCTCTCTGATTGTCCGTCCGTTTGAGGATGATATGCCGAACTAAATCGTAAATCCGTGCCCATAGCTTTTTGCAAACTAACCCAAAATCGTGAAGTGAATCTTGGGTCTCGATCAGAAACTATGGATACAGGCATACCATGCAATCTTACAACCTCGTTTATGTACATACGAGCAAGACGTTCAAGTGTATAAGTTTCTCGTATAGGTAAGAAATGAGCAGACTTGGTCAATCTATCAACAATGACCAAAATTACATCTATGCCTTGAGAAACCTTGGGAAGACCAGTAACAAAATCCATGGTAATGTGCTCCCACGTCCATTCTGGAATTTCAAGTGGTTGCAATGGACCTTTTGGTACCTGATGCTCCGCCTTGACTCGTTGAAATGTTAGACACCTTGAGATAAACAACGCTATCTCTCTCTTCATATTGCCCCACCAAAATGTATGTCGAAGATCATGATACATTTTAGTACTCCCAGGATGGATTGCAAACGGTGTGTTGTGCGCCTCCATCATGATTTTATACTTTAACTCGGGGTCGTTAGGAACACAAAAAGTGCGGAGTTGACTCAAGTATTCCTTCTTCATCGATTCTTGCTTCGGATAGCACTTTCTTGTACTTTCTTCCTCATATGCATCAGCTCCAGGTTTGTAGCTTGAGCAGCTTTAACTTTATCGATTAAAGTCGGTTCCACTCGTATATTCGCCATCATCACTTGGGTCCCTGGAGTCTTTATCTCTATCTCCATCCTTTGCAAGTCATACAAAATGGGCCTTTGCATTGACAATATCTCACTCGTACCCGCATATGATCTTCTACTTAATGCGCCATTTCTACGTTAAACTTTTCTAGGATGGTATGGATGGTATGATCATAATCTTTCAACAGTTCAAGCCAACGTCGCTGTCGCATGTTTAGTTCCTTTTGAGTGAAGAAATATTTGAGGCTTTTATTGTGACGCCCCCAAAATAGGTATACATCACCCATTCTGAGTTGTCAATACATGGTACAGAAACAACTACAACTTTATTATTACAACAGTAAAATTGTGAGTTTGAATACAAATATTATCTTCTAGACAATATCTATACTCAAATAAATCCTCATCACAGTTATTGATATATTATTTTACAAAAATGGTGAGGACTACAAAACAACTCTCTCTAGAACCTTCATTCCATACCCCGAGCTAAATACTCGCTATATTCTCGCCTCCCGAGAAGAAAAATGGAACAAAAAGGAAAAGGGTGAGCTCAACTAGCCCGATAAAAAGAATATTATGACTAAGATAATATACAAAAATTATCATTAGTCTTTAACAGGGAAAAAAATCTAATAGAATACAATAGACAACAAGTTTTAAATCAATATTCGCAGCGAAAAATAATAATTCATTAGAAAAGTTAAGTAGAGAATGCAAACTATTATCTTCTATGTATGAATTTAAAAAGTTCATCGCCTATCTTTTATCCTGTAACATCAATCAATATATATCTCGAATCAAATATTCATCTTTTTACTCACAGGCGAAAGATATTCATCGATTAATCATACTCATCTAAACACTGCTTCATCTTTTTACTACGGGCCAAAGATATTCATTAGAAATCATTCATCTTTGCACTACGAGTGCCAAAGATATTCAATAATATCATCATTTAAGGTGAGGATGATGAAAATATTTTTAAAGAAAGCGAATCCAAAGGAAACAAAATGACAAGGATTAAGGATTAAGGATTAAGGATTACGTACTTTGTTTTATCCATGTCCAAAAATATCTCAAAAATAATCATAGTGGTGTAAAATTCAAGAATGATCAAAACATGGATACAATCAAAGCTAGTATCCACAATAGATATTTTAGGCGAAAAAGGAAAATTTTCATTTTTCGATGAATAGTCTTAGTATTCGTAAATAATTAATAATATCGTGAATAGTCTTAGTATCGTGAATAGTAACTCAGACACCAAAAGTTCCAAATTTGATAAAAACTTGGATCGATATTTCAAAGATAATGATATTGAAGAAATAATATCATTATGAAAAAATAATATCCACTTACCTCGTAAAGACAAGACTCTAAATGAAAACACCCTGATATATAAGCTATGACTTGAACTTGCACTTATAGCAATACTCAAAATATACTCAAAATACTCACAAGAATATGCTCGATAATATAGAGAGAGAAAACTTGAGCTTAAAGGTGTGATTTTCAATTCTAACCTAAGCACCATATTTATAGGAAAATCTTGTAACACCCAAGTAGAAAATTTAATATAATATTATTATTATTTGTTAAAATTCTATCGCCCACTCTTGGAGATCTGATTTCAGCTATCAATAACACATACTAGACCCACTTAACACACCAAAAACGTTTTCTTAAAAAAATAATTAAAACTTCCAAAAATCAATTATTTGAACTTGAACTTCAATAATTCATAATAAATAGCCCTTTTGTCGGAAAAATTCAAATCTCACATCTTTTATAGGAAATTCAATTCTCTACAACTTTGCGGAAGAAAGTTTATCCAAATTCCAAACAAAATTGGCCAAAAAATCCACAACAGACGATTTTACTGTTTATAATCAAATTTCGATCGATAATTGTGTCCACCACACACAAAATATGTGTTAATCATTTAATGCCACAAAAATACTCTTCCTCCTCATATACTCATATATCCCACATTCATTATAAAAATATCACCAGATTAATATATTATTAAAATAATATATTTAAATGAATTATTTTATCGAGAAAAAGATAAAATATTAATTTTCAACAATTGTCATTTTAAAAATTTCTCCATCTATATCCACATAAATCAATATTTTCCTCATCATATAAATCAATAATTAATTATTCACAAATAATATTACAGAATCACATTATTGGCAACTGGCCGCCTGTGGAAGGGGGCTTTCGATAAGAATTTCTCCTTCTTGTGCCTATGATTAGGTGACCAAACCTCTCCTTAGATGAACTTTCTAGACATTGCCAATAATGTTATCTAATAATATTATTCAGATAATATGAATTATTGCTTCGATAATGAAAAATACTGTGTAATGACAATTATTGAAACAACAACAATATAAAATATCAACGTAGCAATTATTAAATCAATAAAATACTGAACAGTAATTACTGTAACCATTATTGAGTAGTGCCTTCTTACGTAAGAATCAATAATTGGTGCAATACTGGTGTCTTCTTGTGTTTTAACCACCAAGTATTTTAACAATATTAATACTTGAGAATAACTACGCCGTTATTTTAAACGACTTATATTTGTCGTTTTCTTCATCCAATCGCTTTTCAGTTATGGGGCCCACAAAAGATTACTTGCCGTCGTCACGAATATTCCCAAACAAAGAAGAATATTCCACGACCAAACGAATATTCCCAAACAACAATGAATATTTTATAACCACTTGCTTATTTTAAAATATTTGCGTATTTTACCCATAACTATCCTTATTAATCAAATCAACCCTTACTATTTCAAAATAGAAAAATTAAATTTCATTAATAATAAGTTGGGGTCTTACAACCTCCCTCCTTATGAAATTTCGTCCTCGAAATTGACGTGACGTGCTGGTGTTTGAAAAGGTGAGGATACCTCGCTTTCATTTCGATTTCCAATTCCCAGGTCATTTCCTCTATAGCATGATTCCTCCACAAAACTTTAACTTGTGGTATGACCTTTGCGCGTAGGGCATGCTCCTTCCTATCCAAGATCTTGACAAGTACCTCCTCATACGTTAAGTCTTCTGCTATCTCGTCCGGTTCTAACTCTATAACGTGGTTCGGGTCTTTCACATATTTACGAAGTACATATATGTGAAACACATTATGAACACGGGACAAACTCGGATGTAACGCGAGTCTATAGGCTACATTTCCTACTCGGTCAAGAATTTGAAATGGACCAATAAATCGTGGATTGAGCTTTCCTCTCTTCCCAAATCTTGTAACTCCCTTCCATTGGAAGCAACTTCATGAACAATATATGATCCCACTATACTAAATTCCACGTCCTTTCGATGAAGATCCGCATAACTCTTTTGTCGATCTTGTCTGGTTTGTATCGTTGTCGAATCATTTGGATCTTTTCGGTGATCATACGTATTAACTTCTGGGTCCCAACAATGTTGCTTCACCCACCTCATCCCAACATATTGGAGAGCGACACTTTCGTCCATATAATGCTTTAAATGGAGCCACACCTATACTTGCACGATAATTGTTGTTGTAGGAGAATTCCACCAATGGTAAATACTTATCCCAACCGCCTTGAAGTCTAGGAAACGAGTCTTAATAGATCTTCAAGAGTTTGAATATTCCTCTCTGATTGTCCGTCTGGTTTGAGGATGGTATGCTTAGAACTAAATCGCAAATCCGTGCCCATAGCTTTTTGCAAGCTAACCCAAAATCTTGAAGTGAATCTTGGGTCACGATCCAAAACAATGGATACTGGGCATGCCATGCAACCTCACAATCTCATTCACGTCATATACTAGCAAGACGTTCAAGGAATAAGTCTCCAGATATCGGCAAGAAATGAGCGGAGACTTGGTTACTCTATCAACAATAACCCAAATAGCATTAATGCCTTGAGAAACCGTAGGAAGACCCGTAACGAAATCCATGGTAATGTGTTCCCACTTCCATTTCGGAATCTCAAGTGGTTCTGAATGGACCCTTAGGTACTAGATGCTCCGCCTTTACACGTTGGCAAGTTAAACACATCGAGATAAACTTTGCAATCTCTGTCTTCATATTGTTCCACCAAAATGTATGTCGAAGATCACGATACATTTTAGTACTTCGGATGGATTGCAAATGGTGTATTGTGTGCCTCCATCATAATCTTGTACTTCAAATCGAGTCGTTAGAACACAAAGTCTAGAGTGGACTCAAGTATTCCTTCTTCATCAATTCTCGCTTTGGAATAGTTCCTTCTTGTACTTTCTTCTTCATACGCATCATTTCCTGCTTCGGTGGCTTGAGCAACCTTAACTTTTTCTATTAAAGTTGGCTCTGTCGTATACTTGACATCATCGCACTCATTCCCGCATATGATCTTCTACTCAACGCGTCGGCTACCACGTTAATTTTCCGGGATGGTATTGAATAGTGTGGTCATAGTCTTTCAATAGCTCGAGCCAACGTCATTGCCGCGTGTTGTCGAGTTCTTTTTCGAGTGAAGAAATATTTAAGGCTTTTATGGTCCGAATATATCTCCACTTTCTCCCCATATAGATAGTGCCTCCATATCTTTAAGCGCTGAAAACGATTGCCGCTTGACTCTAGATCATGAGTAGGATAATTCTCTCATACTCTTTTACGTTGTCGCGAGGTATGACTATGAATTTCCCACGTTGCATGAGAACACATCCTAACCCTTTGCCTAAAGCATCATTTGTGAGATAACAAATCCATCCGAACCGGATGGTATTGTTAGAAACAGTCTTAAATAAGTCTCCTCTTAAGCTCTTGGAAACTCTTCTCGCATTCTTCGCTCCAAACGAATTTTGTATCCTTCCGAGTTAGTTGAGTTAATGGAGTAGCGATTCGAGAAAACCCTTCCACGAATCTTCGATAATAACCAAACTAGACCCGAAAAGCTACGTACTTGATCCACCGACTTGGTTGCTCCCAACTTTGTATTGCTTTAATCTTCCCGGGTCCACGAGATACTCCATGTTTTTGACACCACGCGTGCCCAAGAAATGCTACTTCCTCGAGCCGAACTCGCATTAATTCAATTTGGCATATAGTTTGTTTTCACGAAGCCTTTGAGTACCGACTTCAAATGGTGCTCATGATCTTCACGACTTTTGGAATATATGAGGATGTCATCAATAAAGACAACAACAAACCGATCCAAATATTCCTCAATACTCGGTTCATCATATCCATGAAAGCCGCGAGGAGCATTAGTTAGTCCGAAAGACATGACTAAGAATTCATAATGCCCATACCGAAGTTACGAAGGCGCTCTTTGGAATATCCTCGGTTCTAATCTTGGTGATGATATCCGAATGAAGATCGATTTTGAAAAGAATTGTGCCCTCTCATCACAGTCAAACAAGTCATCAATACGAGGTGAGAGGATACCTATTCTTGATGGTGACATGGTTCAATTCAGATAGTCAATACAAAAGTCGCATACTCCCGTCTTTTCTTCTTTACGAATAAAAGCAGGAGCACCCCAAGGAGATGTACTTAGACGAATGAATAGGCGATGTCCAACAATTCACGTAGTTGGACCTTTAACTCTGAAGTTCAATAGGATCCATTCGATATGGGGTTTTAGAAATGGGCTTTGTATTAGGTTCAATATCAATAAAGAATTCAACTTCACGTTACGGGGTAGGTAGGGAAGTTCTTCAGAAATCGTCGGAAAGTCAATAACAACAGAATATTATTCAATGCGTCAATGCGTCAGCTACCACGTTCGCTTTTCCAGGATGGTATTGGATGGTATGATCATAATCTTTCAACAGTTCAAGCCAACGTCTCTGTCGCATGTTTAGTTCCTTTTGAGTGAAGAAATATTTGAGGCTTTTACTGTGACGCCCCCAAAATAGGTATACATCACCCATTCTGAGTTGTCAATACATGGTACAGAAACAACTACAACTTTATTATTACAACAGTAAAATTGTGAGTTTGAATACAAATATTATCTTCTAGAAAATATCTATACTCAAATAAATTCTCATCACGATTATTGATACATTATTTTACAAAAATGGTGAGGACTACAAAACAACTCTCTCTAGAACCTTCATTCCATACCCCAGGCTACATACTCGCTATATTCTCGCATCACGAGAAGAAAATGGAACAAAAAGGAAAAGGGTGAGCTCAACTAGCCCGATAAAAGAATATTATGACTAAGATAATATAAAACAAATTATCATTAGTCTTCAACGGGAAAAAATCTAATAGAATACAATAGACAACAAGTTTTAAATCAATATTCGCAATGAAAATAATAATTCATTAGAAGAGTTAAGTAGAGAATGCAAACTACTATTTTCTATGTATGAATTTAAAAGTTCATCATCTATCTTTTATCCACCGTAACATCAATCAATATATATCCGGAATCAAATATTCATCTTTTTGCACTACAGGCCAAAAATATTCATCATTAATCATGCTCATCTAAACACTGTACATCTTTTGCACTACTGGGCCAAAGATATTCATTAGAAATCATTCATCTTTGCCTACGAATGCCAAAGATATTCAATAATATCATCATTTAAGACGAGGATGATGAAAATATTTTTAAAGAAACGAATCCAAAGAAACAAAATGACAAGGATTAAGGATTAAGGATTTGTACTTTGTTTTATCCATGTCCAAAATACCTCAAAAAATAATCATAGTGGTGTAAAATTCAAGAATGATCAAAACATGGATACAATCAAAGCTAGTATCCACAATAGATATTTTAGACGAAAGGGAAAATTTTCATTTTTCGATGAATAGTCAAAGATATCGTAAATAAGTGTCGATATCGTGAATAGTCTTAAGTATCGTGAATAGTAACTCAGACACCAAAAGTTCCAAATTTGATAAAAACTTGGATCAATATTTGATAATGATATTGAAGAAATAATATCATTACAAAAAAATTATATCCCTTACCTCGTAAAGAGACAATACTCTAAATTTAAACACCGATATAAAGCTATGACTTGAACTTGCATAGTATAGCAATACTCAAGATATACTCAAAATACTCACAAGAATACGCTCAATAATATAGAGAGAAAACTTGAGTTTAAATTGTGATTTTCAATTCTAACCTAAGCACCCTATTTATAGGAAAATGCTTAGAACACGAAAAAGTAGAAAATTTAATATAATATTATTATTATTTATTAAAATTCTATACGCCCAGTCTTGGAGATCTGATTTTAGCAATCAATAACACATGCTAGACCCACTTAACACACCAAAAACGTTTTTCTTGAAAAAAATAATTAAAACTTCTAAAAATCAATTATTTCGGAGCTTCGGAACTTCAATAAGTCATAATAAATAGCCCTTTTGTCAAAAAATTCAAATCTCGCGACTTTTTATAGGAAATTCAATTCTCTACAACTTTACAGAAGAAAGTTTTTCCAAATTCCAAACAGAAATTGATAGAAATCCACAAACGGGCGATTTTACAGGCTATAATCAAATTTCGGTCAATAATTGTGTCCACCAACACACAAAATATGTGTTAAACATTTAATGTCACAAAAATACTCTTCCTCCTCATATACTCATATATCCCACATTCATTATAAAAATATCACCATTAATATATTATTAAAATAATATATTTAAATGAATTATTTTATCGTAAAAAGATAAAATATTAATTTTCAACAATTGTTATTTTAAAAATTTTCTCCATCTATATCCACATAAAATCAATATTTTCCTCATCATATAAATCAATAATTAATTATTCACAAATAATATTACGTAATCACCATAAGACCCCAACTTTTATAAATAAAGATGAATTTTCTAAAAATATTATTTTTGAATATTATGGAATAATTTGATATAATGTTATAGTTGTGGGTAATATTTATAAATTTTGCAAAAGTATGCAAGTGGTTATATTATATTCGATTGGTGGGGAATATTCGGTTTAGCGAGGAATATTAAATACAACTGGCTCAATCATTGGTGGACCCTAACGAAATTATTATCGGATTGAAAAACGACAAAAATATTTTATTGAAATAACGGCGGAAGTTTTACTGGTTGATCTTGTTGAACTACTCGGTAGTAAAAGTACGATGTCGTGTGGTTGCATAGTAGCACACGGTATTGATTATTGATGCTTATGTGAGAAGTCACTCGGTTTGATTCCATTATTATGGATTAATAATATGAATTATTATAAGCGATAATGACGTTTTGTTTTATTAAATTATTATTAACGTAATAAAAGCGAAACATCTTTTATATAAAAAATGAATACTTTATTAAAGTTATTACATAAATAAAATATATTATATTTTATTATGCATAGTGTTTTTGCATAGTGTTTTGCATAGTGTTTGCATAGTAAAAAAATATTTTTATATAAATAGAATATATTATATTTTATTTAAAAGATTTTGCTTTAAATATGGATAGTCGATTAAAAGTAAATCAATCTGGATAGTTCATGGATTAATTACTATGCATTCTATTTTCCTATAAATAGAAGCTCGTTCCTTCATTATTTTCTTACGAATTCAACTTTGAAACTACAGAGAGAGAAACTATAGAGAGAAAGAAGAAAAGTATTCTACGCTACTTCACTTTGCCAATATTCATTCTTCTAAGGTAGGGAATATTATTTGTTGTACCGTAAGGGGTGTTATTCTTTTGTATTCATGAAGAGAACTTCTTTTGTTATTCCATTCTTATTTATTACATTGGAATAACTTTGTATCATGAATCCCCTATACTTGGTGATCTTCTTCTTTTATTCCATTCTTCATTGCTTTATTATTACATTTGGAACATCACATGCATGTGTGTTTTACCTATACTTGGTTCCGTCTTTATTATTATTACATTGGAACATCACATGCATGTGTTTTACACGGGACTGGTTCCGCTCTTTATTATTCTGTTGGAACATCACATGCATGTGTTTTACACCGGACTGGTTCCGTCTTTATCATTACATTGGAATATCCTATCATGTGTGTTTTACAGGATGCAGTTCCATCTTTATTATTACATTGGAATATCCTCATGTAATGTGTGAATTTCACGACTTTGGTTTAGATTATTATTATTACATTGGAATAACTTTGTCATCTGATACCGCATGCATGGTGATTTCTTTTGTTATTCAATTCTTTATTATACCCAGGTTGGTTAAAACTTTGACTTCTATATTCCATGAAATTAGTAGAATATCCTTGATATTTGCGTTTCATTCGATATCTTTTCATGGAAATATTCTTACGATCATTCTTGAATTTTACTCTACAAAAAAAGCGATGTCGTGTTGACAATTTGGGCGTTAATAATTCTGGATAAAATAATTCTTGAACTTGTTTTTTATTGAATTCTTATATCATTGTCATCATCCTCATGTTTATATTTTTTTAAAGTCATCTACATGGCTTTTGTGGTGCATAGATGGACTTGGTATGATTATGACGAGAGACTATTAGGTTGTAATCATGGCCGTAATGTTACAAATGATGTGGTAAAAATCCTCGATTAGTAGTAGTGCATTGATGGGCGATTGTTGGCATGATCATGACCATTAATGAATACACTGACTATTCTTGGCGTAGTGCGTGAATAATTGTGGTGCGTGATCTTAAAGAATATCCTTGGCCGTAGTAGTGCGGGGGTGATTCGATGATGTGGATTATTTATTAAAGTGAGAGTCTCGGCTATAACGATGATGAAAAACCTTTTAAATCATAAAAGATAGTAGATTTTATTTTCTACTTGACTCTTTTAATGGATTGCTTGTTCATTGCAGATTAAACTTGATGTTTATTATATTTTATCGGTTTAACACTTTGTTGAAGGCTAATGATAATTTATTACGCATTATCTTAGTCATAATATTTCTTCTTTGGGCTAGTTGAGCTCACCCTTTCTTTCCTTTGTTCTCTTGAGAAATGAGAACATAGGCGGAGACGAGTCGGGGAGCGGAGTAATGGTCCGGAGGATAGCATTAGTAGTCCTCACTATTACGTGAAATAGTGTGATAATAATTGTAATGAGGACTCCTTTTGAGTTTGTATAATATCTAGTAGATAATATTTGTATTCAAACTCACGGTTTATATCGTATTATACACAGCAGTTATATTAGTAAGTTGTATTTAAATTACATACCATGTATCGACTACCCAAGATGGGTGATGTATACCTAATTTTGGGGGCGTCACGGTTGGTATCGAGCTTAGGGATATGATCCTGGCTAAGATGTGAGAATAGTACTAGGAGGGAGAGAGCAGGGAATACCTTCGCTAGTATGACCTACCTAAGTTTATGTGCTTTATTTATTGGTTGGTCGAAAGATAGGGATAATTTGTTACATGTCAATTAACCTTTTGTTTTTGTGGCGATGTCTAAAAATGACATCGAGAATGTTGAGAATAGCAATGGAGCCTGACGATCGTTGATTCACCACATATCAATAATCGGGATAATGTGCATCGAGAAGGCGACAATCCTCATACAAAAACAACAACTTGACCAAATGATGAATGATCAAATGTTCGAGAGGCTTTATCACGATTTATCTGACAATGATGAGAGCGACTCACATCCAAAAGCGTGGGTGGAAACACGAAAAACTCTCGGTGGTCACATTAAACAATTCAAGGCTGGGACCACCGGAGTTTAAGGGAGAGCAAAACCACTTACGGGCGGAAGCATGGATAAAGTAGATTACCAAGATATTTGATGTCTTGGGATGCTCAGAGGAGCAAGGTTCCCTTCTTGCCTTTATGTTGCGTGGAGAGGCGATTCTTGGTGGGAATCGGTAAAAGCGTACTCAACTTTCTTTGTCTTGAAAGATATCTTGGGAGAAGTTCGAGGAGGCATTCAACGACAAATACTTTCTGAAAGTATTACGCCATACATGAAGGAGGTGGAGTTTATCAAGTTGGAACAAAACAATATGGCCAAATGTCGCGATCGAGGCAAAATTTGCGGAGTTATCACGGTTCGTCCCACTTGTGGATAATGAAGAGAGAATGGCACGAAATGTTTTTAAGAGGTTTGAAGTCGAGAATCGTCGACATCTTATTTCTCATAAAGCGTGTTTGTATTAGGATGTTGTAAATAGGGCTCGATTAGTGGAAGCGCGATAACGAGTCAACCTGACTAAAAAGAAGCGGTAAGCAAAATTATAATACCGGTGAGAGTAGTCGTCGAGCGGTGACAACAATAAGCGTGGAGGAATCAACGGGCGGAATCTGGTAACCACTTGGTGGTGGTAATCGAGGCCAAAACAATAAGAATGGACATTTCAAGAAAGCGGAGATTCAACAATGATGGAAAGCGTCGGCACCGACACCGTTGTTAAGGAAGGAGAAAGACCACCTATCATATGCTTCAAATGCGGAGAAGAGGGACACATCGGTCCGAAGCGTGCCATGCCGTCAAAGCGTGTTATAATTGTGGAAGAAGGTCACTTAGCTTGATTTTGTCGTTCTGAAGACAAATTCAACTAGGATGGAGGCACCAAAGGTAGTCCCGGAAAAAGTCAAACCCGGTGGTCTGAGGAGAGCGTTTGTTGTGACCTCCCGAGAGCAAGGAACCCGAATGAGGTCATCACGGGTAAGCTTATCATAAACTCTAATGAAGTCTACACTTTATTTGATCTGGTTTCTACCCATTCTTTTATTTCTCTACTTGCGCTCATCGATTAAATTTGACTCAGGAGAAATTAGACTTTGACTTATCTGTGGAAACTCCGTTGGGAGAAACCTTCATTACATCCACTTTGTTTATAAGTCTTGTTTGGTTCAAATCGGTACCCTCACATTACACATCGATCTTATTTCATTAAAAATACTTGCATTTGGCGTGATTACTGAGGATTGATTGGTTAACTACTTATCATGCAAAAATTGATTGTTTTAAATAAGGTTGTTAGCTTTCATATTCCTAATCAACCTATTATGCGAATTCAAACGACCAAACCATTAAAATCAATCACGGTCATCTCAAGCCATAAAGCTATTCGTTTATTGAAAAATGGATGTCGAGCTTTCTTAGCTCATATCACGATTTAAACAAAAATACGTCGGTTTTGAGCGATATTTCTATTGTTAATAAATTTCTGACGTTTCCCAGAAGAACTTCTGGCCTACCCCAGGCGTGAAATTGAATTTTGTATCGACCTTGAACCGGTACAAAACCTATTTCAAAAGCCCCATATCAAATAGGCTCTATTGAACTTGAGGAGTTAAAGACCCAATGCGAGGAATTGTTAGACATTGGCTTTATTAGTCCTAGTACTTCTCCTTGGGGTGCTCTGTTTTATTCGTGAAGAAGAAAGATGGGAGTATCACGACTTTGTATTGATTATCGGGGTTGAATCATGTCACCATCAAAATAGGTATCCATTGCCACGTATTGATGACTGTTTGACCCGATTTGCAAGGAGCCAAATTCTTTTCAAAGATTGATCTTAGTTAGGATATCACCAATTGAAGATTAGAACCAGTGACATTCCAAAGGCGGCTTTTCGAACTTCGATGCGGGCATTATGAATTCCTAGTCATGTCCTTTGGATTGACTAATGCTCCTACTTTGCCTTCATGGATATGATGAGCCAGAGTATTCAAGGAATATTTAGATCACTTTGTGGTCGTCTTTATTGATGACATCCTTATTTATTCCAAAAGCGTGAAGATCATGAAGCAACACTTGAGGTGACACTCCAAAAGCTTCGTGAATATAAGCTTTATGCGAGTTGAAGAAATCTGAGTTACGGCTTGAAGAAGTAGCATTCCTTGGGCACGTGGTATCAAGTCGTGGAATATCTGTTGACCAATGAAGATTGAAGCTATTCAAAGTTGGGAACAACCTAAATCGATGATGAAAAAATGCGTAGCTTTCTCGGTTTAGTTGGGTTATTATCGGAGATTCGTGGAAGGATTTTCTCGAATCGCTACTCCATTGACTCGGTGACTCGAAAAGATCTGAAGTTCGGTTGGAGCGAAGAATGTGAGAAGAGTTTTCAAGAACTCGAGAGGAGACTTATTTACACTGTTACGACAATACCATCGGCTCGGAGGATTTGTCATCTCTGATGATGCTTGAGCAAAGGGTTGGGATGTGTTCTCATGCAACATGGAAAAGTTATAGCTTTATGCCTCGCGACAACTCAAAGAATATGAGAGGAATTATCCTACTCATGATCTGGAAAGTTAGCGGTTTGTTATCTTCTTACACTTAAAATTTGGAGGCATTACTTGTATGGGGAGAAAGTGGAAATCTTTACGGATCATAAAAGCCTCAAATATTTCTTCACTCAAAAGGAACTCGACATGCGACAACGACGTTGGCTTGAACTATTGAAAGATTATGATCATACCATCCAATACCATCACGGAAAAGCGAGCGTGGTAGGCGACGCGTTGAGTAGAAGATCATATCAAAATCTGAGTGCGTTATTGTCAACCTGAAAGGCCCATTTTGTGTGACTTGCAAAGGATGGAGATAGAGTTAAAGACTCGAGGGCGCGTGTGATGATAGCGAATATCTGAGTAGAACAGACTTTAATCGATAAAGTTAAAGTTTTCGAAGCTCTGACACTGGAGGCGATCATTATGAGGAAGAAAGTGCAAGAGGGTGCTATCTTAGGAAGCAAGAATCGATGAAGAAGGAATACTTGAGTCGACTCCGGACTTTGTGTTCTTAACGACCCACGATTTAAATTATAATATCATGATGGAGGCGCCTGACACACCATTTGCAATCCATCACAGGAGTACCAAAATGTATCGTGATATTAAATAAATACATTTTGGTGGAAGCAATATGAAGAGAGAGATAACGCTTTATTTATCTCAAGGTGTCTAACTTGTCAACGAGTTAAAGCGGAGCATCAAGTACCAAAAGGTCCATTGCAACCACTTGAAATTCCGGAATGGAAGTGGGAGCACATTACCATGGATTTAGTTCTGCGGTCTTCCTAAGGTTTCTCGAGGCGTTGATGCGATTTGGGTCATTGTTGATAGATTGACCAAGTCTGCTCATTTCTTCTGGATCTGAGAAACTTATACACTTGAACGTCTTGCTTTCGTATGTACATAAACGAGATTGTAAGGCTGCGCATGGTATCTTAGGTATCCATAGTTTACGATCGAGACCCAAGATTCACTTCACGATTTTGGGTTAGTTTGCAAAAAGCTATGGGCACAGACTTACGATTTAGCTCGGCATATCATCCTCAGACGGACGGATAATCGGAGAGGACTATTCAAACTCTTGAAGATCTATTAAGACTCTGTGTCCTTGATTTCAAGGGGAGTTGGGACAAGTTCTTACCATTGGTGGAGTTTTCCTACAACAACAGTTATCAAGCAAGTATTGGCATGGCTCCATTCGAGCGTTGTATGGAAGAAAGTGTCGTTCTCGGTTATCTTTGGGATGAGGTGGGTGAAGCAACGTTGTTGGGGCCGGAGTTGATACGCGTGACTACGGAAAAGATTGAAACGATCAAACAACGTATAAAAACCTCACAAAATCGACAAAAGAGTTATCTTGATCTTCATCGAAAGGGCGTGGAATTCGATATAGGAGATCATGTGTTGTTAAGAGTTGCTCCATGGAAAGGAGTTACAAGATTTGGAAAGAGAGGAAAACTTAATCCTCGATTCATCGGTCCATTTTAATCCTCGATCGAGTAGGAGCGTGGCCTATAGACTCACTTTCTGCTTGAATATGTCTCGTGTTCATAACGTTTTCACATATCCATGTTACGTAAATATGTGAAAGACCGAACCATATTATTGAGTTAGAACCGGACGAAATAGCGGAAGATTTGGCGTATGAAGAGGTTCTGTTCAAATTTTGGATAAGAAGGAACATATTCTACGCTCGAGGTTATACCTCAAGTCGAAGTTTTTGTGGAGGAACCACGATGTTGAGGAAATGACTTGGGAGTTAGAATCGAAATGAAATCAAGGTATCCTTACCTCTTGACATACCAGTCGTACCACTAATTTCGAGGCGAAATTTCATAAGAAGGGAGGTTGTAAGACCCGACTTTTATAAATAAAGATGAATTTTCTATAAATATTATTTTTGAATATTATGGAATAATTTGATATAATGTTATAGTTGTGGGTAATATTTATAAATTTTGCAAAGTATGCAAGTGGTTATATTATATTCGATTGGTGGGGAATATTCGGTTTAGCGAGGGAATATTAAATACAATGGCTCAATCATTGGTGGACCCCAGCAAAATTATTGTCGGATTGAGAAAAGCGACAAAAATATTTTATTGAAATAACGGCGGAAGTTTTTTGGTTGATCTTGTTGAACTACTTTCGGTAGTAAAAAATGCGATGTCGTGTGGTTGCATAGTAGCTTTACGGTATTGATTATTGATGCTTATGTGAAAGTCACTCGGTTTGATTCCATTATTGTCGATTAATAATATGAATTATTATAGCGATAATGACGTTTTGTTTTTATTAATATTATTAACGTAATAAAAGCGAAACATCTTTTATATAAAATGCGAATACTTTATTAAAGTTATTACATAAATAAAATATATTATATTTTATTATGCATAGTATTTTTTGCATAGTGTTGCATAGTAGTGTTTGCATAGTAAAATATTTTTATATAAATAGAATATATTATATTTTATTTAAAAGATTTTGCTTTAAATATGGATGAGTCAGATTAAAGTAAATCAATCTGGACCGTTCATGGATTAATTACTATGCATTCTATTTTCCTATAAATAGAAGCTCATTCCTTCATTATTTTCTTATGAATTCACTTTGAAACTACAGAGAGAAAACTATAGAGAAAGAAGAAAAAAATTATTCTACTACTTCACTTTGCCAATATTGATTCTTCTAAGGTAGGGAATATTATTTGTTGTACCGTAAGGGGTGTTATTCTTTTGTATTCATGAAGAGAACTTCTTTTGTTATTCCATTCTTATTTATTACATTGGAATAACTTTTTGTATCTGCTTAATCCCCTATACTTGGTGATCTTCTTCTTTTATTCCATTCTTCTATTATTACATTGGAACATCACATGCATGTGTTTTACACCGGACTGGTTAAAATCTTTATTATTATTACATTTGGAACATCACATGCATGTGTTTTACAGGACTGGTTAAAATCTTTATTATTACATTGGAACATCACATGCGTGTGTTTTACAGGACTGGTTAAAAATCTTTATCATTACATTGGAATATCTATCATGTGTTTTACAGGATGCGGTTCCATCTTTATTATTACATTGGAATATCACATGGGTGTGAATTTCACGACACAGTTCCGTTATTATTATTACATTGGAATAACTTTTATATCACAATCTGCATGCATGGTGATTTCTTTTGTTATTCCATTCTTTATTATACCCAGTTGGTTAAAACTTTGACTTATATACTCCATGAAATTAGTAGAATATCCTTGATATTTGCGTTTCATTCGATATCTTTTCATGGAAATATTCTTGATCATTCTTGAATTTTACTCTACAAAAGCGATGTCGTGTTGACAATTTGGACGTTAATAATTCTGGATAAAATAATTCTTGAACTTGTTTTATTGAATTCTTATATCATTGTCATCATCCTCATGTTTATATTTTTTTAAAGTCATCATGGCACATAGTGCATAGATGGACTTGGTATGATTATGACGAGAGACTATTGATTGTAATCATGGTAGTAATGTTACAAATGATGTGGTAAAAATCCTCGATTGGTAGTAGTGCATTGATGGACGATTGTTGGCATGATCATGACCATTAATGAATACCTGACTATTCTTGGCGTAGTGCATGAATAATTGTGGTGCGTGATCTTAAAGAATATCCTTGGCCGTAGTGTGGGGGTGATTCGATGATGTGGATTATTTATTAAAAGTGAGTCTCAAATTTATAACAATGATGAAAAACCTTTTAAATCATAAAAGATAGTAGATTTTATTTTTTACTTGACTCTTTTAATGGATTGCTTGTTCATTGCAGTTAAACTTGATGTTTATTATATTTTATCGGTTTAACACTATTGAAGGCTAATGATAATTTATTACGCATTATCTTAGTCATAATATTTCTTCTTTGGCTAGTTGAGCTCACCCTTTCTTTCATTTGTTCTCTTGAGAAATGAGAACATAGGCGGGGACGAGTCGGGGAGCGGAGTAATGGTCGAGAGGATAGCATTAGTAGTCCTCACTATTACGTGAAATAGTGTGATAATAATTGTAATGAGGACTCCTTTTGAGTTTGTATAATATCTAGTAGATAATATTTGTATTCAAACTCACGGTTTATGTCGTATTATACCTGCGGCAGTTATATTAGTAAGTTGTATTTAAATTACATACCATGTATCGACTACCCAAGATGGGTGATGTATACCTAATTTTGGGGCGTCACGGTTAGTATCGAGCTTAGGGATATGATCCACAGCTAAGATGTGAGAATAGTACTAGGAGGGAGGCAGGGAATACCTTCCGCTAGTATGACCTACCTAAGTTTATGTCTTTATTTTATTGGTTGGTCGAAAGATAGGGATAATTTGTTACATGTCGATTAACCTTTTGTTTTGTGGCGATATCTAAAAATGACATCGAGAATGTTGAGAATAGCAATGGAGGAGCGCAGCGATCGTTGATTCACCACATATCGATAATCGGGATAATGTGCATCGGGAAGGCGACAATCCTCATCATGCAAAACAACAACACTTGACCAAATGATGAATGATCAAATGTTCGGAGGCTTTATCACGATTTATCTGCAACAATGAAAGAGGCGACTCTGTCCAAAAACGTAGGTGGAAACACGAAAAAACTCGGGCGGTCATCACCGCTTAAACAATTCAAGGAGCTGGGACCACCGGGAGTTTAAGGGAGAGCAAAACCACTTACAGGCGGAAGCATGGATAAAGTAGATTACCAAGATATTTGATGTCTTGGGATGCTCAGAAGAGCAAAAAGTTCCTTTCTTACCTTTATGTTGCGTGGAGAGGCGGATTCTTGGTGGGAATCGGTAAAATGTACTCGACTTCTTTGTCTTAAAGATATCTTGGGAGAAGTTCGGGAGTCATTCAACGACAAATACTTTCACGAAAGTATTAAGCCACATGAAGGAGGTGGAGTTTATCAAGTTGGAACAAAACAATATGGCCGTGTCGCAATACGAGGCAAAATTTGCGGAGTTATCACGGTTTCGTCCCACTTGGTGGATAATGAAGAGAAGAATGGCACGAATGTTTTTAAGAGGTTTGAAGTCGGAGATACGTCGACATCTTATTTCTCATAAACTGTGTTTGTATTCGGATGTTGTAAATAGGGCTCGATTAGTGGAGCGCGATAATGAGTCAACCTTAACTAAAAAGAGAGCGGTAAGCAAAATTATAATACCGGTGAGTAGTCATCGAGCGGTGACAACAAGCGTGGAGGAATCAACGGGCGGAATATGGTAACCACTTGGTGGTAATCGAGGCCAAAACAATAAGAATGGACATTTCAAGAAACTGAGGAGATTGACAATGATGGAAAGAGGCGTCGGCCTGACACCGTTGTTAAGGAAGGAGAAAGACCACCTATCATATGCTTTCAAATGCGGAGAAGAGGGACACATCGGTCCGAAGCGTACGTGCCGTCAAAGCATGTTATAATTGTGGAAGAGAGGTCACTTAGCTCGATTTTGTCGTTTCAGAAGACAAATTCAACTAGGATGGAGGCACCAAAGTAGTCCCGAAAAAGTCAAAACCAGATGGTCTGAGGAGGCGTTTGTTGTGACCTCCCGAGAGCGAGGAACCCGAATGAGGTCATCACGGGTAAGCTTATCATAAACTCTAATGAAGTCTACACTTTATTTGATCTGGGTTCTACCCATTCTTTTATTTCTCTACTTGCGCTCATCGATTAAATTTGACTCAGGAGAAATTAGACTTTGACTTATCTGTGGAAACTCCGTTGGGAGAAACCTTCATTACATCCACTTTGTTTATAAGTCTTGTTTGGTTCAAATCGGTACCCTCACATTACTGTCGATCTTATTTCATTAAAAATACTTGCATTTGACGTGATTCTAGGATTGATTGGTTAACTACTTATCATGCAAAATTTGATTGTTTTTCGTAAGGTTGTTAGCTTTCATATTCCTAATCAACCTATTATGCGAATTCAAACGACCAAACCATTAAAATCAATCACGGTCATCTCAAGCCATAAAATTTATTCGTTTATTGAAAAATGGATGTCGAGCTTTCTTAGCTCATATCACGATTTAAACAAAAATCGTCGATTTTGAGCGATATTTCTATTGTTAATAAATTTCTGACGTATTCCCCGAAGAACTTCTGGCCTACCCCCGAGGCGTGAAATTGAATTTTGTATCGACCTTGAACCCGGTACAAAACCTATTTCCAAAGCCCCATATCAAATAGCTCTATTGAACTTGAGGAGTTAAAGACCCAACTGCGAGAATTGTTAGACATTGGCTTTATTCGTCCTAGTACTTTTCCTTGGGTGCTCTCTGTTATTAATTGAAGAAGAAAGATGGGAGTATCGCGACTTTGTATTGATTATCGGGAGTTGAATCATGTCACCATCAAAAATAGGTATCCATTGCCACGTATTGATGACTGTTTGACCAATTGCAAGGAGCCAAATTCTTTTCAAAGATTGATCTTCGTTAGGATATCACCATTGAAGATTAGAATTTGACATTCCAAAGGCGGCTTTGAACTAGAGATGCGGGCATTATGAATTCCTAGTCATGTCCTTTGGATTGACTAATGCTCCTAACGCCTTCATGGATATGATGAGCCAAAGTATTCAAGGAATATTTAGATCACTTTGTGGTCGTCTTTATTGATGACATCCTTATTTATTCCAAAAGCCGTGAAGATCATGAGCAACACTTGAGGTGACACTCCAAAAGCTTCGTGAATATAAGCTTTATGCCAAGTTGAAGAAATCTGAGTTACGGCGAAGAAGTAGCATTCCTTGGGCACGTGGTATCAAGTCATGGAATATCATTGACCAAAGAATTGAAGCTATTCAAAGATGGGAACAACCTAAATTAGTGATGAAAGTCACGTAGCTTTCTCGGTTTAGCTGGTTATTATCGGAGATTCGTGGAAGGATTTTCTCGAATCGCTACTCCATTGACTTCAAATGACTCGAAAAGATCTGAAAGTTCGGTTGGAGCGAAGAATGTGAGAAGAGTTTTCAAGAACTTCGAGAGAGACTTATTTCAAAGACTGTTACGACAATACCATCGGCTCGGAGGATTTGTCATCTCTGATGATGCTTGAGCAAAGGGTTGGGATGTGTTCTCATGCAACATGGAAAAGTTATAGCCTTATGCCTCGCGATAACTCAAAGAATATGAGAGGAATTATCCTACTCATGATCCTGAGTTAGCGGTTTGTTATCTTTGCACTTAAAATTTGGAGGCATTACTTGTATGGGGAGAAAGTGGAAATCTTTACGGATCATAAAAGCCTCAAATATTTCTTCACTCAAAAGGAACTCGACATGCGACAACGACGTTGGCTTGAACTATTGAAAGATTATGATCATACCATCCAATACCATCCTGGAAAAGCGAGCGTGGTAGTGACGCGTTGAGTAGAAGATCATATCTGCAATCTGAGTGCGTTATTGTCAACGCAAAGCCCATTTGTGTGACTTGCAAAGGATGGAGATAGAGTTAAAGACTCGAGGGACGCATGTGTGATGATAGCGAATATCTGAGTAGAACCGACTTTAATCGATAAAAGTTAAAGTTTGCTCGAGCTACGGACACGGAGCCGATGCGTATGAGGAAGAAAGTGCAAGAGGTGCTATATCTGGGAGCAAGAATCGATGAAGAAGGAATACTTGAGTCAACTCCGGACTTTGTGTTCCTAACGACCACGATTTAAATTATAATATCATGATGGAGCGCACAACACACCATTTGCAATCCATCACAGGGAGTACCAAAATGTATCATGATATTAAATCGTACATTTTGGTGGAGCAATATGAAGAGAGAGATAACGCTTTTTATCTCAAGGTGTCTAACTTGTCAACGAGTTAAAGCGGAGCATCAAGTACCAAAAGGTCCATTGCAACCACTTGAAATTCGAGAATGGAAGTGGGAGCACATTACCATGGATTTAATTCTGGGGTCTTCCTAAGGTTTCTCAAGGCATTGATGCGATTTGGGTCATTGTTGATAGATTGACCAAGTCTGCTCATTTCTTCTACCGTCGAAAACTTATACACTTGAACGTCTTGCTCAGTATGTACATAAACGAGATTGTAAAATCGCATGGTATCTTTGCGTATCCATAGTTTACGATCGAGACCCAAGATTCACTTCACGATTTTGGGTTAGTTGCAAAAAGCTATGAGCACAGACTTACGATTTAGCTCGGCATATCATCCTCGAGACGACGGATAATCGGAGAGGACTATTCAAACTCTTGAAGATCTATTAAGACTCTGTGTCCTTGATTTCAAGGGGAGTTGGGACAAGTTCTTACCATTGGTGGAGTCCCAGCTATAACAGTGATGAAAAACCTTTTAAATCATAAAAGATAGTAGATTTTATTTTTTACTTGACTCTTTTAATGGATTGCTTGTTAACATTGCAGATTAAACTTGATGTTTATTATATTTTATCGGTTTAACACTATTGAAGGCTAATGATAATTTATTACGCATTATCTTAGTCATAATATTTCTTCTTGGGCTAGTTGAGCTCACCCTTTCTTTCACCGTTCTCTTGAGAAATGAGAACATAGGCGGGACGAGTCGGGGAACGGAGTAATGGTCGAGAGGATAGCATTAGTAGTCCTCACTATTACGTGAAATAGTGTGATAATAATTGTAATGAGGACTCCTTTTGAGTTTGTATAATATCTAGTAGATAATATTTGTATTCAAACTCACGATTTATGTCAGTATTGTACATGTGCTTATATTAGTAAGTTGTATTTAAATTACATACCATGTATCGACTACCCAAGATAGGTGATGTATACCTAATTTTGGGGGCGTCACAATCACAGTACTGGCAACCAGGCCGTTCCCAGGAAAGAGGGGGCTTTCCAATAAGAATTTCTTTTTACTAGCGCGCAATTAGGTGACCAAACCTCTCCTTATATAGAACTTTCTAGACATTGCGAATAATGTTATCTAATAATATTATTCGAGATAATATGAATTATTGCTTCGATAATGAAAAATCTTGTAATGACAATTATTGAAACAACAAAGAATATAAAATATCAACGCAAAGAATTATTAAATCAATAAAATCTTGAACGAAGAATTATGTAACCATTATTGAGTAGTGTCTTCTTACGTAAGAATCAGAATTGGTGCAATACCGTGTCTTTTCTTGTGTTTTTAACCAATTTAGTATTTTAACAAGATTAATTGTAACAACTACGCCAATTATTTTTAAACAACTTATATTTGTCGTTTTCTTCATCCAATCGCTTTCCGTTATGGGGCCCACAAAAGATCTGCCATAGGCAAATGCATTTAATATTCCCTACAAAGAAGAATATTCCACGACAAAACGAATATTCCCCGACAACAATGAATATTTTATAACCACTTGCTTATTTTAAAATATTTGCGTATTTTACCCATAACTATCCACATTAATCAAATCAACCCTTACTATTTCAAAATAGAGAAAATTAAATTTCATTAATAATAAGTTGGGGTCTTACATTTATGATCCGTAAAGATCTCCACTTTCTCCTCATACAAGTAATGCCTCCAAATTTTAAGTGCGAAGACAACAACTGCCAACTCTAGATCATGAGTAGGATAATTCCTCTCATATTATTTGAGTTGTCGAGAGGCATAGGCTATGACTTTCCCATGTTGCATGAGAACACATCCTAACCCTTTGCCTGAAGCATCACTGTAGATGACAAATCCCTCCGAGCCAGATGGTATTGTCAGAACAGGTGCTAAAATGAGTCTTCTCTTGAGTTCTTGAAAACTCTTCTCACATTCCTTGCTCCAACCGAATTTTGTATCTTTTCGAGTCAGTTGAGTTAAGGGAGTAGCGATTTGAGAAACCCTTCTCTTAATCTCCGATAATAACCAAATAAAGCCGAGAAAAGCTACGTGCTTGGTCATCGATTTAGGTTGCTCCCACTTTGAATAGCTTCAATCTTTCTTTGGGTCAACGGATATTCCATGACTTGATACCACGTGCCTAAGGAATGCTACTTCCTCGAGCCGTAACTCTCATTTCTTCAACTTGGCATAAAGCTTATATTCACGAAGCTTTTGAAGTATCGATCTCAGTGTTGCTTTCATGATCTTCACGGCTTTTGGAATAAATAAGGATGTCATCAATAAAGACGACCACAAAGTGATCCAAATATTCCTTGAATACTCGGTTCATCATATCCATGAAGGCATCAGGAGGATTAGTCAATCCAAAAGACATGACTAGGAATTCATAATGCCCGTCATCGGGGTTCGAAAGCCATTTTGGAATGTCATCGGTTCTAATCTTCAATTGGTGATATCCGAGCGAAGATCAATCTTTGAAAAAGAATTTGGCTCCTTATGGCCGATCAAACAGGTCATCAATACGTGGCAATGGGTACCTATTTTTGATGGTGACATGATTCAACTCCCGATAATCAATACAAAGTCGCATACTCCCGTCTTTCTTTTTCACGAATAGAACAGGAGCACCCCAAGGAGACGTACTAGGAGGAATGAAATCGATGTCTAACAATTTCTGCAGTTGGGTCTTTAACTCCCGAAGTTCAATAGAGCCATTCGATATGGAGCTTTGGAAATGGGTTTTGTCTGGGGTTCAAGGTCGATACAAAATTCAATTTCACGCTTAAAGGTAAGCCGAGTTTCTTCAGAAATACGTCAGGAAATTCATTAACAATAGAAATATCATTCAAAACTGATGTATTTTTGTTTAGATCAGTGACATGAGCTAAGAAAGCTTGACATCCATTTTTCAATAAACGAATAACTTTATTGCTTGAGATGACAGTGATTGATTTTAATGGTTTGGTTGCTTGAATTCGCATAATAGGTTGATTAGGAATATGAAAGCTAACAACCTTACGAAAACAATCAATTTTTGCATGATGAGTAGTTTACCAATCAATCCCTAGAATTACGTCAAATGCAAGTATTTTCAATGAAATAAGATCGACAAGTAATGTGAGGGTACCGATTTGAACCAAACAAGACTTATAAACGGTGGATGTAATGAAGGTTTCTCCTAACGGAGTTTCAATGAGATAAGTCAAAGTCTAATTTCTCCGAGTCAAATTTAAGCGTTGGCGCAAGTAGGAGAAATAAAGGAATGGGTAGAACCGGTATCAAATAAGGTATATACTTCGCTAGAGTTTACGATAAGCTTACCCGTGATGACCTCATTCGGGTTCCTTGCTTTCTGGGAGGTCACGACAAACGCTCTCCCTTGCACTACTGGCTTTGACTTTTCTGGGGCGTCCTTTGGTGCCTCCATCCTAGCTGAACTTGTCTTCGGTGAACGATAAAATCGGGCTAGGTGACCTTCTCTTCCACAATTATAACATGCTTTGGACAACATCGCGCTGTTTGGACTGATGTGTCCTTCCCCTCCGCATTTGAAGCATATGATAGGTGGTCGTTCTCCTTCCTTAACCATGGGTGATGGTGCTGACGTCTTTCCATCATTGTTGAATCTCCTCTTCTTGAAATGTCCATTCTTATTATTTTGGCCATGATTACCACCGAAGTGGTTACCATTTCTGGCATGTTGATTCCCTCCACGCTTATTGTCACCGCTTTGATGACTGTTATCACTGGTATTATCATTTTGCCGGCTGCTCTCTTTTGGTTGGGTTGACTCATTATCGCGCTTCAATAACTGAGCCCTATTAACAACAAATGAATACAAACACAATTTATGAGACATAAGATATTAATGTATCTCGGGTTTCAAACTTCTTAGAAACATTCGCGTCATTCTCTCCTCATTATCAACCAAATGGGACGCTTAACGGACAACTCGGCAAACTTGGCTTCGTCTTTAGCGACACGGTCATGTTGTTTTGCTCGACTTGACGAACTCTACCTCTTTCATGTGACGAATAATTTCAGGAAAGTACTTGTCGTTGAACAGTTCTTGAAACTTTTCCCAAGACATCTTCATCTGGCGGCAGTTGAGTACGTTTCTGATTCCCACCATGTCTGCCTCTGCCTGCAACATGAAGGTGTGCGAGGAACCTTTTGCTCCTCGGAGCAACCCAAGATATCAAATATCTTATTGATCTATTTTATCCACGTCTCCGCCTTAAGTGGTTTTGGCTCTCCAAAAAACTCCGGTGGTCCCAGCTCCTTGAACTGTTTGGCGGTGACCGTCCGAGAGTTGCCAGTGTTTTCACCTGCATTTTGAACAGGAGCCGCTCTCGCATGATGTTGCATGAATTGCATGAAGCCTCGGAACATTCCATCGTTCATCATTTGGTCAGTGTTGTTATTTGCATGAGGATTGTCGCCTTCCTGATGCACATTGTCCTGACTATTGATCTGTGGAGACTCAACGGTCTCCTGTGCTTCATTGATGTTCTCAACATTCTTGGATGCCATTTTCAAACACTGCCACAAAATAAGGGTTAATTAACATATCACATATTATCCTATACTCGACGAAGACCAATTAAATATCAAATAAACTTAGGTATGTCATACTAGCGAAGGAATTCCCAAATCTCTCCCTCCTAGTTCTTGTCTCACATCTTAGCCGAGATCATATCCTAAGCTTTTATACCAACAAAGGCGCCCCCAAAATAGGTATACATCACCTATTCGAGTCGCCAAATACACATGGTGCGTAATACAAATACAATCTTTAATATACAACAAGAGAGTTGTGAGTTTTAATACAAATAGTCTTCTAGACAATATCCACTCTCGAATAAGTCCTCATTACATTTATTGTCACACTATTTAATGTAAATAGTGAGGACTACTAATACTATCATCTGGACCGTGACTCGGTTCCCCGACTAGTCCCGGCTTACGTTCTCATTTCAAAGAGAACAAAGAAAGAAAGGGTGAGCTCAACTAGCCCAAGAAGAAATATTATGACTAAGATAATGCGAGAATAAATTATCATTAGTCTTCATCGATATTAAATTGATAAAATACAATAGACATCAAGTTTAACTACTGTGAACATCTGATCCATTAAAAGAGTCAAGTAGAGAATAAAATCTACTATCTTTTATGATTTAAAAGGTTTTTCATCACTTTTATCATCGTGGGACTCGACAATAATAAATAATCCACATCGTCCCCACTTTACTGACCAAGGATATTCATTAGTATCACAACCACAAATTATCCATGCACTACTGGTGAAGGATATTTGTGTATTCATCAATAATTAAATGATCATGCCAACAACTCGTCCCATCAATGCACTACGGGCCAATGAGGACTTTTACCACATCATTTGTAACATTACGGTCATGATTACAATCAATAATCCTCAGTCATAATCATACCAAGTCCATCTATGCACTACTGAGAAATGTATTGACTTTCAACAAAATATAAATATGAGGATGATGACAATGATATAAGATTTCAATAAAACAAGTTCAAGAATTAATTTATCCAAGAACTAATAACGTCCAAATTATCAACATGATACTTCTTTGTAGAGTAAAATTTAAGAATGCTTAGAAGAATATTTTCATGAAAAGATACTGGATGAAGCGCAAATATCAAGGATATTCCAGTAATTTTATGGAGTATAGAAGTCAAAACTTTAACCAACTGAGTATAATAAAGAATGGAATAACAAAAGAAATCACCATGCATGTGGTACTTCGGCATATCAAAGTTATTCAATGAGAAAATAAATAACGGAACCGGTCGGTAATACGCACATTGCCAAGCGGGATATTCAATAGAATAATAAAGAATGGAATAACAACGAAATCACCATGCATGCGGTACTTAGCATGGAAAGTTATTCCAACGAATAATAAATAACGGAACCGGTCCCACAGTAAACGCGTGCATGTGGATATTCCAATGAAATAATAAAGAGCGGAACCAGTCCGTCGTAAAAACCTTATGAGACAGGATATTCCAAATGTAATAATAAAGAATGGAATAACAATGAATTTCACCATGTATGCGGTACTTGCGATAAACAAAAGTTATTCAATGTAATAATAAATAATGGAATATGAAAAATTTCACCAAGTATAGGGTAGCTCATGTATCTGAGTTATTCATTCCAATGTAATAAAAAGACCTGAATAATGAAGTTCTCTTCATGAATATGAAAAAATAATACCCTTACCTTATAAAGAAGAGTACTCTCAAGCGGTAGAGGCGAGGATATACTTGAAGAAACTTGCACTCGCTCAAAGCTTTCTTAAACACTAAAGAAATACGCTCGAAGATAGAAGAATAATTCTCTCTACGCTTTCTCTTTTAGAGTTTCAAAGAATTAAATAAAATAAATAATGAAGGAATGAGCTTATTTATAGAAGAATGGATTTGAATAGTAACCAATCCATGAACAGGTCCAGATTAATTTACTTTAAGCGGACGGTCCAGTTGGTTTACAATAAAATATAATATATTCTATTTATAATCTAATAAAATGAATAACTTTTAAAAAGATTTTACTATCTGAACACTTATCAGAGCACTATGCAAATACTATGCATAATAAAATATAATATATTCTAATTATTATCTAATAAAACGAATAACTTTATAAAAGTATTACATTTTTATATAAAGAGATTTTATTATTAGCCTAATAAAGCGAATAACTTTATAAAAGTATTACATTTTTATATAAAAAAGCTTTTCATTTTATTACATTAATAATACTAATAAAACAAAACTTCATCATCATTATTATTATTCACACTATTAATCGACCGTGTCGTTCCTGGAAAGAGGGATTTCAATAAGGATTTCTCCTATTATGCGAGCAATTAGGTGACCAAACCTCTCCTTGGCGTAACTTCTACACATCGTTAATATTGCAAATAATAATATTAATAACTCTGTCATCTCAATTATTGATTTAATAATATAAAATATCGACAATAATTGAATAAAACTGAATGACTTCTCACGTAAGCATCAATAATCAATATCGTGTGCTACTATGCAACCACGCATATTCCTGTACTTTTAACAACAGGTGTTTCAACAGTTAACGGTAAAACTTCTGCCGTTATTTTCATAAAAAATATTTTTGTCGTTTTCTCGATCCGAATGATAATTCCGTTATGAGGTCCACTTAATGATTGTCTTGGTCATGCGAATATTCCTTGTTTAAAACGAATATTCTCCGACCAATCGAATATTATAAAAAACTTGCGTACTTTGCAAAATTTCTAAATATTACCCACAACTATAACATTATATCAAATTGATTTCATAATATTTAAAAATGATAATTATAGAAAATTCATCTTTATTCATAAAAGTTGGGGTCTTACATATATCATTGATCAGTAATGTATTTGACGACTTTTCTATCAAAAAAACACCAAATTTCGTATTCTCTCTTTCAACTAAGGAAAAATATAGCTAGAGTTTTTTCTAAAAGGGTGCTTTGGAAGCCACACTCTATGTTCAACATAAGGTCATAAGAGGAAAGATCTTGAGTATACTAAAAACTGTACGAATTTTCAAAATATACTAATCCAACTAAGCACTAGGTAACAAATTCGTATTTTAGATATATGGTATATATAATTGTTGTTTCGCATATAACCATAAAAATGATCATGATTTTATTTATTTTTTTAAAACCTATTTTTGAAATTTTTTTATCAACATATATAATTTTAGGTTTAAAGTAAATTCAAAATGAATTTGAAAGTACTGAGCTTTTTTAAATAATTAAAGAGTTTAAAATCTATCTTCAATCTATAAAGTAGGGCATCCACTTGGTCTCTTTGGTCAGACCAAACTTTTTCTCAAAATTCAATCCTTAAGTTTGAAAGTTTTCACATTTTATCCTCAAATTTAAATACTCCCTTCGTTCTCAAAAGCTTTTTGCTGAAGGTATAATTTGTTTTGTTCGCAAAAGAATGACCTTAAGGTATATAAAGTGAATAGTAAACATGCCATTTAGTAAGGTTCATTAATTTAAATTTTTTAAAATACTCATCACTTTATATAATATTGTATAAATAAAACACGAGTAAAGTTAAAAAAATACTTGTGGTTTACCTAAATCTTGAGTCACCACCTGTGGTTCATAAACTATCAATTTACCACTTGTAATTTTCTCTCAAGTATGAAGTTACCTCATTTCCATCTAAATTAACAATAAATGGTCTTTACTTATCCAAAAGCCAGTGAACTAAACTTCAACGAACATATTAACCCTGCAAAGGTCTAAAATAGCCATCATTCATAGTTTAACAACTAACCAATTCAGCTTTTATCCCTTGTTGATTGATTTTGCAATCAAAACATACGTGCAAGTATACATGGTCAACAAGTAATAAAGTGTAAGTAGAGTATCGTTCCCACATGGAATTATTTAATAAAAATTACCAAATATTAACTTTTAACCAAATTAATTTTATTTAAACAATTGATTAAAGTGATTTTCCAATTATTACTAAATTAAATTAACTAAAACTAATTTTAACACAAAGATTTGATTCAGATGATAAAGGCTTAAGACTACAATATCCTCAATTATGCAACACAAATCAATTACCCAATTTCTCCAATTATTAAATCCACATGAGTTGTTAACATAAATTCAATGTATTTATAAGCCCTTTTCCAAGTGATCAAATAAAAATATTTAATTCAATTAATTCTGTGATATTCTTATGCAAAATAAAAGAATTAAATTCATTAATCATCAATTTCCAATTGTTACATGAGCAAAAAGAGATATCCCTATTCAATTCACAACCCTAATTATTTATCTCATGCAAATAACTAAGAATACAAGCTATCACATTCAGTTCTAACCCTAGATTTCGTCTCTCAAATCCATCTGGTGTAACATGGTAATTGCTGATTAGACAATTAATCAATAAACACAAAATATGACAAACAACTCAATTTGAATCAATAATTGGATTAATATAGATAATCAATTCATAAGCATTAAAGGTTCAATTGTAGCCTTAATTGGAAATTAGTTTATACTGAAAATTAAAACAAAAAATCCCATGAAAAACATCAGAATTAAATTACAGATAGAGAAGAAGAATAAAAACTCAGTAATTGACTCCAGTCTTCAATCTCCAATCTGAATTCCTTGTGTTCTCCCTTGAATCTCCCCATCCAATCTCCAGTCTCTGTCTTAAGTTATGCGTGCCTCTTCGTTCAAACCCAAATACTTGTTTGATAAAAAATTAATCACAAAGCCTCTATTTCGGTAAGAGATGGAATCAAGTCTGGATGGAAGAGAGGAACATCTGAATTCTTTATTCCAAGAATACCCTCACAAATTTAAAGAAATTATCTCATTTTCCTTTCTTCTTCTCTCCTCCGTTCTTACAGCCTACCAAGTTGTAACACATTGGACCTCAAACTAGAACACATAATCAAAATCACCAACACAATAGCTGGTGATAAAGCTCTATAGATTCCGATGAGGATTACCGGAGCTAAAACTAAGCACAGACAAAACACCATGAATTAACCTTAAAAGGAAATGAACAATTAACAAAAGAGAAGATCAATTAATGGAAAGCAACAAACCCAAATTGCCTCACAAAAGCCCTAAATCGGACAACAGATGGAAGAGGGAGAACACCAATCAGCCGAAACAGATGAAAAAAATCAGCAATCCCCAATTAACTAAAATGGAAATAAGCCTTAGCCTAGACCCATAAATCAGATCTGACAATATCCAGCGAGTAGGGATAGAGCAATGGAAATCAGAATAGAAAACAATATAAAACATCAGATTTTGCATTCCCAAACACATAGAATGAACACAAATTAGGTAATGGACAAGATAATCAGTAAGAACACATTAACAAGATCGAAGATGTGCACACATTAATCGTGATGGACCACAACAGATTCATCAATGACAAAGGAGTTCAGATTTCATTCAAATATAGATTTTTATGACATCATTTTAATATTTAATTATATAATTAAAATTTTTGAGTAAAGCTAATAATTTGATTGTGTATATAACAAGTTTAAAATTGTAAAATACTGTTATTCAGATGTTTTAACAATTTCAATTACCAAACATCTTTATAAGTTCAGATGCAATTTCATTCAGATGATCTAATTTATTAAGATGTCATAACTATTCAAATCTTAATTACTCAATTTTATCAAACACCATCTTAGAGTCTCCAAATCCTAATAGAAATTGACCCAGTCAACGAAAGTTTCGTCCACTTCCTGACTCCCAATGCCCCAACATTCAAATCCTTCACAAAACGAATGCCCCACCATTCAACTTCTATTTATTTACGAAACTGCCATTGCTCTTTCTGCCTCCCAATGCCCCAACATTCAAATCCTTCACAAAATGAATGCCCCAACATTAAACTTTCATTTATTTATGAAACTGCCACTGATTTGCCCAAAATTGCCAGATTTGCCCTTTCAGCTGCATTAACCTACAACATACATACTAAACAAATAAAATGTCCTAAAATACTTAAAAACAAATAAAATATTAAGTATAAAAATACCTAATTCATGGGTATATTACCCACTCATCATCCATCGCTAATTTTTCAATTTTTCTCATCTACAAGCTTACAAAATCTCCCAAAAAAATTTAGATAATTTTTTTTAGTTATATTTAAAAGCATACTCTATTCGTTCTAAAATTAGAGATATAATTTGACTTTTAAGTCAAATGACGTTATTTTAAACTTCAAACTGATGTAAATTTATTTAATTTTATTTAATATAATTATTACACTAGTATATAACAAAAACTATTAATCACAAAATTTATTTCATTATAAACTCCTACTGTGAGTCATACTAATTTTGAAGTTTAATATGTCGCTTAACCTCAAAAATCAAATTGTATATCTAATTTTAGAACGGAGAGAGTAATATCTTATTTTTGGTTAAATTTATTATAATATTTTTTAAAAATAGTCATATATTAATTTTCTCATTATGTGTTTTATATTATTCTTCTTTTTTCATGCTTAGGGCATTTAATATCTTTATCCAGCTCTGTTGAAAGACTGAATAATGGGGACTTGAGATATAGTCCAAAAATGTGTAATTGTGAAAGAAAAGCAAGAATAAAAAATGCTTAAATATAAATCATTACCTTATACTATTAACATTTTTTTATTTCGGTGATTTACCTTTCAATTTTTTTAATCAGACGATTAAACTATCAATTTTTTTTCACTTCGATTTAATTACAGCTGTCACATCATAAATTGATGACTTAACTGTGACAGGCGGTGTATATGGGATTATGTGGCAAATTAAGAATATTTTTTTATTTAATTTAGATCATTTTATATTATAGAATTAAAAGGCCAAAACATAAAAAATAATTAACCATTAACAAATCCATCAAATTATCGTCATCTTTAACGCACCACCATCCTAACCACGTTGCCACCAGATTTATAATCGGTCATAGAGGTGAGGAGTTGTCACCGTTGAAACCATACCAAACCTTAACCACCATCATAACCTCCCTTGAATACCCAAAAATTTATATAAAAAAGAAAAGAAAATAAATGAGATAAATCAAACAAATACAATGAGATTTCAACACCAAAATCAGTGACATATAGTAGAGGCGACAACTTTAACACTTCTTATTCTATTTTTTTCCTTTTCTCGATCGGAGATGTGGCTTGTGGCTTGCAACAAATGTTAAATCAAAACTTAGGATTTTTAATCAGAAATTTCTAGTGACGGTAAAATAATGGTGACGATCGGAGGTAGTGGTGGTGAGGGGCGGGTAAGATTCCACTCTCCCCAGGACGCACAAGAAAACCATCACATCCCAAATCTGCGTTAGTGACATATTATCTCATAAAGAAAAAAAGAAATAGAAGAAGAAGATGAAAAATCATCTCCACAACCATAGCACAACCACAACCACTCTCTTTCTCTCTCTCTTTGCAATAATTTTGAAAAGTGAGGAACCCAAACACTTTTTCTTTGTTTTGATGATTCTAGGTGCAAATTTTTTTAGATGATGTATTTGGATCGACTAGTTTATAATGATATGTTTTTTAAGCTTAAGGTTTTTGAATCCCAAATTTTTAACTTCAAAAAGAGGGCGAGCAGGAGGATTATGAAGAAATGTGTTATGATCTTATCTCAGTTTTACCTTTTATATTATTTTTTTCTTACTTAGTTATTAATTTTTGTTGTTGTTAAATAAAAAAATGTTTGATTTGATTTAAGTTTAATTGATTAAGGCTTGATTCAATTTTTTTTATCTAGATTAATTAAATAACTTTATTTAGTCTTGACTAAATGCTTTAACTGTTTTGATTTTATTAAATTTTGCTACGCTTTATTACTTTTTTGTCATTTTAAAAATAAATATTTTTTAAAAACACATCATAAGTAATATCCTACGTGTCCTAACCATGTCATTAATTTATATCGTGACAGTTGCAATTAAATTGAAATAAAAAAAATTAATAGTTTAATTAGTTGATTGAAAAAATTGAAAGGTCAATCACCGAAGTAGAAAAAGATCAATAGTTTAAGGTAGTAATTTATATTTAAGCGTAAAAAATAATTTTCATCTGTTAGAACACCAAAATTTATCAGGCAAAACTAATGATTTAGTCATTGTAGTTGACAAATTTTACTTAATACATCACTGTACTTTTAAAATTGGGTCATTTCGTTAAATTGACTGAACGTTCGTTAAACCTTTTTGACTTTTTTTTTTCTATGTGGCTTTTAAAAGAAAATGAAAAATAAAAAGAAATGACATGACATGACCTAATACAACATGGTTTACGCGGCAAAATCATTCGGTCTTCCTTAGCTCGTTATAAACTCACACATTTGAGCTTTTGCAAACTAGGGTTCCATCTGAACACACCCAATTTGGAGATCAATTTTCCCAAAATTAGTAGGGAAATTTAGAGTTTTTGCTATATTTCATATGCTCAAACCATTCAAACACCCAGAGGAACGTTAATGACATCTTCTCTTAACAGATCGTTGTCGGTTGCTGCAAACTAGGGTTCCAGCTCAATCTATCAAAAATAAGGTGATTGATTTAACCAAAATCAAAGGGGAAAAGTAAGGATTTTCATCTTCTCAAACCATTTGAATACCTAAAAGGTTGTTAATGACATCTTCAGATAGAAGATCCTTGTTGGTTGCTCCAACGAGGGTAGAATGCTTCTGCAGTCTATCTGCACCCATTTGTGTCTCCATAAAGAACAAATCAAAGGGAAGAAGGTTTTATGGATGTCATTTTTACCCAGTAAGTAAATTTTTGGTATAAATTTTTATATTATTGTAATGTATTTTGGATTCAATTTAATTGGGTGTTTTTTTCTTTTACAGGACGTTAATAAATATTGTGATTTTTTTCAATGGTTGGACATAAGTTCTCAAAATTAAGTTCATGGTTGTGGTTGCAGTGAAATGAGTTCTGTTTCAAGGAATGAAGATGCAGCCGATTTTTTGAAAAACAAAACAAGAAAGCTGAAAGAGAAGTTAAATAATTTAAAAATAGAGGCCCTAATATTGGAGTTAGAATTTGTCAGACTAGGAGTGGCAAATCAAAAATTACAATTGTATGTGATATTGTCATGGATGGTGACTTGTGTTGTATTAAGTTATGTTTTCATGAATTTTAAGCATTCAAAGTTATGTAATGAAGTTATGTTTTCATTTCATGACTTTGTAAGCATTCTAAGCCATGTACCATGAAATTATTGTAATGTATTGTGTATTGTGATGACTTTCTATTCATTATATCTCAAGTTTTTTGATGTATTTTGAGCAAATGAAAAGAATACATGCCTTGTTCATGCCCTGCTTTGTGAGAAAAACACATGTAATTCCTTCAATCTATCTCAGACCAAAACAATTCATGCCTTGTTTGGTGACCAAAACACATGCCCTATTTGGTGACTAAAACATATGCCCTGTTTTGTGACCAAAACACATACATTACCAAAATAATTTAAAAAAGAAAATGACAAGTTATGTCCTATATCATTACATACCAAGCCAATCAAACAAAATATTGACACTCTAATAATTGTAACCATTGTACATTTTCAAAAATTTGTCATTAAGCATCAGGTGACATGCAGCTATTCTACATTACCACGAATGTACTATAAAACATCTAACCATCCAACGTACCACATAGCTTTGTAATTACAAGTCTTAAATATCCAAAGTATTAATTAAAGGGTTACAATTATATCAAAAGTATCTAAATCAGTCCCAGAAAATATACTAAAGCTGCCCCAAAAAAAAATACTAAAGTTGACCCAAAAGATATACATCCACCGTGTCTGGCTTCATTGTCTCCCATCTGCAGTTCTACTTGTAGAATGTGTTCCACCACTATCTCTTGATCTTTGCCTCATAGTTGCACTCCTTTCCCCAGTTGCAGTCCCATTTCTAATTGTACCGCTTTGTTTTCTTTTCACCTATTATGCCCCAAATGTCAGTATGTACATTCCAAAATTGAAGGAAACATATAATGAAAGTAGTATGCCCTCAAGCCAATCACATTGGATGTGATAAACATTTACTTTGTAATCTTGTTCATTTATTAATAAAAGAATTTTTTATTTAAAGGCATTCTTTATCCATGTTTAATTAGTCAAATTAAATAAATGTGATAAGCACATAATTTTAGAGCAATACTTTTAGAATCATGATGTTGATCATGCTAATAAGATCTAAATTATAGATAAATCAAAACTAAAATGTTCATAATCGTTGGATCACTAATGTAGGGTTATCGATTATGGATAGATTAGTAAATACTATGCATGCTCTGTTGAAGAGGATGATTGATCTCATAATCAGTTGTATTGAGAAACTAAAACAAGTATGTAGGTGCTTATTGGAGAATAATTTCACTGAACGTGACTCGCTTTAAGGAACACTGTAAGACCCCAGCTTTTATAAATAAAGATGAATTTTCTATAAATATTATTTTTGAATATTATGGAATAAATTTGATATAATGTTATAGTTGTGGGTAATATTTATAAATTTTGCAAAATGTAAGCAAGTTGTTATAAAATATTACGTTTGGTGGGGAATATTCTTTTGTCGGGGAATATTAAATACGACGGCTCAATCATTAGTGGACCCCACAACGGAAGTATTGTCGTAGTTAGAAAATGACAAAATTATCTTTCTATAAAAATAACTACGGAGGTGTTACAGTTAAAAAGCTGTTGAACTACCCTAGTAAAACTATAATAATACTGGCGTAGTTGTATAGTAGCACCACGATATTGATTATTGATGCTTACGTGAGAAGTCACTCATTATGCTCAATTATTGCTACGATAATTAATTGCATCATATCTCTTATATTATTGATTCAATTATTGTCACATTATCATCTCATATAATATGTTATAGTATTAAATTATTAATTGAGGCGACAAGTTATAAATGATTAATAATTGTTGAAAGATTAAATATGTGTTGATTAAAAATAAAATGATTTGTGATAATATTTATTCAATCCTTGATGTATATAAAGAGTCATTATGAGACGTTTGTGGTAACTTTGATTATTTTATGGGGGGGCCCATATGTCATCATCTAAGAGTCCCTTCAATCGATAGTATTTACCTTCGTCGATAGTAATTACCTTTGTGAATAGTAATTACCTTTGTGAATAGTAATTACCTTTGTCGATAGTATTTACCTTCGTCAAAAGTATTTACCTTAAAATAATAGTATTTACCTTCGTCAATAGTAATAACCTTTGTGAATAGTAATTACCTTTGTGAATAGTAATTACCTTCGTCGTCGATAGTAATTACCTTCCGTTAATAGTAATTACCCTTAAGTAAATAGTAGTTGTCCTTGATATTACCAAGAGTTAACTCGCCTCTTCTATTGTTCCAAGGGTTAATTACCCTTCACAAATAGTAGTTGTCTCTTCATATTACCAAGAGTCATTTTGACCCTTCGTTAAGACCAAGAGCCACCCTCGGTTTTTCTATAAATGAAAGCTCATTCCTTCATTATTTCTTACAAATTCATTGAAACTCTGAGAGAAAACTATAGAGAGAAGAAGAAAAGTATTCTGCTACTTCACTTTTCCAATATTCAGTTCTTCTAAGGTAGGGAATATTATTTGTTGTACCGTAAGGGGTGTTATTCTTTCTTATTCATGAAGAGAACTGTTGTTATTCCATTGCTTATTATTACATTGGAATAACTTTGTATCGTGGTTTACCCTATACTTGGTGACATTCTTCTATTATTACATTTGGAACATCACATGCGTGTGTTTTACACCTAACTGGTTCCGCTCTTTATTATTATTACATTTGGAATATCACATTGCGGTGTGTTTTACACGGACACTGTTCCATTTTATTATTCCGTCTTTATTATTCTGCCGAATATCACATCTGTGTCTTATCTGTGCGGGACTGGTTCCATCATTTATTATTACGCATTTATTATCTTTGTCGTTTTACATCCCGCGGTGTGAATTTCACGACTGGTTCCGTTATTATTATTCTGTTGGAATAACTTTGCCTGTCGATCTATCGCATGCATGGTGATTTCTTTTGTTATTCCATTCTTTATTATACCCAGTTGGTTAAAACTTTGACTTATACTCCATGAAATTAGTAGAATATCCTTGATATTTGCATTTCATCCAATATCTTTTCATGGAAATATTCTTTTGATCATTCTTGAATTTTACTCTACAAAACAGATGTCGTGTTGACAATTTGGGCGTTAATAATTCACGGATAAAATAATTCTTGAACTTGTTTTATTGAATTCTTATATCATTGTCATCATCCTCATGTTTATATTATGTTGAAAGTCATCTGTGGCTGTTGTAGTGCATAGATGGACTTGGTATGATTATGACCGAGAGACTATTCGGTTGTAATCATGGCCGTAATGTTACAAATGATGTGATGAAAGTCATCTCGTGGCACTGTAGTGCATAGATGGACTTGGTATGATTATGACCAGAGACTATTCGGTGTAATCATGACCGTAATGTTACAAATGGTGTGATAAAAGTCTTCAGTGGCCTGTAATGCAGTGATAGATAGTTTTTGGTATGATTATGACCAGGGGTGATTCGGTATTGTCATGACCATTGATAATTTGGTGAAAATCCTTGATCGTGGTACAGGGATGATTAGATATTGTGGTTTATTCATTAAACTGAGTCTTATTGATAAAAATTGATGAAAACCTTTTTAAACCTAAAAGATAGTAGACTTTATTTTCTACTTGACTCTTTTAATGGATTGCATATTCCATTGCAGATTAAACTGGTTTATCTATTGTATTTTATCGGTTTAACATTGTTGAAGACTATTGATAATTTATTACGCATTATCTTAGTTATAATATTTCTTCTTTGGCTAGTTGAGCTCACCCTTTCTTTCGGTGTTCTCTTGAAAATGAGAATATAGCTGGGACGAGTCGGGGAACGGAGTAATGGTCTAGAGGATAGCATTAGTAGTTCTCACTATTCTGTGAAATAGTGTGATAATAATTATAATGAGGACTCCTTTTGAGTTTGTATGATCTCTAGTAGACAATATTGTATTCAAACTCACAGTTTATGTCGTATTGTATACGACAGTTATATTAGTAAGTTGTATTTAAATTATGTACCATGTAAGTGGCGACCCAAGATGGGTGACGTATACCTAATTTTGGGGGCGTCACAAACACCTAATGAAGTTTTACTTATCTGACAATAGGAGTTCCTATAGTGATAGTATAAGTGGTCCTTGGACTTGAGATCATCATAGTAACTTGTGTATTATGAGTTATACTTTATCATATTCCTCAAAACTCTTTGGGTATATCAAAGGGTATGTTCGGGTATAATAAAGTGTACATGGAGGTAGGTGAATGATCAACAAAGGATCTACCAGTTCTAGTAAAATGAGATAATGTCCAACGTGATTCGATACGTTACAACTCAGAAATCATTGGCCAAGGTGAATGGAAATTAGAAATTTATATTAATCAGAGTTGTGCATTTGTGAATAAAAATGCATATGATTAAATAAATAAGACTTTTTAGTAATTCCATGTCTTATGTTTAATCGGAACATTGTATGGTAGAATGATTGAATTGTACGGTAACTATTTACTGAATAGGTTCTTTATGATTAAATGTTGATTTTATATTATCCGAATAGTCATGATACATTATTGTAAGGTGTCACTCATGATGTAGAATAAATATTATTTATTTATACTTGAATTAAAGGAGTTTAATTCTTATAAATAATATTATAATGGTTCTAATTTATTTATTCTATTACCATGTTAATATTGAACCTAAAGTGGTCACACACCATAAAAGAAAATATAATTTTAGAAGTAATTCATTTAAAATAATAAATTAAGAATATTTAATTTATTAGTGGAATAAATTAAATATCTTAATATTTTTATATAATAACATATTTTAGAAATAATAATTATAAATTAATTGGATTAATAATAATAAATTAATTATATTTAATTTATTAGTGGAATAAATTAAAAACTTAATATTTATAATTAAGTATTTAGAGAAAAACTAATTATAAATTAATAAATGGAGTATTATTATTATATAATTTAGTTCTTAATTAGATAAATCCTAAAGAGTTTATTAAATATATATAAGGAGAGACCTTATGATAAAAAATAGGTATACATCACCTATTACGAGTCGCCAAATACATAGTACGAAAATATAAATACAACCTTAAATATACTGACATGAATTGTGAGTTTTAATACAAATATTGTCTTCTAGAGCGTATTCAAACTCAAAATAAGTCCTCAATACATTTATTATCACACTATTTCATAGAATAGTGAGGACTACTAATGCTATCATACGGGCCAGTCACTCCATTCCCCGACTAGTCCTGCTACGTTCTCATTTCACAAGAAGAGAACAATGAAAGCAAAAAGGGTGAGCTCAACTAGCCCGATAAAAATATTATGACTAAGATAATGCGAGAATAAATTATCATTAGTCTTGACGATGTTAAAGCGATAAAATATAACAAACATCAAGTTTAATTGCGGTGAACAAGCGATCCATTAGAAGAGTCAAGTAGAGAATAAAATCTACTATCTTCATGATTTAAAAGGTTTTCATCACTTTTATCATTTGAGACTCGACAATAAATAATTCACATCATCCACACTTTCTGACGATGATATTCATTAGTATCACGACCACAAATTATCCATGCATTACGGGCGAGGATATTAGTGTTTTCATCGATGGTCATGATCATGCCAACAATTGTCCATCGATGCACTACGGGCGATGAGGATTTTTACCACATCATTTGTAACTTTACGGTCGTGATTATCTTAGAATAATCCACAGTCATAATCATACCAAGTCCATCTATGCATTACATGCCACGAGATGACTTTCAACATAATATAAACATGAGGATGATGATGATGATGATATAATAATTCAATAAAACAAGTTCAAGAATAAATTTTAAAGATTTATAAGTTAATTTATCCACGAACTCGATAATGTCCAAATTATCGACATGATCTTTGCTTTGTGGAGTAAAATTCAAGAATGCTCGAAAGAATATTTTCATGAAAAGATCTTTGGATGAAGCGCAAATATCCGAGGATATTCTACTAATTTCATGGAGTATAGAAGCGAAAACTTTAACCAATTGAGTATAATAGAATATATGAAAGCTGAATGGATTTTTACCATGCATGCGGTAATCCACGTAGATAGATCATTTCCACAAGTTAATAAGGAATGAATACAAAGGATCATTCACCATGAATGCGGTAATCCACATAGACAGGTTATGCTAACAGAGTAACAAAGAATGGAACCATGTCATGCGTGCGTGTAATGCATGAACGATATTCCAATAAATAATAAAGAATACCGAATTAACCCGTCATTCAACGTAAATAATCTTGAAACAGGATGTACCAACAGAATAATAAAGAATGGAACCAGGTCATGCGTAATCCGCACATACAGGATGTTCCAACAGAATAATAAAGAATGGAATAACAACAAAATTCACCAGGCATGCGATAGACCGCACAGACAGGTTATTCCAACGAATAATAAAGAATGGAATAACAGAAGAATTTCACCATGTATGCGGTACTTCGCATAGACAGGTTATTCCATAATAATAAAGAAAGGAATAACAACCCTTACGAGTATTGAAAGAAAATAACTCTCTTCATGAATACGAAAAGAATAATACCCTTACCTTAGAAAGAATAGTATTACATTTGGTAGAGGCGAGGATATTCTTGAAAAAACTTATCTTATTTCTACGCTTTCAAAGCTTCTTAAAACTTTAAAGAAATACGCTCGAAGATTATAGAAGAAGAATTCTCTACGAATTTACGGTGTGTTTTTCAATTCTAACTAAGCATCCTATTTATAGGAGAATGGAAAGAATACTATGCTGATAAAATATAATATATTCTTATATTTATAATATATATATATATATATATTTTATTTAAAAATCTAATAAAATAAATAACTTTATAAAAGTATTACATTTTTATATAAAAAAGATTTTACTATCTGAAACACTATCACGAGAGCCTTATATGCAAACACTATGCATAATAAAATATAATATATTCTATTTATAATCTAATAAAATAAATAACTTTATAAAAAGTATTACATTTTTATATATAAAAAATTTTACTATTATGCAATATATGCATATAATAAAAATATATTATATTATATTTATAATCAAATAAAACAAAACTTTATAAAAAGTATTCCATTTTATATAAAAAGTTTTCTATTTTATTACATTTATAATAATAATAAAACAAATTCATCATCATTATTATAATTCACACTATTAATCGACCGAATTAGTTCCGGGAAGAGAGGGGCTTCGATAAGGATTTCTCCTATTTGGCGCCTTGATTAGGTGACCAAACCTCTCCTTGAAAGAACTTACTAGACATTAATAATATTATAAATAATAATATTAATAACTTTGTTATCTCAATTATTGATTTAATAATATATAAAATATTGACAATAATTGAATCAAATAACGTGAGATCTTATCACAACAATTCTTTGTAGCAATAATTGAACAAAAGCGGAGTGACTTCTCACGTAAGCATCAATAATCAATACTGGTGCTACTTATGCAACCACGCGTATTCTTCGTACTACTTTTAACACCGGGTGTTTCAACGATTAACGGTAAAACTTCCGCCGTTATTTTCATAAAAAATATTTTTTGTCGTTTTCTCGATCAAATGATAATTCCGTTGTAGAGGTCCACCAATGATTGTGCCTTCATGAATATTCCTGTTAAAATGAATATTCCCAGAGCCAATCGAATATTATATAACAACTTGCGTACTTTGTAAAATTTATAAATATTACCCACAACTATAACATTATATCAAATTCACTCCATAATATTCAAAAAATGATATTTATAGAAAATTCATTTTTATTCATAAAAGTTGGGGTCTTACAACCTCCCTTTCTTATGAAATTTAGCCCTCGAAATTAGAGTGCGCGTTACGGTATGTCGAAGAGGTAAGGATACCTTGATTTCATTTGATTCTAACTCCCGGTCATTTCCTCAACATCGTGGTTTCTCCACAAAACTTTGACTTGAGGTATAACCTTGGAGCGTAGAATATGTTCCTTCTTATCCAAGATTTGAATAGGAACCTCTTCATACGTTAAATATTCCGCTATTTAAATCGGGTCTAACTTCGATAATGTGGTTCGGGTCTTCCACATATTTACGTAACATGGATATGTGAAAAATGTTATGAACACGAGACATACTTGGCGGTAAAAAAGCGAGTCTATATAGGCCCAGTTCCTACTCGATCGAGGATTAAAAATGGGCCAATGAATCGAAGATTGAGCTTTCCTCTCTTTCCAAATCTAAGTAACTCCTTTCCATGGAGCAACACGTAACAACACATGATCTCGATATCGAATTCCACGTCCTTTCGATGAAGATCGGCATAACTCTTTTGTCGATCTTGTGAGGTTTTTTATCGTTGTCGGGATCGTTTGAATCTTTTAAAGTAGTCATACGTACCAACTCCGGTCCCAACAACGTTGCTTCACCCACCTCATCCCAACATCTTTGGAGAATGACACTTTCTTCCATCTGGCGCCTCGAATGGAGCCATGCGATACTTGCTTGATAAGCTGTTGTTGTAGGAAAACTCCACCAATGGTAAGAACTTGTCCCAACTTCCCTTGAAGTCGAGGACCACGAGTCTTAATAAATCTTCAAGAGTTTGAATAGTCCTCTCGATTGTCCGTCCGTCGAGGATGATATGCTTGACTAACTAAATCATAAATCCGTGCCCCATAGCTTTTTGCAAACTAACCCAAAAATCTTGAAGTGAATCTTGGGTCTCGATCGAAACTATGGATCTTGGCATACCATGCAATCTTACAACCTCGTTTATGTATATCTACTGAGCAAGGCGTTCAAGTGTATAAGTTTCTCGTATAGGTAAGAAATGAAGCGGACTTGGTCGATCTATCAACAATGACCCAAATTGCATCTATGCCTTGAGAAACCTTGGGAAGACCGATGAACTTGAAATCCATGGTAATGTGCTCCCACTTCCATTACGGAATTTCAAGTGGTTGCAATGGACCTTTTGGTACTTGATGCTCACCTTGACTCGTTGACAAGTTAAACACCTTGAGATAATTCATTATCTCTCTCTCTTATATTGCTCCACCAAAATGTATATGTCGAAGATCATGATACATTTTGGTACTCCCGAGATGGATTACAAGCGGTGTGTTGTGCGTGCGCCTCCATCATGATTTTATACTTTAAATCGAGTTAGTTAGGAACACAAAGTGCAGAGTTGACTTCGAAGTATTCCTTCTTCATCGATTCTTGCTTCGGCATAGCACCTTCTTGCACTTTCTTCCTCATACGCATCGGCTCCGGTGCATAGCTTGAGCGACTTTAACTTTATCGATTAAAAGTCGGTTCTACTCGTATATTTGCCATCATCACATGGGTCCTGGAGTCTTTAACTCTATCTCCATCCTTTGTAAGTCATACAAAATGGGCCTTTGCGTTGACAATATTGCTTTTCGTACCGCGTATGATCTTACTTTCGATAAATCGGCTACCACGTTCACTTTTCGGGGTGGTATTGGATGGTATGATCATAATCTTTCAATAGTTCAAGCCAGCGTCGTTGTCGCGTGTTGAGTTCCTTTTGAGTGAAGAAATATTTGAGGCTTTTATGATCGGTAAAGATCTCCACTTTCTCCCCATACAAGTAATGCCTCCAAATCTTTAGTGCAAAACAACACTGCTGCCAACTCTAGATCATGAGTGGGATAATTCCTCTCATATTCTTTGAGTTGTCGTGAGGCATAGGCTATGACTTTCCCATGTTGCATGAGAACACATCCTAACCCTTTGCCCGAAGCATCACTGTAGATGACAAATCCCTCAAGGCGGATGGTATTGTCGAGCAGTCTTTGAAATGAGTCTCCTCTTGAGTTCTTGAAAACTCTTCTCACATTCTTCGCTCCAACCAAATTTTGTATCTTTTAGAGTCAAATTTGAGTTAATGGAGTAGCGATTAGAAAAAACCCTTCTACGAATCTCCGATAATAACCCGGCTAAGCCCAAAAGCTACGTGCTTGATCATTTGATTTAGGTTGCTCCCGACTTTGAATAGCTTCAATCTTTCTTTGGGTCAGCGGATATTCCATGACTTGATACTACGTGCCCAAAGAATGCTACTTCCTCAAGCGAACTCGCATTTCTTCAACTTGGCATAAAGCTTGTTTTCACGAAGCTTTTGGAGTATCGACCTCAAGTGTTGCTCATGATCTTCACGGCTTTTGGAATAAATAAGGATGTCATCAATAAAGGCGACCACAAAGTGATCCAAATATTCCTTGAATACTCGGTTCATCATATCCATGAAAGCGGCGGGAGCATTAGTCGATCAAAAGACATGACTAGGAATTCATAATGCCGTCTGAGTTACGAAAGCCATCTTTGGAATGTCATCGGTTTTAATCTTCAATTGGTGATATCGAAATGAAGATCGATCTTTGAAAAGAATTTGGCGCCTTGCAAGTGGTCAAACAGTCATCAATACGTGGCGATGGGTACCTATTTTTTTGATGGTGACATGATTCAACTCCGATAATCAATACAAAATCGCATACTCCCATCTTTCTTCTTCACGAATAGAACAGGGAGCACCCCGAGGAGAGAAGTACTAGGGATGAATGAAACCATGTCTAACAATTCTGCGATTGGGTCTTTAACTCCACGAAGTTCAATAGGAGCCATTCGATATGGGGCTTTGGAAATGGGTTTTGTCTTAGGGTTCAAGTCGATACAAAATTCAATTTCACGCTCTTGGGGTAGGCGGAAAGTTCTTGAGGAATCGTCGGAAATTTATTAACAATAGAAATATCATTCAAAAGCGGCGTATTTTTGTTTAGATCAGTGACATGAGCTAAGAAAGCTTGACATCCATTTTTTAATAAGCGAATAGCTTTATGGCTTGAGATGATGATGATTGATTTTAATGGTTTGGTTGCTTGAATTAGCATAATAGGTTGGTTAGGAATATGAAAGCTAACAACCTTACGAAAATAATCAATTTTTGCATGATGAGTAGTTAACCAATCAATCCTAGAATCACATCAAATGCAAGTATTTTCAAAGAAATAAGATCGACGAGTAATGTGAAGGTGCTTGATTTGAACTAAACAAGACTTATAAGCGATGGATGTAATGAAGGTTTCTCCCAGCGGAGTTTCAACGAGATAAGTCAAAGTCTAATTTCTCGGTCAAATTTAAGCGTTGGCGCAAGTAGGAGAAATAAAAGAATGGGTAGAACCGGTATCAAATAAGGTATAGACTTATTTAGAGTTTATGATAAGCTTACCGTGATGACCTCGTTTGGGTTCCTTTGCTTTCTGGGGAGGTCACAACAAACGCTCTCCCTTGAACTACTGGCTTTGACTTTTACGGGATGACCTTTGGTGCCTCCATCCCAAATTTGAACTTGTCTTCCTGAATGACAAAAATCGAGGCTAGGTGACCTTCTCTTCCACAATTGTAACACGTTTTGGATGCATGCGCGTGGTTTGGGTGATATGTCCCTCCCCTCGCATTTGAAGCATATGATAGGTGGTCGTTCTCCTTCCTTAACAACGGTCTTTGATCTTTGGCGTCTTTCCATCATTGTTGAATCTCCTCTTCTTGAAATGTCCATTCTTATTGTTTTTGGCCATGATTACCACCAAGTGGTTACCATTTACGGCATGTTGATTCCCTCCATGCTTATTGTCAAGCTTGATGGTTACTATCCTTTGGTATTATCATTTTTCCATTTGCTCTCTTTTTTGTTGGGTTGACTCGTTATCACGCTCGATAAGCGAGCCCTATTAACAACATCTGAATACAAACACGGTTTATGAGAGATAAGATATTGGCGTATCTCGGGTTTTAAACCTCTTAGAAACATTCGCGTCATTCTCTCCTCATTATCAACCAAATGGGGCGCAAATCGGGACAACTTCGGCAAACTTGGCTTCGTCTTTGCGACACGGTCGTATTGTTTTGCTCGAACTTGATGAACTCTACCTCTTTCATGTGACGAATACTTTTGGGAAAGTACTTGTCGTTGAACAATTCTTGGAACTTCTCCCAAGTCATCTTGATCTGGCGGGGTTGAGTATGCTTTCTGATTCCCACGATAATCGCCTCTGCTGCTCATAACATGAAGGTGGAAAAGGAACCTTTTGCTCCTCGGAGCATCCCAGACATCAAATATCTTGCGATCTCTGCTTTATCCACGTCTCGCCTTAAGTGGTTTTGGCTCTCCAAAAAACTCCGGTGGTCCCGAGTTCCTTGAAGCGCTTTAGCGGTGACCGTCAAGAGTTTGCGGTGTTTCCACCTTCATTTTTTGGATAGGAGCTCTCTTGCACGATGTTGCATGAATTGCATAAAGCCTCTGAACATTCCATCGTTCATCATTTGGTCGGTGTTGTTGTTTGCATGAGGATTGTCGCCTTCTGATGCACATTATCACGATTATTGATCTGTGGAGACTCAGCGGTCTCCATGCTCCATTGATATTCTCAACATTCTCGGATGTCATTTTCAAATCTTGCCACAAAACAAGGGTTAATTAACATATCACATATTATCCTATATACTACGTGAGCCAATTAAATACCAAATAAACTTAGGTAGGTCATACTAGCGAAGAATTCCCCGTCTCTCCCCTCCTAGTTCTTGTCTCACATCTCGGCCGGGGATCATATCCTAAGCTTTGATACCAAGCTGTGGCGCCCCCAAAATAGGTATACATCACCTATTACGAGTGCCAAATACATGGTACAAAATACAAATACAACCTTAAATATACTGACATGAAATTTGTGTTTTTTAATACAAATATTGTCTTCTAGGCGATTATTAAAACTCAAAATAAGTCCTCAATACATTTATTATCACACTATTTCATAGAATAGTGAGAGGACTACTAATGCTATCATCTGGACCGTCACTCTCAGTTCCCCAGACTAGTCCTATACGTTCTCATTTCTGAAGAGAACAATGAAAGCAAAAAGGGTGAGCTCAACTAGCCCGATAAAATATTATGACTAAGATAATGCGAATAATTTATCATTAGTCTTGAACGATGTTAAACTGATAAAATATAACAAACATCAAGTTTAAGCTGCGGTGAAACAAGCAATCCATTAGAAGAGTCAGTAGAGAATAAAATCTACTATCTTCTATGATTTAAAGGTTTTCATCACTTTTATCGTGAGAGACTCGACAATAAATAATCCACATCATCCACACTTTTCTGACGAGGATATTCATTAGTATCACGACCACAAATTATCCATGCACTACGGGCCGAGGATATTAGTGTTTTCATCGATGGTCATGATCATGCCAACAACTTTCCATCAATGCACTACGGGCCAATGAGGACTTTTACCACATCATTTGTAACATTACGATTAAATGATTATCTTAAGAATAATCCTGAGTCGTAATCATACCAAGTCCATCTATGCACTACGAGCCATAGATGACTTTCAATATAATATAAACATGAGGATGATGACAATGACATAATAATTCAATAAAACAAGTTCAAGAATAAATTTTAAAGATTTATAAGTTAATTTATCCACGAACTCATAATGTCAAATTATCGACATGATATTTTGCTTTGTGGAGTAAAAAATTCAAGAATGCTTAGAAGAATATTTCCATGAAAAGATCTTTGGATGAAGCGCAAATATCCGAGGATATTCTACTAATTTCATGGAGTATAGAAGCGAAAACTTTAACCAATTGAGTATAATAGAATATATAAAAGCTGCAAATGGATTTTTACCGCCCGTGCGGTAATCCACGTAGAGCGGATCATTTCCACAAGTTAATAAGGAATGAATACAAAGGATCATTCACCGTGCATGCGGTAATCCACATAGACATGTTATTCTAACGAAGTAATAAATAATGGAACTAGGTCATGCGTAATCCATGAACGATTATTCAGACGAAGATATTCTAACGAGAATAATAAAGAATGGAACCGGTGTCAATTATGTAAATTATGAGATAGGATGTTCCAACGAATAATAAAGAATGAATGGAACCGGTCATCATGTAAATCCGCATACACAGGATGTTCAACAGAATAATAAAAAGAATGGAATAACAACAAAATTCACCGGGCATGCGATAGATCAAGACTTGCAGACGAGTTATTCAACGAAATAATAAAGAATGGAATAACGAAGAAATTTCACCATGTATGCGGTACTTTGCATAGACGAGTTATTCAACATAATAATAAAGAATGGAATAACAACCACTTACGAGTATTGAAAGAAAATAACTCTCTTAATGAATACGAAAAATAATACCCTTACCTTAGAAAGAAGAGTATTTCAATTTGGTAGAGGCGAGGATATTCTTGAAGAAAACTTATCTTTTTTTCTACTCTCAAAGCTTCTTAAAACTCTAAAGAAATATGCTCAAGATTATAGAAGAAAAATTCTCTGAATTTACGGTGTGTTTTTCAATTCTAACTAAGCATCCTATTTATAGAATGGAGAATGGAAAGGATACTATTTATTATAAAATATATATATATTAAATATTTATATATATATATATATATATTTAAAATCTAATAAAACAAATAACTTTATAAAAGTATTACTATTTTATATAAAAAGATTTTACTATCTGAAAACTATCTGATATCACTATTATCAAATATATATATTATAACACTATATAATAATATATAATATATTATATTTATAATCTAATAAAACAAATAACTTTATAAAAAGTATTATATTTTATATAAAAGATTTTACTATAAAACATTATCTACTATATATATATAAATATATATATAATAAAATATATTATATTATATATAATCAAATAAAACAAAAATTTATAAAAGTATTATTTTTTTATATAAAATCAAAATTTTAATTTTATTACATTTATAATAATAATAAAACAAAATTCATCATCATTATTATAATTCACAATTATTAATCGACAAAGGTTTCCCGGAAAGAGGGGCTTCGATAAGGATTTCTCCTGATTAGCGCGTGCGATTAGGTGACCAAACCTCTCCTTGATGAAACTTCTAGACATTGTTAATATTACAAATAATAATATTAATAACTTTTATCTTAATTATCTCAAATAATGTGAGATACTATTGATTTAATAATATATAAAATATACTTATAATAATTGAATCGAATAAAAACGATGAGATCTTTTTATACACGTTAAAATCAATTCTTTGTATCAATAATTATTGAAAAAAATTTAGTGTGACTCATAACATAAAATTCATCAATAATCAATTATTTATTCTTAAGTGGATCTCTACTATGCGACCACATTCTATTACTTATAAACTTTTTTTCAACATTTCTTGGTGGATCAAATTTTCGACTTAAAACTTGTAAATGATTATTTTTCATATAAGTTTATATTTTCATTAAAAATATTATTGTCGTTTTCTTCGATTAAAAAAAATTTAAAATTTATTTTGCCAAAAAAGTTAAATATCCTGACATGATTTTTGTCGTTTTAAATGTTGAATATTCCTGTTTCTTAAAACGAATATTCCCAACTCAATCGAATATTATATAACAACTTGCGTACTTTGTAAAATTTATAAATATTACCCACAACTATAACATTATATCAAATTCACTCCATAATATTTTCCTTGAAAAAATGATATTTATAGAAAATTCATTTTTATTCCTTCCAAAAGTTAATAAATTTATTTTTTGTGGTTATATGACTTGAGATAGGTTTCAATGTAGTAACAAATCATAGGTGCACAAATCCTCAACAAGCCTTTCTTGATGAAGTATCCCAAAAAAGAACATGATGGAAAGGTACTTGTTTCCGATAACCGCCACATAAATGATCCAAATAACTCAAATTGAGCAAGTATGCTTCACTATGTTGGCGGGGTACTTCACATATTTACCATACATGTCACTTACCTCATACATACATCCCAGTGGTGATCATAGTACTTTGTCAATTCGAAAGACATATAACTTTAGCTAGAATCCGAGGACATAATTTACCATCTCGTTTTAGCATCTGATCTCTCTTGGTATAGATTCTCTACATTACATGAGTTTTGTGTCTTCAAACATTGTTAAGATGTGTTTATACCTAGTCTCTAGGATCCAACTATTAAAGTAAACCTTACTCCAAATTTTTCTCGTTTTTAGGTATACCTATCAAGAGTTTTGTGTCTTCAAACATTGTTAAGATGTGTTTATACCTAGTCATCCTATTGACTCCTCCCTGATGTCCTTCATTGCCTTTCAAAAATCAACAAGATTGTTGGCTTTCGATGCCTTTTAGAACATCACCTTTAAAGTTGTCCCAGAGATTTTTTTTCTCCAATTTGCATATGTGACAACCTGAAAATTTAGGGGATCTTGAATGACTAAAATAAAGGTTAAAGAAAAAAACCTAGATGATTAATTAAAATTTTTAATGAACCTATATGGTTTGATTTAAATTTTTAAGCAATGTAAAGAAATTAAATGAGAATGATAGAAATTTTGAAAAGTAAGAAAGTGATTATGTATGTGGAAATTTTTTATTAAGGAAATAAATTTCAAATGAAGATATATTAAAAGGTAAAAAAAATGTGTATATGTATAGATACATATATACTTAAGGTTGTAATATTTATATTTTAGCCAAGATGAATGATTAATTAAATTAATCGTACAAGAATAAATAAAAAACTTAGTTATAGAAGCTTGTGAAAATTATACTTTGAAGGGTAATTTAATAAAACATAAAAAATATTAAATTGGGAGAAGTCAAGAATGGTGGGCCCCACTAGGGTGTGATAATTGGTGATGATGGTTAGGAAATTTCTAGGAAATTTCCTAGAAGTGGGGAAATGACTATTTTGCTAAAAAGAAAATTGTTAATGACTTTTATTATGTTGCCCCCAAAATAAGTCCACACAGCCCATTCTGAGTCGCCAGATATACGGTACATAATCCAAATACAAACTTTATTTATAAAACTATTAAACTGTCGTGCAAAATAAGACAACACATAAGCTGTGAGTTTCAATACAAATAACAGACTCATACTCCGAATTAATGATACTCTCCATAGAGGTACAGTCAACAACTATTTTAGGAATTAAAATCTTTGAAAAATGCTCTAGGAATCCTTCATACATGGGAGGCCATGTATCTAAGTTATAATAGATATCATAGGACTTGAGCATTAACCTTGGTTGACCCAATAGACCCCAATAGATATCATATGAATCCTTCATACATGGGTGTGTATTTTTGACGCTTTCAAAGTCGGGTTCTCATCACCCAATTGTTGTTTACCAAAATCAATTATTAAGTGACGTATAAAATACGACACACACATCTTAAGTCCTCAATACAATTATATATTATCATGCTATTTTATAATGTATTGAAAAACTTCCACAGTCACAAACCATCACTCTATTCCCCTGTTAACACCGCTCGACCCAGTTACACTTTTATTGCCTGAAAGGAATTGTAAAGCAAAATGGTGAGTACAAATAGCTCAGTAAAGAATATTATGACTAAGATAATATAAAAAAAATTATCCTTAGTCCTCAACAGGAAGAATTTGATAGAATACAATAGACAACAAGTTTTAGATCAACAACTGCAGCGAAAACAACAACCCATTAGAAGAGTCAAGTAGAACATAATGTATACTATCTCCTCCAAATTAAAAGTTCATCATTAATATTTCATCCCTGTAATACCCATAAACATTTCTTTGTTGTACCCAAGACAAAGAGAACTTTCATCACATGTCTTCACCTTATGAGGAGATTGGATACTGCAATAGTGTAGTAACATAATACTCTTCTTCTTTCTCTCTTATTTTCTCTATAGTTTCTCTCTCTATAGTTTCTCTTGTGAGTCTTAGTGAATTCGTAAGAAATAATGAAGGAATGAACTTCTATTTATAGGAGAATGGACTAAATAGTAATTGATTCACGGACTGTCCAGATTGATTACTATTAAAACGAATTGTCCATATTGATTTACTATTAAAACCACAACTGATGATGGTCCATATTGATTCACTATTAAAACCACAATCGACGGTCCATATTGATTTACTATTAAAACCACAACCGACGATTCCATATTGATTTACTATTAAAACCACAATCGACGATCCAAAAAATTAGTACATCTCCCCATGGAATAATAAGCCAAACTTACAACAAACGCCTCATGACAAACCCCTCTATTTATATCAAAAATTGAATAAATATTTACCATAAATCACTTATCTTTAATAAACATATTTTTAATATTTCAACAATTATTCATCATTAATATTATAACTCACAATATTGACAACCAGATCGTTCCCAGGAAAGATGGGGCTTTTTGATAAGAATTAATTTCTCCTTACTGGCGCACAATTAAATAACTAAACCCTTTTCCTTGACAGAACTTTCTAGACATTGTCAATAATGCAAATAATAATATAAATAATTGTGTCATCTCAATTATTAATTTAATAATATAAAATATTGTGCAGATGATACAGTGACAATAACTGAATCAATAATATGAGATATTATGCAGCAACTACTGAAGCAATTATTGAATGAAACTGAGTGACTTCTTACGTAAGCATCAATAATTAGAGATATTGTGCAATACCGTGTGTTACTTTGCAACAACGCATATTACTGTTCTTTTATCACCGATATTTTAACAGTTTAACAGGAAAAGTTTTGCCGTTATTTTTTATAAAAATGTTATTTCTGTTGCTTTCTATATCCAACAATTATTCCGTTATGTGGTCCACCAATGATTGCGCCTTCGTATGAATGTTCCCCAACAAAAATAATATTCCCCAACACAATGAATATTTATGACAACTTGCTTACTTTGTAAAATTTTCACATATCACCCTTAACTTTAATCTTTTATCAATTTAATCATTTACTAAATAGAATAATAATTATAAGAAAATTGAATACTTTCATTTCATAAAATTCGGGGTTTTACAATCTCCCTTCCTTATGAAATTTTGTCCCCGAAATTTATGTACTTGGTAGTTCGAAGAGGTGATAATACCTTGCTGGTCATTTCCTCTGTATCATGATTTATCCATTGCTCATCTCTTGGATTTCAGATATCGTTCCAGAATACAACTTCAAAATAATGGTTAATTGACATATCACAATTTTTCAACTTATTAAGTTAGAAAATTCAGCTTAGGTAGGACACACACTAGCGAAGGATATTACTCATCTCTCCCTTCCTAGTTCTTGTGACGCCCCCCAAATAGGTAAACACAACCCATTCTGAGTCGCCAAATACATGGTATAAAATTTAAATACAAACTTCATTAATACAATACGACAAATGTAAGATGAGAGTTTTAACACGAATATTATCTCGTAGACAATATCCAAAATCAAATAGAGTCCTCATTACAATTATTATCACACTATTTTATAAAATAATGAGGACTACTATAGCCACCATCTCGGACCATCACTCCGTTCCCCGACTAGTCCCAGCTATATTCTCATTTTCTGAAGAGAACAATGAAAGCAAAGGGTGAGCTCAACTAGCCCAGTAAAGAATATTATGACTAAGATAATGTAGAATAAATTATTCTTAGTCTTCAAAAGTATAAAAACTGATAGAATACAATAAACAACAAGTTTTAGATCAATAACTGCAGCCGAATAAGCAATCCTTTAGAAGAGTTAAGTAGAACATGATATCTACTATCTTTTATGATATAAAAGTTTATCATCAATTTTATCGCTGAGACTTAGCTCAATAAATAATCCATATCACTGAATTATGCATGCACTACGAGCCAAGGATATTCATTATTATCACATCCACAAATCATCCATGCACTATGGGCCAAGGATATTCGTTAGTATCACCAGTTTTCATGATCATGCCAAACAATAATTCATCTTTGCACCCTTGGCCGAAGAGAACCTGTGACGCCCCCAAAATTAGGTATACATCACCCATCTTGGGTAGTCAGATACATGGTACAGAATTTAAATACAACTTACTAATATAAGCGTAGGTATGCAATACTGACATAAACTGTGAGTTTGAATACAAATATTGTCTACTAGATATTATACAAAAAATCAAAAGGAGTCCTCATTACAATTATTATCACACTATTTCACGAGAATAGTAGTGAGGACTACTAATGCTATCCTCCGGACCATTACTCCATTCCCCAGACTCATCCCAAATATGTTCTCATTTCACGAAGAGAACGGTGAAAGAAAGGGTGAGCTCAACTAGCCCAATGAAATATTATGACTAAGATAATGTAGAATAAATTATCATTAGCCTTTAACATTGTTAAACCGATAAAATATAATAAACATCAAGTTTAAGCTGCAGTGAATATCACAATCCATTAAAAGAGTCAAGTATAGAATAAAATCTACTATCTTTTATGATTTAAAGGTTTTTCATCATTGTTATAGTGAGCCTCGACTTTAATAAATATTCCACATCATCGAATCACCCTTGCACTACTACTGACCAAGGATATTCTTTAGTATCACGACCACAATTATTCATGACTACTACCAAGAATAGTTGTGTATTCATTAATGGTCATGATCATGTCAACAATCGTCCATCAATGCACTACTACGGCCATTTGAGGATTTTTATCACATCATTTGTAACATTACGGTTAAATGATTACAATCAATAGTCTCTCGTCATAATCATACCAAGTCCATCTATGCACTCTGAGCCACAGATGACTTTCAACATAATATAAACATGAGGAAGATGACAATGATATAAGAATTCAATAAAACAAGTTCAAGAATTATTTTATCCGGGAATTATTAACGTCCCAAATTATCAACATGATCTTTGCTTTGTAGAGTAAAATTCAAGAATGATCGGAAGAATATTTTCATGAAAAGATCTTTGGATGAAACGCAAATATCAAGGATATTCCACTAATTTCATGGAGTATAGAAGTCAAAGTTTTAACCAACTGGGTATAATAAAGAATGGAATAACAAAAGAAATCACCATGCATGCGATAGGCCAAGACAGGCGAGTTATTCCAATGAATAATAAATAACGGAGCCGGTCCGTAAAGAAAACGCATGCATGTGATGTTCCAATGAATAATAATAAAGATTTTAACCAGTCCGGTGTAAAACACACGAGCAGGATGTTCAAATGAATAATAATAAAAACAAAACCAAAGCCGGTAAAAAACACACGAGCGAGAATGTACCAACAGAGAATAATAGAAGAATGTCACCAAGTATAGGGTAAACCACAGAGATCACGAGTTATTCCAATGTAATAATAAGCAATGGAATAACAACAGTTCTCTTCATGAATAAGAAAGAATAACACCCCTTACTTTTGGTAGGAGATTGAATCTGCGGTGAGTGTAGTAACAAAATACTCTTCTTCTTTCTCTCTTATTCTCTCTATACTTTCTCTCTCTAAAGCTTGAATGAATTAAGTGAAAAATAATGAAGCACTAGGCCTTTATTTATAGAAGATTTCTAGCTTAGCACCTACCATGTGAAAAAGGCGAGTGGCTTGATTTGACCGTGATGTGAAAAGAAAAGTGGTTCGGCCTTTGTAATGTGAAGCGACAAGTGGTTCGACGCTTTTGTAATGTGAAACGGCAAGTGGTTTGACGTCTGGTAAAAGGTAATTACTATTGACGAAGGTAATTACTATTCACAAGGTAATTACTATTGTGAAGGTAATTACTTATTGACGAAGGTAAATACTATTGACGAAGGTAAATACTATCGACGAAGGTAATTACTATTCACAAAGGTAATTACTATTGACGAAGAGACTCTTAGATGATGACATATGGGCCCCCATAAAATAATCAAACTTACCACAAACGTCTCATAATGTAATTCTTTATATACATTAAGGATTGAATAAATATTACCACAAATCATTTTATTTTAATTAACACATTTTAATCTTTCAACAATTATTAATCATTTATAACTTGTCGTCTCAATTAATAATATAACATATTATACAGATGATACTGTGACAATAATTGAATCAATAATATAAGAGATATGATGCAGCAATTGTTAGGTTTGTAATATTCATGTGCGCAATCAAATTGCAAAATAATGCGGAAGCGTGTAAAAATCAGAGTTTAAAAATTTACAAACCATAAACCCGGATCACCCTTTATGCATAATTATTAATTAAACGAAAAGATAAAGAATAAATCATACCCTTGAAGATTAAGCTTCCTCAGGTACAAGTTCACCTCCAAATCCTTTCGCGTTCAATCTTGAATCCACCGGGTTTGGTTCCTTCCTTTGATCAACGTTAGCCACCCAAGTGTTTGGCCTCTAGAGGTGATCCACCAAGGAAAAATAAAGAATTCAAGAAGATGGTGTATTTGGCTCAAACCCTAGTTTTTCCTATCTCTATAGAAAAAGGGCGTACTCTCCAACAAATTGGAATTATTACGTAGTTGTCAAAGTCAACAACCCCTACCCATAATAAGACTCCTCTTATTAATAGATGTGGGCAACCCACCTTAACAATTAAGGAATTGGGTTTTATTTAATTAATTAAATTCTTTTAATTAATTAAGCTCCCTAATCTTATTAGGGATAATTAATTAAAACTCCTTTAACTAATTTTCCTTCCTAATCCAATTAGGAATAAATGAGAGTACTTATATTAAATTAATTCCTAAACTCTTTTAGAAATTAAAATAATAATAATTGTAATAATATTAATAAGACTCCTCTTATTAATTTATATTTAATATTTCTAAAATATTAAATAATAAATATTAAGCTATTTAATTTATTCTATCACCATAGATTAAATTAAATATACATAACATATTATTACGATTATGCCATTAACTTCTTAAATAATTATTCTTCCTTTTATGGTGTGACCCTTTAGGTTCTCCATATTAAACCGGTTGTGAATAAATCAATTAGAACAATTCTAATCTTATTTAAATAAATAAATTAAATAATTAATTTATTTAAATAAATAATATTTATTCTACAATAGGGATAAGCCTCCCAAATGATCAACGACTTTCCGATAATATAGATTTCAACATTAATCATAAAAGAACCTTTGAGTAAATAGTTACCGTATAATTCAATCCTTCCACCATACAATGTCCTAATTAAATATAAGACATGGAATTACAATCAAGTCTTATTTTATTTAATTATATGTATTTTCGATCCTTAAATGCATGACTCCAAATAATGCAAATTAGAAACTCCTTTCTAATTTCATTTTGCCTTGCCAAGGACTACCGGGTTGTCATTTATCGAATCACATAGGACATTAGTCTTTTTATTTAGAAGTGGTAGATTCTTTATTGATCATACATTATCTCCATGTACAATTTATTATACCCAAGCATACCTTTTGATATACCCTAAGGGTCTTAAGGAATAAGTCAAAGTATAACTCATCATACACAAGATACTATGATGATCTCAAGTACAAGGATCACTTGTACTACTATCACTACTGAGAATTCCTATTGACATGCAAGTAAAACTCCATTAGGTATTCCTTAGCGAGCCACGTTCGATGAACTTATTCTCTAATAAGCACCTACATACTTGCTTTAGTGTCTCCACACAAATGATCATGAGATCAATCATCCTCATCCAATGAGCAAGAAGCAACGTATGTACCAATCTATCCGGATTCACTAATCCCCAATTTAGTAATCCAACGATTGGGAACTATTTTAGTTTTAAGCTTTCTAAGAATTTAGATCTCATTAGAATGATCATCATCATTATTCTAAAAGCATTGCTTAAAACTATGGGTTTATCACATATTATAAAACAGCATCATGTAGATAATTAAAAGCCTTTAATAAATTAATACTTTTTATTAATAAATGAATAAGATTGTTACAAAGTATATGCTTTATCATCAAACATGATTGGCTTGTGTGCATATTACTTTCAAACGGCTCCAGCCATGTGTATCCATGGTCTCCCCAATAACAGGTTGTATCCTGAATCTATCTTGAGGACGTGGAAGGATACATTAAATGTATTTGGACCAATCTCAATTGGCAATTCAATCTTTCCGACAACATTTCATCGGGATCCATCAAAAGCTCTGATAATCGTATGGCTGCTTTGGATCCACTTGAGATTGACATTCATCTTCACCAAGGTGGCATGAGGACATATATTTAGAAACGAGCCTCCATCTATCAAAACTCCAGCTAGCATGTACCCGGAAGACAAAACTGCAATGTGCAATGGCTTGCAATGACCGATCCCTTCGGGTGGTATATCATCATCAGTGAAGAATATCACATTGTTGTTGAAAATGTGATCAACCAAATGTTGAAATTTTTCCACATCCACTGATTTTGGCAAGTAGGGTACAACCTCACCTTCTTATGAAATTTCACCCTCGAAATTAGGGTACATACTTGGTATGTCGAAGAGGTAAGGATACCTTGATTTCATTTCAGATTCTATCTCCCAAGTCATTTCCTCAACAAAACTTTGACTTGAGGTATAACCTTGGAGCGTAGAATATGTTCCTTCTTATCCAAAATTTGAACAGGAACCTCTTCATACGTCAAATCTTTCGCTATTTCGTCCGGTTCTAACTCAATAATATGGTTCGGGTCTTTCACATATTTACGTAACATGGATATGTGAAAAATGTTATGAACACGAGACATATTTGGCGGTAGAGCGAGTCTATAGGCCACAGTTCCTACTCGATCGAGGATTAAAAATGGACCGATGAATCGAGGATTAAGTTTTCCTCTCTTTCCAAATCTTGTAACTCCTTTCCATGGGGCAACTCTTAACAACACATGATCTCCTATATCGAATTCCACGTCCTTTCGATGAAGATTAGCATAACTCTTTTGTCGATTTTGTGAGGTTTTTATACGTTGTCAGATCGTTTGAATCTTTTCTGTAGTCATACTTACCAACTCCGGTCCCAACAACGTTGCTTCACCCACCTCATCCCAAAGATCTTTGGAGAACGACACTTTCTTCCATACAACGCTTGAATGGAGCCATGCGAATACTTGCTTGATAAGCTGTTGTTGTAGGAAAACTCCACCAATGGTAAGAACTTGTCCCAACTCCTTGAAATCAAGGACACGAGTTTTAATAGATCTTGAGAGTTTGAATAGTCCTCTCCGACCGTCCGTCCGTCTGAGGATGATATGCCGAGCTAAATCGTAAGTCTGTGCCCATAGCTTTTTGCAAACTAACCCAAAATCGTGAAGTGAATCTCAGGTCTCGTTTATGTACATACGAGCAAGACGTTCAAGTGTATAAGTTTCTCGTATCGGTAAGAAATGAGCAGACTTGGTCAATCTATCAACAATGACCCAAATCGCATCAATGCCTTGAGAAACCTTTGGAAGACCGGTAACGAAATCCATGGTAATGTGCTCCCACTTCCATTCTGGAATTTCAAGTGGTTGCAATGGACCTTTTGGTACTTGATGCTCCGCTTTAACTCGTTGACAAGTTAGACACCTTGAGATAAATAAATATTATCTCTCTCTTCATATTGCTCCACCAAAATGTATGGCGAATATCATGATACATTTTGGTACTCCTGAGATGGATTGCAAATGGTGTGTTGTGTGCCTCCATCATGATATTATACTTTAAATCGAGTCGTTAGGAACACAAAGTCCGGAGTTGACTCAAGTATTCCTTCTTCATCGATTCTTGCTTCCTAGATATAGCACCTTCTTGCACTTTCTTCCTCATACGCATCGTGTCCAGTGCGTAGCAAGGCGACTTTAACTTTATCGATTAAAGTCGGTTCTACTCGTATACTCGCTATCATCACATGCGTCCCTAGAGTCTTTAACTCTATCTCCATCCTTTCCAAGTCACATAAAATGGGCCTTTGTGTTGACAATAACGCACTTTTCGTGCTTGCATATGATCTTACGCTTAAATGCGTCACTACCACGTTAAACTTTTCGGGATGGTATTGGATGGTATGATCATAATCTTTCAGCAGTTCAAGCCAACGTCGTTGTCGCATGTTGAGTTCCTTTTGAGTGAAGAAATATTTGAGGCTTTTATGATCAAGTAAAGATCTCCACTTTCTCCCCATACAAGTAATGCCTCCAAATTTTAAGTGCAAAGACAGCAATTATGCCAACTCTAGATCATGAGTAGGATAATTTCTCTCATATTCTTTGAGTTGTCGTGAGGCATAGGCAATAACTTTTCCATGTTGCATTAGAACACATCCCAACCCTTTGCCCGAAGCATCACTATAGATGACAAATCCCTCCGAGCCAGGATGGTATTGTCGAGCAGTGTTGAAATAAGTCTCCTCTTGAGTTCTTGAAAACTCCTCTCACATTCTTCGCTTCTAACAGAACTTTGTATCTTTTTTCGAGTCAAATTTGAGTCAATGGAGTAGCGATTCGAGAAAATCCTTCCACGAATCTCCGATAATAACCGGACTAAACCGAGAAAGCTACGTGCTTGGTCCATCGATTTAGGTTGTTCCCGACTTTGAATAGCTTCAATCTTTCTTTGGGTCAATGGATATTCCATGACTTGATACCACGTGCCCAAGGAATGCTACTTCTTCAAGCCAAAACTCACATTTCTTCAACTTGGCATAAAGCTTATATTCACGAATCTTTTGGAGTGTCGACCTCAAGTGTTGCTTTCATGATCTTCACGGCTTTTGGAATAAATAAGGATGTCATCAATAAAGACGACCACAAAGTGATCTAAATATTCCTTGAATACTCGGTTCATCATATCCATGAAGGCGGCGGGAGCATTAGTCAATCCAAAGGACATGACTAGGAATTCATAATGCCCGTAGGAGTTCGAAAGCCGTCTTTGGAATGTCGGTGATTCTAATCTTCAATTGGTGATATCCTAACGAAGATCAATCTTTGAAAAGAATTTGGCTCCTTCAGAATTGGTCAAATAGGTCATCAATACGTGGCAATGGATACCTATTTTTGATGGTGACATGATTCAACTCCCGATAATCAATACAAAAATCGCATACTCCCATCTTTCTTCTTCACGAATAGAGCAGGAGCACCCCAAGGAGAAGTACTAGGGACGAATAAAGCCAATGTCTAACAATTCCTGCGGTTGGGTCTTTAACTCACGAAGTTCAATAGGAGCCATTCGATATGGGGCTTTGGAGATAGGTTTTGTACCGAGTTCAAGGTTGATACAAAAATTCAATTTCACGCTTTGGGGTAGGCCGAAGTTCTTGAGAATACGTCGGAAATTTATTAACAATAGAAATATCGTTCAAAAGCGGCGTATTTTTGTTTAAATCGTGACATGAGCTAAGAAAGCTTGACATCCGTTTTTCAATAAGCGAATAGCTTTATGGCTTGAGATGACCGTGATTGATTTTAATGGTTTGGTCGTTTGAATTCACATAATAGGTTGATTAGGAATATAAAAGCTAACAACCTTACGAAAACAATCAATTTTGCATGATAAGTAGTTAACCAATCAATCCCTAGAATCACGTCAAATGCAAGTATTTTAATGAAATAAGATCGACGGTAATGTGAGGGTACCGATTTGAACCAAACAAGACTTATAAACAGTGGATGTAATGAAGGTTTCTCCCAACGGAGTTTCCACAGATAAGTCAAAGTCTAATTTCTCCGGAGTCAAATTTAATCGATGAGCGCAAGTAGGAGAAATAAAAGAATGGGTAGAACCGGTATCAAATAAAGTATAGACTTCATTAGAGTTTATGATAAGCTTACCCGTGATGACCTCATTCGGATCCTTGCTCTTTGGGAGGTCACAACAAACGCTCTCCCTCAGCACTACTGGGTTTTAACTTTTCTCGGGACTGACTTTTGGTGCCTCCATCCTACCTGAATTTGTCTTGATGAAATGACAAAATCGAGCTAAGTGACCTTCTCTTCCACAATTATAACATGCTTTGACTGACGTGGCGCAGTTTGGACCGATGTGTCCCTCTCTCCGCATTTGAAGTATATGATAGGTGGTCTTTCTCCTCCTTAACAACGGGTCTTTGGTCTTTGACGTCTTTCCATCATTGTTGAATCTCCTTTTCTTGAAATATCCATTCTTATTATTTTGGCTCGATTACCACCGAAGTGGTTACCATATCCGCCTGTTGATTCCCTCCACGCTTGTTGTCACCGCTTGATGACTATTCTCATTGGGTATTATAATTTTGCCACCGCTTCTCTTTTAGTTAACGTTGACTCATTATCGCGCTCCACTAATCGAGCCCTATTTACAACATCCAATACAAACACACTTTTATGAGAAATAAGATGTTGACGTATCTCCTGACTTCAAACCTCTTAAAAACATTCGCGCCATTCTCTCTTCATTATCCACCACGTGGGGCCTTGAAACCGTGATAACTCAAAGTAAATTTTGCCTCGTATTGCGACACGGTCATATTGTTTTTTTTCCAACTTGATAAACTCCACCTCCTTCATATGGAGAATACTTTCGAGAAAGTATTTGTCGTTGAAACGACTCTGGAACTTCTCCCAAGATATCTTGATCTGACGGGTTGAGTCGTTTCTGATTCCCACCAATGTCGCCTCTCCGCAACAACATAAAAAGGCGTGAAAGGGAACCTTTGCTCCTCGGAGCATCCCAAGACATCAAATATCTTGTGTAATCTTTATCCATGCTTCCGCCAAAAGTGGTTTTGGCTCTCCCTTAAACTCCGGTGGTCCCAGCTCCTTGAATTGTTTAGCGGTGACCGCCCGAGAGTTTTCCGTGTTTCCACCTACGTTTTGGACAGGAGTCGCTCTCGCCTGCTGTTGCATAAATTGCATAAAGCCTCTGAACATTTGATCATTCATCATTTGGTCAGTGTTGTTGTTTGCATGAGGATTGTCGCCTTCCTAATGCACATTATCCTGATTATTGATATGTGGTGAATCAACGATCGCCTGCGCTCCATTGCTAATCTCAACATTCTCAGATGTCATTTTCAGTTACTGCCACAAAACAAAAGGTTAATTGACATGTAACAAATTATCCTTATCTTCTGACCAACCAATAAAATAGCACATAAACTTAGGTAGGTCATACTAGCGAAGGTATTCCCCGTCTCTCCCTCCTAGTACTATTCTCACATCTTAGCCAGGGATCATATCCCTAAGCTCTGATACCAACTGTGACGCCCCCAAAATTAGGTATACATCACCCATCTTGGGTAGTCGGATACATGTAGTATGTAATTTAAATACAACTTACTAATATAACTTTCGTATACAATCGACATAAACGCGTGAGTTTGAATACAAATATTGTCTACTAGATATTATACAAACTCAAAAGGAGTCCTCATTACAATTATTATCACACTATTTCACGAATAGTGAGGACTACTAATGCTATCCTCTCGGACCATTACTCGCTTCCTCGACTCGTCCCAAATATGTTTTCATTTCAAAAAGAACAAAGAAAGAAAGGGTGAGCTCAACTAGCCCAAAGAAGAAATATTATGACTAAGATAATGCGAGAATAAATTATCAATAGCCTTCAACAATGTTAAACCGATAAAATATAATAAACATCAAGTTTAATCTGCGGTGAACAAGCGATCCATTAAAAGAGTCAAGTAGAAAATAAAATCTACTATCTTTTATGATTTAAAATGTTTTTCATCATCATTTATAATGAGACTCGAATTTAATAAATATTCCACATCATCGAATCACCCCGCACTTTTCTGACGAGGATATTCTTTAGTATCACGACCACAATTATTCATTATTGCTACTGGCGAAGAATAGTTGTGTATTCATTAATGGTCATGATCATGTCAACAATCATCCATCAATGCACTACTGACCAATCGAGGATTTTTATCACATCATTTGTAACATTACGGTCCATGATTACACCGAATAGTCTCTCGGTCATCATAATCATACCAAGTCCATCTATGCACTACAGAATACGAGATGACTTTCAACATAATATAAACATGAGGATGATGACAATGATATAAGAATTCAATAAAACAAGTTCAAGAATTATTTTATCCCGAAATTATTAACGTCCAAATTATCAACATGATACTATTTTGTAGAGTAAAATTCAAGAATGATCAGAAGAATATTTCCATGAAAAGATACTGGATGAAACGAAATATCAAGGATATTCCACTAATTTCATGGAGTATAGAAGTCAAAGTTTTAACCAATTGGGTATAATAAAGAATGGAATAACAAAAGAAATCACCATGCATGCGATAGACCTTTGCAGGCGAGTTATTCCAACGAGAATAATAAATAATTCGGAACTAGGTCCCGTAAAAGCGCATGCAGAGTGAGGATGTTCCAATGAATAATAATCAAGATTTTAACGTGTCCTTAGGTGTAAAACACACAGAACATGATGTTCTAACAGAATAATAATAAAAAAGGCGGAACCAGGTCCGTGTAAAACACACGAGACATGATGTTCCAACAGAATAATAGAAGAATGTCACCAAGTATAGGTAATTAAGCCGCATATCTGAGTTATTCCAATGAGAATAATAAGCAATGGAATAACAACGTTCTCTTCATGAATAAGAAAGAATAACACCCCTTACTTTTGGTAGGAGATTGAATCTTTGCGAAGAGTGTAGTAACAAAATACTCTTCTTCTTTCTCTCTTATTCTCTCTATACTTTCTCTCTCTAAAGCTTGAATGAATTCGTGAAAAATAATGAAGCACTAGGCCTCTATTTATAGAAGATTTCTAGCTTAGCACCTACCATGTGAAAAGGCAAGTGGCTGGCATTGTTGGTGATGATGAAAAGAAAAAGTGGTTCGGCGCTGTGTAATGTGAAACGACAAGTGGTTCGACGCCTTGTAATGTGAAACGGCAAGTGGTTTGACGTCTGGTAAAGGTAATTACTATTGATGAAGGTAATTACTATTCACAAGGGTAATTACTATTGACGAAGGTAATTACTATTGACGAAGGTAAATACTATTGACGAAGGTAAATACTATTTACGAAGGTAATTACTATTCACAAAGGTAATTACTATTGACGAAGAGACTCTTAGATGATGACATATGGGCCCCCCCATAAAATAATCAAACTTACCACAAACGTCTCATAACAGACTCTTTATATACATTAAGGATTGAATAAATATTACCACAAATCATTTTATTTTTAATCAACACATTTTAATCTTTCAACAATTATTAATCATTTATAACTTGTCGTCTCAATTAATAATATAACATATTATCTGATGATGATCTTTGTGACAATAATTGAATCAATAATATAAGAGATATGATCGTGAATTCTTTATAATAATAATTGAACATAAATGAGTGACTTCTCACGTAAGCATCAATAATCAATCTGAGTGTGCTACTATGCAACCACAGCATATTCTTTTACTTTACCACCGGGTAGTTCAACAGTTTTAACGGTAACACCTCCGTAGTTATTTTTATAAAAGATTTTTGTCGTTTTCTCGATCAAACAATAATTACATTAGGGGTCCACCAATGATTGAGTAGTTATACGAATATTCCTAACAAAAGAATATTCCCAGACCAAACGAATATTTTATAACAACTTGCATACTTTGCAAAATTTATAAATATTACCCATAACTATAACATTATATCAAATTTATTCCATAATATTCAAAAATAATATTTATAGAAAATTCATCTTTATTTATAATAGCTGGGGTCTTACAGAACCCATGGTCATGATCATACCAACAACTGTCCGTCAATACATTACGGGCCAATGAGGACTTTTACCACATCATTTGTGATGCCCCCAAAATAGGTATACATCACCCATTCTGAGTCGCCAAATACATGGTACAGAATACAAATACAAACTTAATTATACATCTGTCGTGCAAAATATGGCAACACAATAGCTGAGAGTTTTAACACGAATATTGTCTTCTAGACAATATTCAAACTCAAATTTAATCTTATTATAATTATTATCATACTATTTCACAGAATAGTCAGGACTACTAAAACAACCATCTGGACCGTCAATCCATTCCCCGACTAGTCCCAGCTATATTCTCATTTCCTGAAGAGAATAGTGAAAGAAAAAGGTGAGCTCAACTAGCCCAGTAAGAAATATTATGACTAAGATAATGTAGAATAAATTATCCTTAGCCTTCAACAGTATAACAACTAATAGAATACCATAAACAACAAGTTTTAGATCAACAACTACAGCGGAATAAGCAATCCATTAAAAGAGTCAAGTAGAACATGATATCTACTATCTTCTATGTTTTAAAAGTTTATCATCAATTTTATCGCTGAGACTCAATTTAATAAATAATCCACATCACTGAATTATCCATGCACTACGGGCCAAGGATATTCGTGTTTTCACTAATGGTCATGAACATGCCAAACAACAATTCATCTTTGCACCCTTGGCCGAAGAGAATGGATGGTCGTGATCATACCAATAACTATTGTTGAGACTCAGCTCAATAAATAATCCATATCACTTGTAACATTACCGGTCATGATTATACCGAATAATCTCTGGTCATAATCATACCAATCAACAGTCCATCTATGCACTACGGGACAAAGATGACTTTCAAAATAATATAAGCATGAGGATGATGATAATAATATAAGAATTCAATTAAATGAAATCAAAGGATAAATTTTAAAGATTTATAATTTAATTTATCTAGAATTCAAAAATGTCCAAATTGTCAATATGATACTGCTTTGTGGAGTAAAATTCAAGAATAATATTGTATCAAAAATGATTTGGACCGAAAAAAAATTAATTTTTATCACAAATAGTACTCCGGGTGAATAGTACCTGAGTGAATAGTACCTCATGAATAGTACTTCAGGAATAGTACCCCATAAATAGTACTCTGGCATGAAAAGGTTAAAACTTATCAAGAATGTTCAGAATAATATTTTCATGAAAAGATACTGGATGAAGCGCAAATATCAAGGATATTCTATTAATTTCATGGAGTATAGAAGCCAAAACTTAACAAAATGAGTGTAGAATTCAAAATCTGAAACAAATTAATATTACTTACATACTACAGAGTATGGAAGAAAATATTATTTCATACGAATATTGAACAAAAATAATATCCCTTACAACTGTTGAACGAAAATAATATTCCTTACAGATATTGAACGAAGATAATATTCCTTACGAATATTAAACGAAGATAATATTTCTTGTGAATATTGAACGAAATAAAATTTCTTACGAATATGAAAAATAATATCGTAAACGAATATGAAATAAATAATACCCATTACCTCAAAAAGAGAGCAATTCTGACTGGTATAGCGGATATATTTTTGAAAAAAACTTTCACTGTTTTCTACACTCAAAGCTTCCTAAAACTCGAAAGAAATACGCTCAATATTATAGAAGAAGAATTATCTGATTCTGGTGTGATTTTCAATTCTAAACTGAACATCCTATTTATAGGAGAATGGAAATGATACTATTTAAAAAATTTATCACGGACGAACAGTGACGAATGTCACGGGCACGAATTCGCTGGCTGAATAATTTTTTGAATTTACTATGCAGATACTATGCAAAAACTATGCATAATAAAATATAATATATTCTATTTTTCATAAAAAACAAAACTTATAATAATAATAATAATAATAATAATAATAATAATAATAATAATAATAATAATAATAATAATAATAATAATAATAATAATAATAATAATATCGCCTCCATTCTCAAAAGCAATCCTCCCCCTTTCCATTATCATTTATTATATTTATATATATAATTAAAAAAACAAAACATCACCATCACCGTAATTTCCACCCATGAATCCTCCCCTCCCCCATATTTATCCAACAAGTGGGCCCCACTCGTGGCCCCCATCTATTAATATATATATATATATATATATATATATATATATATCGAATAACTTTCTACTGATTATTTTGAAAAATGGGTAAATGGGGGTCCATATAATAAGCAAAATTACAACAAATACTTCATAAAAATCCCCTTAATATTTTTAACAACATTTATTCATCATTATTATAACTCGCAATATTAACAACCAGATCGTTCCCAGGAAGTAGGGGACTTTTCGATAAGGATTTCTCCCTATTGACGCGTAATTAGGTTGTGACGCCCCTAAATTCAGGTACTTGAAACCCGAACTCAGTGCTTCACGATACCATTTCTATGAGTGGAATAATACTAATAATAATAACAATAATATAAATACTAAACTTAATTTACATATCAGAGTTTGAATCCCAGGTACGCGACCTTTAAACATTCCTTAAATGATAATTAGTAAGTATCATCGTCTTAATAAAGTATAGTTATTACATAAGAGAACATAAACTTATTCTACCAACTTTCCTTTCTCTTTCTTCTTAGCATAGCTTTCTGGTTGATCACGTTTAGCTGAAAATATTTAAATTAAGCAAGAATGAGCATTTGGGTGCCCAACAACTAATAGCAACAATAAATATTAGCTGAAAGGATTAAATATTTTATTTGAATGACACTTCTATAACGAATCAACAGTTGTGAAGTAAGCTGAACCAATAATAACAACATATCAATTCTATATCAAATTTTTGAAACTACGTATTGACTATAACTGGAGATTAGTCGACAGACTATGAACATTATTTTTTATTTTCGAAAAGGTTTAAAAGAACTTCATCTACCGTCATAACTTACAGGCATGTGGGGTGATCAGCCTGTTATGCCCTATATTAATCAATACTACATGCAAGAACGAGATTATCGTTTATCTTATCCGCCTTTGGCGCACAAAAGTTTTCCCATGTACGAGATGTTCATACTTAGTCGAGAATCCGAACCAAAATAATTTGATTGGATAATAATAAAGTGATATCTTATTCAACAATATTTTTAAGTTTGTGTCTAGCTGAATCAAATAGCTTAGACGGCTTTTAAGTCAACGAATACATACTAGAAATCAATAAGTATGTATAAACATGTGATTAAATACAATGATTATCCAAGTGAGGACACTTGTATAACTATATTTAGAAATTAACAAACAAAATAAATATCTGGATTATACAATAGTATTGTATTGATAAACAATGATCGAATAATTTAAGAACTTGTATGAATACAAAAGATTGGATACATAATTGATAATTATAGAGTTAATAATCTGGCACAATAATAGTATAATTCTGAAACTTTCTTATTCATGTCCATTGCATAAAGGAAATGTAAAGTTAGGATACTTGCCTGAGCTGTTGCTTACAAAAATGCAACTTAGTTTAATCTTTTATATCGAAATCTATCATTAATAAGATCATTCGTTCGATTAGAATAATGTATCATAACACATAGTACTGTTATTTATAGTCAGCACATAACCTAATCACATTGTCACATATGTTTAACAGTCATTGGTTCACAAACAAACACTTATCTAGTCAAATTATATAAGTCTAGATCAATTTAAAATATTTGATTGTCTGCAAGCGGCTTTTATCGGGTAATTATCGAGTCTAAAACTCTATTATGTAGTTCAATATTCGATTAGATAATTTAAATATCATTCGTATTATCTTTCATTCAGCCTTTATAATAATTTTTAAATAATTATTATAATTTATCATAATTTTTCAAACACTGAAATCATTTTTAAATGATTTAAATACAAACTAATTCTATTATCATTAATATTTAATTAATATTAAATTATTAATTAAACCATTGTCAAAATATTAAAGTTATTTATAATAACTCAAAATATTTTAAAACATTTTATTACCCTTTAAATGATTTTTAAAACTTTTAAAATCATTTTTAAATAATTATCATTAATATCTAAGTATTAATGTATTATTTATCAAAATATTAAAAGTCATTAATTATAACTTAAAATATTTTTAATTCATTTATTTCATTTTTAAATGATTTTTAATTCAATAAAACCATTTTAAACTATTTATTTAATATAATTATTAAATAAAACTAATATCATTAATATTAAATTATTAATGAAATTTACCTTTAAATATTAAAAGTTATATTTTATAACTTCAAATATTTTTAAACTATTTATTTTCATTTAAAATGATTTTATAATAGCAAAATCATTTAAATTAATTTATTTAATATAATTATTAAATAAATCTAATATCATTAATATTAAATGATTAATGAAATTTGTCTCAAAATATTAAAAGTTATATTTTACAACTTAAAATATTATTAAATACCTTTTATCATTTAAAATGATTTTTAATATAATAAAATTATTTTTAATTAATTAATTAATGCATTTATTAAATAAACAATATATCAACAATATCCAATTAAATATTAATATTTATGAAAAATATATCAAATTATTAGAAGTTAATTTTTATAACTTAAAATAATTTTTAAAACTATTTTTGGAATTTTTAATAATTAATTTCTAATTTTAAATTATTTTTAAAAAATAAATTAAATAAAGTTATTAAATCTGTCTCTATAGCCTTTAGCGACAGAAAGCGTTGCCTTAGGTGTTTTTGAGTCCTCAAGAACATTCATAAGCAGTTTCGGGTGACCTACTTTGACCAATCATTAAACACTGATCATGTTGTTTCTGGGCAAGATAATGATTAGAGGTTGTAGTACTAATGTTAGACTACATGATCCGACAACAAACATGTCCCTATAACACAAAACGAAGGAGATCTGGGCTTGCAAAGTGGCTGTCAGAGCTTTTCTTCATTTATTGGTTACCCAGAAATGAAGAACAGTTTGAGTGGCCACTTTTGGGCTTCCACAACTTGATTCTCATGTAATGTTTTAGAGATTTAAGACTTGCAGTGTGCAGACAACATGACAAGGAAGAGATCATTACTTAAACTCACCATAACAACTGTGACGCCCCCAAAATAGGTTTACATCACCCATTTTGAGTTGTCAATACATGGTACAGAAACAACTACAACTTTATTATTACAACAGTAAAACTGTGAGTTTGAATACAAATATTATCTTCTAGACAATATCTATACTCAAATAAATCCTCATCACATTTATTGATACATTATTTTACAAAAATGGTGAGGACTACTAAACAACTCTCTCTAGAACCTTCATTCCATACCCCAGGCTACGTACTCGCTATATTCTACTTATACGAGAAGAAAAATGGAACAAAAAGGAAAAGGGTGAGCTCAACTAGCCCGATAAAGAATATTATGACTAAGATAATATACAACAAATTATCATTAGTCTTCAACAGGAAAAAAATCTAATAGAATACAATAGACAACAAGTTTTAAATCAATATTACAATGAAAATAATAATTCATTAGAAGAGTTAAGTAGAGAATGCAACTACTATCTTCTATGTATGAATTTTAAAGTTCATCGTCTATCTTTTATCCCTGTAACATCAATCAATATATATCTGGAATCAAATATTCATCTTTGCACTACGGCCAAAGATATTCATCAGAAATCATTCATCTTTGCACTACAGGCCAAAGATATTCCATAATATCATCATTTAAGACTGAGGATGATGAAAAATATTTTTAAAGAAATGAATCCATTGAAACAAAATGACAAGGATTAAAGATTAAGGATTAGTACTTTGTTTTATCCACGTCCAAAAATACCTCAAAAATAACCATAGTGGTGTAAAATTCAAGAATGATCAAAACATGGATCTGATCAAAGCTAGTATCTAGAATAGATATTTTAGGCGAAAAGGAAAAATTTTCATTTTTCTATGAATAGTGTTATTATTAAGTAAATAGTGTAGATATCGTGAATAGTCTTAGTATCGTGAATAGTAACTCAGACACCAAATGTTCCAAATTTGATAAAAACTTGGATCAATATTTGACATAATGATATTGAAGAAATAATATCATTACGAAAAAAATAATATCCCTTACCTCACAAAGACAAGATTTAGGTTGAAACAGGGATATTATTAACTATAACTTGAACTTATAAATAGTATAGCAATACTCAAAGTATACTCAAAATACTCACAAGAATACGCTTCGATAATATAGAGAGAAAACTTCAATTTACTGTGTGATTTTCAATTCTAACCTAAGCACCCTATTTATAGGAAAATGCTTAGAACACCAAAGCGAAAAATTTAATATAATATTATTATTTATAATAAAATTTCCTCGCCTCTTAAAATTCAGCTCCTAGCATTTCCCACATGCTCACCTTCTAGAAAAAGTAATAAAATGTTTTCCAATTTAAAATATTTTAAACTTCCAAAATCAATTATTTGAGCTTGAACTTCAATAATTCATAATAAATAGCCCTTCTATCGGAAAATTCAAATCTTGCGTGTTTTTATAGGAAATTCAATTCTCTACAACTTTGCGAAGAAAGTTTTTCCAAATTCCAAAGAAATTGACCGTAATCCACAAACGGGAGATTTTACAGGTTATAATCAAATTTCGATCGATAAATGGGGTCCATCGACATGTTTAACATGTTTTATACATTTATTGCAACAAAAAAATACTCTTCCTCCTCGTATACTCATATATCCCACATTCGTTGTAAAAATATCACCATTATTATATTATTAAAATATAATAATATATTTAAATGAATTATTTTATCGAAAAAGATAAAATTTCAATTTTCAACAATTGTCACATTAAAATTTTCTCCATCTATATCCACATAAAATCAATATTTTCCTCATCATGAATGAATCAATAATTATTTATTCACAAATAATATTACATAATCACAATATTGACAACGGGCGGGTTCTCGGGAAGAGGGGCTTTCGATAAGAATTTCTCCTTCTTGGTGGCAATTAGGTGACCAAACCTCTCCTTAGATGAACTTTCTAGACATTGCCAATAATGTTATCTAATAATATTATTCAGATAATATGAATTATTGCTTCGATAATGAAAAATCTTGTGTAATGACAATTATTGAAACAACAACAATATAAAATATCAACGCAACAATTATTAAATCAATAAAATCTTTGAGCGAAGAATTCGTAACCATTATTGAGTAGTGCCTTCTTACGTAAGAATCAATAATTGGTTCAATCTGGTGTCTTCTTGTGTTTTAACCAATTTGAGTATTTTAACAATATTAATTGATGTAACAACTTCGTTTATTTTTGAACAACTTATATTTGTCGTTTTCTTCATCCAATCGCTTTACATGGGGCCCACACATGGATGCTACCAATAATACGAATATTCCCCGACAAATCTGAATATTCCACGACCAAACGAATATTCCCCAACAACAATGAATATTTTATAACCACTTGTTTATTTTGAAATATTTGCGTATTTTACCCATAACTATCCACATTAATCAAATCAACCCTTACTATTTCAAAATAATAAATAGAAAAATTAAATTTCATTAATAATAAGTTGGGGTCTTACAACCTCCCTCCTTATGAAATTTCGTCCTCGAAATTGACGTGACGTATACTAGTGTTTGAAAAGGTGAGGATACCTCGCTTTCATTTCCGTTTCCAATTCCTGTGTCATTTCCTCTATAGCATGATTCCTCCACAAAACTTTAACTTGTGGTATGACCTTTCTTGGCAGTAGGACATGCTCCTTCCTATCCAAGATCTTGGCAGTACCTCCTCATCGTTAAGTCTTGGCTATCTCATCCGGTTCTAACTCTATAACATGATTACGGTCTTTCACATTTTTACGAAATACGGATATGTGAAACACATTATGAACACGAGACATACTTTCGTGATAACTTGCGAGTCTATAGGCTACATTTTCTACTCAACAAGAATTTGAAATGGACCAATAAATCGTGGATTGAGCTTTTCTCTTCCCAAATCTTGTAACTCCCTTCATGGAGCAACTCATGACAACACATGATCCCCTATACTAAATTCCACGTCCTTTCGATGAAGATCCGCATAACTTTTTGTCGATCTTGTGCCGTTTTGTATACGTTGTCGAATCATTTGGATCTTTTCGGTGATCATCATACGTACTAACTTTCTAGTCCCAATAATGTTGCTTCACCCACCTCATCCCAACATATTGGAGAGTGACACTTTCGTCCATATAATGCTTCAAATGGAGCCACACCTATACTTGCCTGATAACTGTTGTTGTAGGAGAATTCCACCAATGGTAAATACTTATCCCAACTGCCCTTGAAGTCTAGGACACAGAGTCTTAATAGATCTTCAAGAGTTTGAATAGTCTTCTCTGATTGTCCGTCCGATTTGAGGATGGTATGCCGAACTAAATCGCAAATCCGTGCCCATAGCTTTTTGCAAGCTAACCCAAAATCTTGAAGTGAATCTTGGGTCATGATCCGAAACTATGGATACTGAGCATGCCATGCAACCTCACAATCTCATTCACGTCATATACTAGCAAGACGTTCAAGGAATAAGTCTCCGTGATCGGCAAGAAATGAAGCGGAACTTGGTTAATCTATCAACAATAACCCAAATAGCATTGATGCCTTGAGAAACCGTAAGAAGACCCGTGAACGAAATCCATGGTAATGTGTTCCACTTCCATTTCGAATCTCAAGTGGTTGCAATCGGACCCTTAGGTACTAGATGCTCGCCTTTACACGTTGACAAGTTAAACACATTGAGATAAACTTTGCAATCTCTCTTCATATTGTTCCACCAAAATGTATGTCGAAGATCACGATACATTTTAGTACTTCCGGATGGATTGCAAATGGTGTATTGTGTGCCTCCATCATAATCTTGTACTTCAAATCGAGTTGTTAGGAACACAAAGTCTAGAGTGGACTCAAGTATTCCTTCTTCATCAATTCTCGCTTTAATAGCTCCTTCTTGTACTTTCTTCTTCATACGCATCGACTCCGGATTCGGCTTGAGCAACCTTAACTTTTCTATTAAAGTTGGCTCTGTCGCCAGATACTTGACATCATCGCACCTCGTTCCTCGCATATGATCTTCTACTCAACGCGTCGGCTACCACGTTCGCTTTTCCGGGATGGTATTGAATAGTGTGGTCGTAGTCTTTCAATAACTCGAGCCAATGTCATTGCCAGCGTGTTGAGTTCTTTTTGAGTGAAGAAATATTTAAGGCTTTTATAGTGCGAATATATCTCCACTTTCTCCCCATATAGATAGTGCCTCCATATCTTTAAGCATGAAAAGCATCACGCTAACTCTAGATCATGGTAGGATAATTCCTCTCATACTTTTAAGTTGTCATGAGGCATAGGCTATGACTTTCCCACGTTGCATGAGAACACATCCTAACCTTTGCACTCAAGCATCGTGAGATAACAAATCCATCCAACCGGATGGTATTGTTAGAACAGTGCCAAAATGAGTATCCTCTTGAGCTCTTGGAAACTCTTCTCGCATTCTTTGCTCCAAACGAATTTTGTATCCTTAGGAGTTAAATTTGGGTTAATGGAGTAGCGATTCGAAAAACCCTTCCACGAATCTCCGATAATAACCAAATAAGCCAAAAAAACTACGTGCTTTCACATGACTTGACTTGCTCCCCAACTTTGTATTGCTTTAATCTTGTACGGATCAGCAGAGATATTGTGACGCCCCAAAAATTAGGTATCGTCACCCATCTTAGGTCGCCACTTACATGGTACATAAATTCAAATACAACTTACTAATATAACTATAAATGTAATACGACATAAATAAACGTGAGTTTGAATACAAATATTGTCTACTAGATATTATAAAACTCAAAAGGAATCCTTATTACAACTATTATCACACTATTTCACGTAATAATGAGGACTACTAATGCTATCCTCCTCGACCATTACTCCATTCCCCGAAGCTAAATCCCGGCTATGTTCTCATTTCACAGAAGAAACGGTGAAAAGAAAGGTGTGAGCTCAACTAGCCCAAAGAAGAAATATTATGACTAAGATAATGCGTAATAAATTATCATTAGCTTTTAACGATGTTAAACCGATAAAATACAATAGACAACCAGCTTTAAGCTATGATGAATATGCAATCCATTAAAAGAGTCAAGTATAGAATAAAATCTACTATCTTTTAGGTTTTAAAAGGTTTTCATCAATTTTTATCACGAGACTCAACAATAAATAAACCACCACATCTAATCATCCTCGTACTACCCACCAAGGATTTTCATCAAATTATCAATGGTCATGACTATACCTTAATCATCACCCACGGTCATAATCATACCAAAAACTATCCATCATTTGCATTACAGCCAATCGAGGACTTTTATCACATCATTTATAACAAGCCATGATTATACCGAATGATCCTCGTCATAATCATACTAAGTTCATCTATGCACGTAAGCCAAAGATAACATAATATATCATGAGGATGATGACAATGACATAATAATTCAATAAAACAAGTTCAAGAATTATTTTATCCAGAATTAGTAACGTCCCAAATTGTCAACAAGATCTTTGTTTTGTAGAGTAAAATTCAAGAATGATCGGAAGAATATTTCCATGAAAAGATCTTTGGGTGAAACGCAAATATCAAGGATATTCTACTAATTTCATGGAGTATAGAAGTCAAAGTTTTAACCAAACCGGGTATAATAAAGAATGGAATAACAAAAGAAATCACCATGCATGCGGTACTTCACATAGATGAGTTATTCCAATGAGAATAATAATAACGGAACCGTCGTCGTGAAATTCACAAGCGGGATGATCCAATGTAATAATAAATGCTTTGAATAATAAACAATGGAACCCGAGTCCTGTAAAACACACGCAGAGATATTCCAACAAAATAATAAATGCGAATAATAAACAATGGAACTGAGTCCTGTAAAACACACGCATGTGATATTCCAAATGAATAATAAAGAATGGAATAACGTAAGAAGATCACCAAGTATAGGGGATTCCATGCGATATCTGAGTTATTCCAATGAGAATAAATAAGGATGGAATAACATAAGGATTTCACCAAGTATAGGGTATGCAAGCATATACATGTTATGTATAGGGTATACCACTTTTACAAAAGTTATTCCAAATGAGAATAATAATGAATGGAATAACAGAGGATTTCACCAAGTATAGGGTATCTGCGTGATACAAGTTATGTATAGGGTATGCCACTTTTACGAGTTATTCCAATGTAATAATAATGAATGGAATAATGAAGTTCTCTTCATGAATAAGAAAGAATAACACCTCTTACTGTACAACAAATAATATTCCTTACCGTAAAAAGACACTTTGGATATCAAAGTAGTGAAGTACCGAATACTCTTCTTCTTTATCTCTATAGATTTTCTCTCTATAGCTTCTCTCTATAATTTCTCTCTCTAGAGTTTCAATGAATTCGTAAGAAAATAATGAAGGAATGAGCTTATTTATAGGAAAATAGAATGCATAGTAATTAATCCATGAAACGGTCCAGTTGATTTACTTTAATCGACGGTCCATATTTAAAGCAAAATCTTTTAAATAAAATATCATATATTCTATTTATATAAAACATTTTACTATGCAAACACTACATGCAACACTATGCAAAAACACTATGCAACACTATGCATAATAAAATATAATATATTCTATTTATAGAATAACTTTAATAAAGTATTCATTTTTATATAAAAAAGATGTTTACATTTTATTACGTTAATAATACGAATAAAACAAAACGTCATTATCGCTATAATAATTCATATTATTAATCGGCAATAATGGAATCAAACCGAGTGACTTCTCACATAAGCATCGATAATCAATACTGGTGTCTACTATGCAACCACACGTACATCTTTGTACTTTTACTACCGAGTAGTTCAACGAAGATCAACGGGTAAAACTTCCGCCATTTATTTCAATAAAATATTTTTGTCATTTTCTCGATCCGACAATAATTACATTGTTAATCACCAATGATTGGTAGTTATCTGAATATTCCCTCGCTAAACCTAATATTCCCAGGCCAATTCGAATATAATATAACCACTTGCATACTTTACAAAATTTATAAATACTACCCACAACTATAATATTATCTCAAATTCACACCATAATATTAAAAATTATTTCGACAAAATTTAAATCTTTATTAATAAAATCTGGGGTCTCACAGATACTCCATTTTTTGACACCACATGCCCAAGGAATGCTACTTCTTCAAGCCAAAACTCGCATTTCTTCAATTTGGCATATAGTTTGTTTTCACGAAGCCTGTGGAGTACCAGCTTCAAATGGTGCTCATGATCTTCACGACTTTTGGAATATATAAGGATGTCATCAATAAAGACAACAACAAACTAATCCAAATATTCCTTGAATACTCGGTTCATCATATCCATGAAAGCAAGGGAGCATTAGTCGGTCCGAAAGACATGACTAAGAATTCATAATGCCCATACCGAGGAGTTACAAGGCGGTCTTTGGAATATCCTCGCCTCTAATCTTCAACCGATGATATCCGAACGAAGATCGATTTTTTGAAAAGAATTGTGCCCCTTGCAATCGGTCAAACAAGTCATCAATACGAGGTAGAGGATACCTATTCTTGATGGTGACATGGTTCAATTCCGATAGTCAATACTGAAGTCGCATACTCCGTCTTTCTTCTTTACGAAATAAAACAGAGCACCCCAAGGAGATGTCTTAGGGCGAATGAAACCGATGTCCAACAATTCCTCGTAGTTGGACCTTTAACTCTGAAGTTCAATAGGAGCCATTCGATATGGGGTTTTAGAAATGGGCTTTGTACGGGTTCAAGATCAATAAAGAATTCAACTTCACGTTACGGGGTAGGCCAGGGAAGTTCTTCAGAAATACGTCGGAAAGTCGAATAACAACAGAATATTATTCAAATTTGACGTGTCTTTATTCAAATCCATAACATGGGCTAAGAAAGCTTGACATCCGTTTTTCAATAAACGAATAGCTTTATTATTAGATATATGCGATGATTGATTTTAATGGTTTAGTTGTTGAATTAAATACAACAAAGGTTGTTTAGGAATATGAAAGCTAACACCTTTACGAAAATAATCAATTTTGGCATGATGTGTAGTTAACCAATCAATCCTAAAATCACATCAAAAGCAAGTATCTTTAAAGAGATAAGGTCAATGAAAAGGTGATGGTGCCAAGTTGAATCGAACAAGATTTATAAACGATGGATGTGATGAAAGTTTCTCTAACGGAGTTTCCACAGATAGGTCAAAGTCTAATTTTTCCCGAGTCAAATTTAAACGTTGAGCACAAGTAGGAGAGATAAATGAATGGGTATGCCGGTATCAAGTAAGGTATAAACATCGCAAGAATTTATAAATAAACTTACCATGATCACCTCGTTTGGGTTCCTCGCATTTTGACCGATCCACAACAAACGCTCTTCCGAAGCCGTTGACTTTGACTTTTACGGGACAATCTTTTGAGTCACCGTCCCCATTGAACTAGGTTTCGCCACTGTACAATCCCTAGCAATATGTCCTTCCTTTCCACAATTATAAGCGTACCTTGAATCTGTTGTGGACGGTTTGGTGATATGTCCCTCTTTCCGCATTTATAGCATATGACCGGTGGTCGTTCTCCTCCACTTAGAACCGATTCTTTGCCGCATTGTCATCTTCACATGGTCGTTGTTAAATCTCCTCTTTTAAAATCTCCTCCCCGACTCATTTCTTCTATTTTTATGGCCATGATTACCACCAGAGTGGTTACCATTTTTGTCCGTCTTTTTCTTTCTCCGTGATTATCGTTGTTTTGTTGATTGCCATCTCCTAGATGATCCTGGTTGTGGTCCCTCGATTAACTTAGTACTCGTTATCTCGCTCTAATAATTGAGCCTCATTTACATGTCTGAATAGAGAAAATTTATGAGAAATGAGATCTTGGCGTATCTTGGGGTTTCAAACCTCTAAGAAACATCCAGCGTCATCGTTCCTCATTCTCCACCAAATGAGGTGCAAACTCGGATAACTCTGCAAACTTTGCCTCGTCTTTGAGACAATCATCGTTTTGTTTTGCTCTAATTTGATGAACTCCACTTCCTTCATACGTATAGCGAACACTTTCGGGAAAGTATTTGTCATTAAATAGTTCTGAAACGTCTCCCAAGACATCTTGAGTGTGGGTGGATGGAGTGCGCTTCACAGACTCCCCACCCATGATGACGCCTCGCCACGAAACATAAAGGTGGCGAATGGAACCTTCGTTTCCTCAGTGCATCCTAAGACATCGAATATCTTGGTAATTTGCTTGACCCATGTTTCCGCCGTGATCGGATCTGGCTTTCCCTTAAATTCTAGTGGTCCCAACTCTTTGAACGCTTGGGCGTGACAACCCGTGAATTGCTATCATTTCCTCCTGTATTTTGAACACGAGTCTCCTCGTGCGATTTTGCATGAATCTGCAAAAAGCTTCTAAACATCCCTCGTTCAACATCGCTCGGTGGTGTTGTTCACAGGAGGAACATTGCCACTGTTGCCGCGTTCTCCTCGTTGGTGAGTACAGCGTCTCCACGGTCTCATTTCCACTTGTTAATATTCTCGATCGACATTCTCAAATCTTTGTCATAAAACAAGGGTTAATTAAGGAAATCAATATATCACATAATATCCTATATCTTGACCAACTAACAAATAAGCTTAAGTAGGACACACTTTAGCGAAGGATTTAATCGTCTCTCCACTCTAGTTCTATTCCCAGATCTCCATGGGAGATCATATCCTAAGCTACGATACTAATCATGGCGCCCCAAAATAGGTTTACATCACCCATTTTGAGTTGTCAATACATGATACGTAAACAACTACAACTTTATTATTACAACAAGAAAAGCTGTGAGTTTGAATACAAATATTATCTTACAGACAATATCTATACTCAAATAAATCCTCATCACATTTATTGATACATTATTTTACAAAATGGTGAGGACTACTAAACAACTCTCTCTAGAACCTTCATTCCATACCCCAGGCTAAATACTCGCTATATTCTCGCCTCCGAGGAAGAAAAATGGAACAAAAAGGAAAAGGGTGAGCTCAACTAGCCCGATAAAGAATATTATGACTAAGATAATATACAACAAATTATCATTAGTCTTCAACGGAAAAAAAATCTAATAGAATACAATAGATAACAAGTTTTAAATCAATATTCGCGGTGAAAATAATAATTCATTAGAAGAGTTAAGTAGAGAATGCAACTACTATCTTCATGTGTATGAATTTAAAAGTTCATCGTCTATCTTTTATCCTGTAACATCAATCAATATATATACGGAATCAAATATTCATCTTTTGCACTACTGAGGCCAAAGATATTCATCGATTAATGTCATGTTTATCTAAACACTGTTCATCTTTTCTTTACTATGGCCAAAGATATTCATCGAAATCATTCATCTTTTACTTTCTAGGGCCAAAGATATTCCATAATATCATCATTTAAGGCGAGGATGATGAAAAATATTTTTAAAGAAATGAATCCGGTGAAACAAAATGACAAGGATTAAAGATTAAGGATTAAGTACTTTGTTTTATCCACGTCCAAAAATACCTCAAAAATAACCATAGTGGTGTAAAATTCAAGAATGATCAAAACATGGATACAATCAAAGCTAGTATCTAGAATAGATATTTTAGAGCGAAAAGAAAAATTTTCATTTTTCTATGAATAGTCTTTGTGATTCGTAAATAGTGTCATATATCGTGAATAGTCTTGAGTATCGTGAATAGTAACTCAGGCACCAAATGTTCCAAATTTGATAAAAACTTCGGATCGATATTTGATAATGATATTGAAGAAATAATATCATTACTGAAAAAATAATATCCCTTACCTCACAAAAGACAAGTCTTTAGTTTGAAACACAGGATATTATTAACTATAACTTGAACTTGTACCGTATAGCAATACTCAAAGTATACTCAAAATACTCACAAGAATACATCGATAATATAGAGAGAAAACTTCAATTTAAATTGTGTGATTTTCAATTCTAACCTAAGCACCCTATTTATAGGAAAATGCTTAGAACACCAAAGCAGAAAATTTAATATAATATTATTATTTATAATAAAATTTCCTACGCCTCTTAAAATTCAGCTCCTAGCATTTCCCACATGCTCACCTTCTAGAAAAAGTAATAAAAATGTTTTTCCAATTTAAAATATTTTAAACTTCCAAAAATCAATTATTTCGGAGCTTCGGAACTTCAATAATTCATAATAAATAGCCCTTCTATCAGAAAATTCAAATCTTGCGTGTTTTTATAGGAAATTCAATTCTCTACAACTTTGCAGAAGAAAGTTTTTTCAAATTCCAAACAGAAATTGACCGTAATCCACAAACGGGAGATTTTACAGGCTATAATCAAATTTCAGTCAATAAATGGGGTCCATCGACATGTTTAACATGTTTTAAACATTTATTGCAACAAAAATACTCTTCCTCCTCGTATACTCATATATCCCACATTCGTTGTAAAAATATCACCATTATTATATTATTAAAATATAATAATATATTTAAATGAATTATTTTATCAGAAAAAGATAAAATTTCAATTTTCAACAATTGTCACATTAAAATTTTCTCCATCTATATCCACATAAATCAATATTTTCCTCATCATATGAATCAATAATTATTTATTCACAAATAATATTACTGAGAATCACAATATTGATGACGAGGCGCAGTTCTCGAGGAAGAGGGCTTTCCAATAAGAATTTCTCCTTCTTGGCGCCGCAATTAGGTGACCAAACCTCTCCTTAGATGTAACTTTCTAGACATTGCCAATAATGTTATCTAATAATATTATTCGGATAATATGAATTATTGCTTCGATAATGAAAAATCTTGTGTAATGACAATTATTGAAACAACATCAATATAAAATATCAACGCAAACAATTATTAAATCAATAAAATCTTGAGCAATAAATTCAGTAACCATTATTGAGTAGTGCCTTCTTACGTAAGAATCAATAATTGGTGCAATACCGTGTCTTCTTGTGTTTTAACCATAGAGTATTTTAACAAAGATTATCTTGAATAACAACTACGTGGTTATTTTTAAACAACTTATATTTGTCGTTTTCTTCATCCAATCGCTTTCAGGTTATGGGGCCCACACATGGATCTTGTGCCGTCGTCTGAATATTCCCGACAAGATCTAATATTCCACGACCAAACGAATATTCCCCGACAACAATGAATATTTTATAACCACTTGCTTATTTTGAAATATTTGCGTATTTTACCCATAACTATCCACATTAATCAAATCAACCCTAACTATTTCAAAATAATAAATAGAGAAAATTAAATTTCATTAATAAAAGTTGGGGTCTTACAACAACATCACATCAAGTAGATCTATGCCGGTCAAAGTCTGTCAGTGTTCATGTTTATCAATTTTTGGGTTACCTAGAAAACTGAGTTCATGGACGTCTGACCTCCTTTGACCAGCCACCAAATTCAGTATATATGATATCTAGAAGTTCTGAAAGCATGGATCTAAAGATAAACTAACATACTAAAACTTGGTTACAAGAACAGAATTAAAAGAATAAACAACTGACAGATCATGGCTTGACAAAAACTTGTCAGGCACTGATTTTGAGTTTCTGGGTTACCCAGAAACTCTTTGGTCAAGCTCGGTGAACGGTGTTTGACCATGATTATCTGACATTCTAAGCATGATCTGGTCCTGCTAAATGTTCTAGATCATAGACCGCATAACACACTACATGTTCAAACATTAAAAACACAAAAATCATTAACAGCCAGAGATCTACAAGACCTGACACTCGGTTGTCAGACACAAATTCCAATTTTTTCCAGATTTTGAAAAATGACAAATCCGAGCCTATAGATGTTATGGATCCAACATCTATCAACCCAGATCATCAATAAACACTACATACAACATGTTTAACACAAAAAAACTAACATCTAACATAAGATCAAAAGTCAGATTTAGTTTAGAGTTTATACCTCACTATGAACAAATTCTGATTTCTTGGCTACTGATTTGTTATGTGTGTTAGTGGGGATTGATTTTGGGACTGAAACACCTTAGGATTTCGTGGGTTTTAGAGAGAGAAGGTCTAGGTTGAGTATAAGTGTATGAATGAGCAAAAATGTGAACTTTTCTCTCTCTTAACCTATTTATATAACTTAGATGCATTGAATCTAAACTTGCAAGGTGTCAAAGAGGATAAGATTGGATGAGATTTGAGCACAAGGGAGATCTAGAGTTGGTGACTTGCCAAGATATGGCAAGATTTGCAAGTAACAAATCTAAGAATGTGACAAAAAGGGTAATTAGGTCATTTTCTTGCAATTTTAATGGTATTCTTGTCCATGGTACTTGAATCTAGGTTTTAATCAATAGATTTTAAACCTTAAGGTTTCCCAAATAATTTTTAGGGTTTGAAAAATTAAGTTTACAGTTTAATAAAATTTTAATTAGAACTTACTAATTAAAATTAAGATTTTAATAGAAAATTAGGGTTTTTAAAAATACTTAGGGTTTCTTGATATTATTAGGGTTCCCCAAATTATGAATTAGGATTTCCTAATTAACATTATAATTTACTAAAATAATAATTAGGGTTTTCACTTTAGCAATTAGGGTTTTAAATTAGAAATTAGGGTTTCTAATTTACAATTAGAGTTTCTAGTCAATAATTAGGGTTTACCTAATTAGCATAATATAATAATTGTCATTAATCACGTACCATAATTCCTTACCAATCGAAAACTCCGGTTTGAGTTTCAAGTTAGGGTTTAACGAATTAATATTAGGGTTTTAACATTATACACAATAATTGACCAACCATTAACAATACGTACATTCAGTACATATTTATAGTACTGAAATAAAAATAATATTATAATATTATTTTCATTCCTTATTCTAAATCCGAATTAGGGTTTGGATTCCATATCTAATTTGTCTTGCATATATAACATTATTAATTAAGTTAAAATAATTAACTTAACTAATCTAAATAAATTCACATAATAAAATAGTTATTATAATAATACTAATAATCATTTCATAAATTATTTAAATAATATATAAATTTATTTTAATGGAAAATAAGTACTAAAATCATTTATACTATAAAATTAATTACTATAAAATATTGTTTATAATGATTAATAATTCTTTAAAAATTTATTTGTAATTATTCAGGATAAAAAATAAATTTTATTTATCACAAATATCATACACATTACACCGAACATATTCCCACCTTTAAAATAAAAAAAAATTTTATATGCAAAATTTCTTATTTATTTATATAGAAAATATCGGGTTATTACATAGGTGACCAAACCCCTTTTCTCGACAGAACTTTCTAGACATTGTTAATTATGCGTATAAAAATATGAATAACTTGTCATCTCAATTATTGATTTAATAATATAAAATATTGTGCGGATGATCTTTGTGTGATAATAGAATCAATAATGTGAGATACTTTATCAACAATTCTTGTAGCAATAATTGAGTATAATTGAGTGACTTCTCACGTAAGCATCGATAATCAATACTGCGTCTTCTTATGCAACCACGCCGTATTCGTATTTTTATCACCGGGTATTTCAATAGTTAACGGTAAACTTTCGCCATTATTTTCATAAAAAGATATTTCGGTCGTTTTCTAACTCTGACAATAATTTCGTTGTGGGGTCCACCAATGATTGTGCCGTCGTACGAATATTCCCTATTAAAACGAATATTTCCCGACCAATTGAATATTTTATAACCACTTGCTTACTTTGCAAAATTTATAAATATTACCCACAACTATAACATTATATCAAATCCACGCCATAATATAAAAAAAATATTTCAAGAAAATAAATCTTTGTTCATAAAATTTGGGGTCTTACATTATTTGTAACATTACAGGTCATGATTATACCGATACATAGTCATAATCATACCAATCAACAGTTCGTCTATGCACTACGGGCCAAAGATAACTTTTTATCACAATATAAGCATGAGGATGATGACAATGATATAAGAATTCAATCAAATGAGATCAAAGATAAATATTAAAGATTTATAATTTAATTTATCCAGAGTTTAAGAATGTCCAAATTGTCAATATGATACTACTTTTTGGAGTAAAATTCAAGAATCATATTCATGTATCAAAATAATTTGGACAGAATCCGATGAAAAATTGTTCCAGATAGAAGCTAGTCCAACTTTGGTGGACAAAGTGAAGAACACACAACTACGAGATGAAGAATGCAGAAAAATAAAGGAAAGTGTGGTTGAGGGTAAAGAAGTGAAGTACAAGGTCGATACCGAGGGAATGCTAAAATTCGAGGGACGAATTTGGGTTCAATGATCTGAAGATATTAAAGAAGACATCTTGTGAAGCTCATAGCTCAAGATACTCGATTCATCCAGGAAGTACGAAAATGTATCAAGATTTGCGGCATCATTTCTGGTGGTCGAACATGAAAAGAGATGTTGCAGAGTGCGTTGAAAAGTGTTTGACATGTCAGAAAGTGAAGGCCGAGCATCAACGACCAATCGGATTACTTCAACCGTTGGAAATACCGGAATGGAAGTGGGAGCATATCACAATGGATTTTGTGGTAGGTCTTCCAACGACTCAGAAAGGATACGACGCGATATGGGTGATAATGGACATATTGACAAAATCTGCACACTTTTTGCCAATAAAGATTAGATTTAATCTTGATCAGCTGGCAAAATTATATGTTAAAGAGATCGTCTCAAGACATGGAGTTCCAGTATCAATTGTATCAGACAGAGATCCGAGGTTCACATCAAATTTTTTGAAGAGATTACAAGAATGCATGGGAACGCAATTGAAGATGAGCACAACGTATCATCCGCAAACCGATGGGCAAAGCGAAAGAACGATCCAGACGCTTGAAGACATGCTCAGAGCGTGCATCATGGATTTCAAAGGAAATTGGGATGATCATCTACCATTGGTGGAATTTGCATGCAACAACAGTTACCACGCAAGCATTGGTTTACCACCGTACGAGGTGTTATCTGGCGAAATGCGAGAACTCCACTGTGCTGGGATGAAGTCGTTGAACGCCAACTGTTAGGGCCAGAACTGGTACAACAGACTGCTAAAGTTGTCAAACTCATCAGGACAAGATTGGTAGCAGCACAAGACAGATAGAAAAAGTATGCCGATCAACACAAGCAAAATCGCGAATTAGAAGTAGGAAATTTTGTTTTCCTAAAAGTTTTTTCTTGGAAGGGGAAAATTCATTTTGACAAGAAAGGAAAGCTCAGCCCAAGATTTATTGGACCGTTCGAGATACTACGAAGAGTGGGGGAAGTGGCTTATGAGGTAGCTCTACCTCGAGTTGAAAAACATTCATAATGTTTTTCACATTTCGGTGTTCCGACCGTATAAACCCGATTACAAGCACGTGATAGAGTACGAACCATTGCAATTCGATAAAGATTTGTCTTATGAAGAGATTTCTATCCAGATAGTCGATAGGAAAGAACAAGTGCTCAGAAATAAAGTGATACCTTCTGTGAAGGTGATTTGGAGAAACCACAATGTCGAAGAGGCAACATGGGAACTCGAAGCTGAAATGATGAAAAATTATCCTGAGTTATTTGTTTAATCCATGTCTTCGATTCTGGGGACAAAATCTTTGTAAGTAGGAAAGAATGTGACGAATGATTTGTTTGAATTGTGATTCTGGGGACAGAATCCTTGTAAGGAGGGAATGATGTAATGATCCAAAATTTTAAAGTGTAATATTAAATATTTATTGAATAATATAAATATTTATTTTGTGATGCCCCCAAAATTAGGTATACATCACCCATCTTGGGTAGTCAGATACGTAGTGCAAATTTAAATACAACTTACTAATATAAGCGTAGGTATGCAATACGACATAAAGCGTGAGTTTGAATACAAATATTGTCTACTAGAGATCATACAAACTCGAAAAGGAGTCCTCATTACAATTATTATCACACTATTTCACGAAATAGTGAGGACTACTAATCTTATCCTCTCGGACCATTACTCTGTTCCCCCGACTAAGTCCCGGCTATATTCTCATTTCACGAAGAGAACGGTGAAAGAAAAGGGTGAGCTCAACTAGCTCGATGAAATATTATGACTAAGATAATGCGAGAATAAATTATCATTAGCTTCTACAACGATGTTAAAGCGATAAAATATAATGAACATCAAGTTTAACTACTGGTGAACCAAAGAATCCATTAAAAGAGTCGAGTAGAAAATAAAATCTACTATCTTTTATGATTTAAAAGGTTTTCATCATTTATTATAAATGAGACTCGACTTTAATAAATATTCCACATCATCGAATCACCCCGCACTTTCTGACGAGGATATTCTTTAGTATCACAACCACAATTATTCATACTTTACGGGCCGAGAATATTTGTGTATTCATTAATGGTCATGATCATGCCAACAAGCGTCCATCAATGCACTCACGACCCCTTTGAGGATTTTTACCACATTATTTGTAACATTACGGTTATGATTACATAGATAGTCTCTGTCATAATCATACCAAGTCCATCTATGCACTTCAGAGCCACAGATGACTTTCAACATAATATAAACATGAGGATGATGACAATGATATAAGAATTCAATAAAACAAGTTCAAGAATTAATTTATCTAGGAACCATAACATCCAAACTGTAAACATGATCTTTGCTTTGTAGAGTAAAATTCAAGAATCTTGAGAAGAATATTTCCATGAAAGGATCTTTGGATGAAGCACAAATATCAATGATATTACACTAATTTCATGGAGTATAGAAGTCAAAGTTTTAACCAATTTGGGTATAATAAAGAATGGAATAACAAAAGAAATCACCATAAATGCGATAGAGGCCATGCGGCGGGAGTTATTCAACGAGAATAATAAATAACGGAACCCGGTCCCACGTAAAAGCGCATGACGAGGATATTCAAATGAAATAATAAAGAATGGAACCCGGTCCTGCGTAAACGCACGCAGACGAGGATATTCCAACGAATAATAATAATAAAGCGGAACCCGGTCCGGCGTAAAACACACAGACGCAGGATGTTCGAATAGAATAATAATAAAGAGCGGACCCGGTCCGGTGTAAAACACAACGGGATGTTCCAACGAGAATAATAGAAGAATGTCACCAAGTATAGGGTAAACCACGTATCTGAGTTATTCCAACGAGAATAATAAGCAATGGAATAACAACAGTTCTCTTCATGAATAAGAAAGAATAACACCCTTACTTTTTTTGGTAGGAGATTGAATCTTTAGATATTGTAGTAACAAAATACTCTTCTTCTTTCTCTCTTATTCTCTCTATACTTTCTCTCTCTATAGCTTGAATGAATTAAGTGAAAAATAATGAAGCACTAGGCCTCTATTTATAGAAGATTTCTAGCTTAGCACCGCCCGTGTGAAAAGCGCGAGTGGCTTGACGGTTGGTGATGTGAAAAGAAAAGTGGTTTGATTCTGTAATGTGAAACGACAAGTGGTTCGGCCTTTTAATGTGAAACGACAAGTGGTTCGGCCTTTGTAATGTGAAACGACAAGTGGTTTGACGTCTGTAAAGGTAATTACTATTGATGAAGGTAATTACTATTCACAAAGGTAATTACTATTGTGAAGGTAATTACTATTGATGAAGAGACTCTTAGATGATGACATATATTTATAAAATAATCAAACTTACCACAAAAGTCTCATATGAGACTCTTTATATACATCAAGGATTGAATAAATATTACCACAAATCATTTTATTTTTAATCAACACATATTTAATCTTTCAACAATTATTAATCATTTATAACTTGTCGTCTCAATTATTGATTTAATACTATAACATATTATACGAGATGATCTTTGTGACAATAATTGAATCAATAATATAAGAGATATGATCGTGAAATTCTTGTAGCAATAATTGAGCGTAGGTGAGTGACTTCTCACGTAAGCATCGATAATCAATATCGTGTGCTACTTATACAACTACTGCGTATTATTGTAGTTTTACTACTAGGGTAGTTCAACGGTTTTTAACGGTAACACCTCTCCTCCGTTATTTTTATAGAAAGATAATTTTGTCGTTTTCTAACTCACGACAATACTTTCGTTAATGGGGTCCACTGATGATTGAGTAGTAAATACGAATATTCCCAACAAAAGAATATTCCCAGACCAAAGAATATTTTATAACAACTTGCTTACTTTGCAAAATTTATAAATATTACCCACAACTATAACATTATATCAAATTTATTCCATAATATTCAAAAATAATATTTATAGAAAATTCATCTTTATTTATAAAAGTTGGGGTCTTACAACCTCCCTTCTTATGAAATTTAAGCCCTTGAAATTAGAATGCGTGCACGGTATGTCGAAGAGGTAAGGATACCTTGATTTCATTTGATTCTAACTCCCAAGTCATTTCCTCAACATCGTGGTTCCTCCACAAAACTTTGACTTGAGGTATAACCTTGGAGCGTAGAATATGTTCCTTCTTATCAAAGATTTGAGCAGGAACCTCTTCATACGTCAAATCTTCCGCTATTTCGTCCGGTTCTAACTTCAATAATGTGGTTGGGTCTTTCACATATTTACGTAACATGGATATGTGAAAAGCGTTATGAACACGAGGACATACTTGGCGGTAAAAGCGAGTCTATAGGCCACAATTCCTACTCGATCGAGGATTAAAAATGGACCGATGAATCGAGGATTGAGTTTTCCTCTCTTTCCAAATCTTGTAACTCCTTTCCATGGAGCAACTCTTAACAACACATGATCTCCTATATCGAATTCTACTTCCTTTCGATGAAGATCGGCATAACTCTTTTATCGATTTTGTGAGGTTTTTATCGTTGTCGGATCGTTTGAATCTTTTTAGTAGTCATACGTACCAACTCCGGTCCCAACAACGTTGCTTCACCCACCTCACCCGACATCTTTGGAGAACGACACTTTCTTCCATCTGGCGCTTGAATGGAGCCATGCGATACTTGCTTGATAACTATTGTTGTAGGAAAACTCCACCATGGTAAGCACTTGTCCCAACTTCCCTTGAAATCAAGGACACGAGTCTTAATAGATCTTGAGAGTTTGAATAGTCCTCTCCATTGTCAAATCCGTCCGAGGATGATATACCGAGCTAAATCCGTCAAAATGCGAGGATGATATGCCGAAGCTAAATCGTGAAATCTGTGCCCATAGCTTTTTGCAAAACTAACCCAAAATCGTGAAGTGAATCTTGGGTCTCGATTAGAAACTATGGATATCGGCATACCATGCGGTCTTACAATCTCGTTTATGTACATCTGAGCAAGAGCGTTCAAGTGTATAAGTTTCTTGTATCGGTAAGAAATGAGCGGACTTGGTCAATCTATCAACAATGACCCAAATCGCATCTATGCCTTGAGAAACCTTAGGAAGGCCGTGTGAAATCCATGGTAATGTGCTCCCACTTCCATTACGGAATTTCAAGTGGTTGCAATGGACCTTTTGGTACTTAATGCTCGCTTTAACTTCGTTGACAAGTTAGACACCTTGAGATAAACAATGCTATCTCTCTCTTCATATTGCTCCACCAAAATGTATGACGAATAACATGATACATTTGGTACTCCCGAGATGGATTGCAAATGGTGTGTTGTGCGCCTCCATCATGATATTATACTTTAAATCGAGGTCGTTAGGAACACAAAAGTGCAGAGTTGACTCAAAGTATTCCTTCTTCATCGATTCTTGCTTCGGCGTAGCACATTCTTGCACTTTCTTCCTCATACGCATCGGCTCCAGTGCGTAGCTTGAAAGCGACTTTAACTTTATCGATTAAAATCGGTTCTACTCGTATACTACGCTATCATCACATGCGTCCACAGAGTCTTTAACTCTATCTCCATCCTTTGCAAGTCACACAAAATGGGCCTTTGCGTTGACAATATCACACTTTCGTGCTTGCATATGATCTTACTACTCGATCGTCGGCTACCACGTTCGCTTTTCGAGGATGGTATTGGATGGTATGATCATAATCTTTCAATGTTCAAGCCAGCGTCGTTTGTCGCATGTTGAGTTCCTTTTGAGTGAAGAAATATTTGAGGCTTTTATGATCCGTAAAGATCTCCACTTTCTCCCCATCTGAGTAATGCCTCCAAATTTTAAGTGCAAAGATAACAATTTGCAACTCTAGATCATGAGTAGGATAATTCCTCTCATATTCTTTGAGTTGTCGCGAGGCATAAACTATAACTTTTCCATGTTGCATGAGAACACATCCCAACCCTTTACAGAAGCATCACTTGTAGATTACAAATCCCTCAAGCCGGATGGTATTGTCGAACAAGTCTTTGAAATAAGTCTCCTCTTGAGTTCTTGAAAACTCTTCTCACATTCTTCGCTCCAATAGAACTTTGTATCTTTTGAGTCGGTGAGTCGATGGAGTAGCGATTCGAGAAAATCCTTCCACGAATCTTCGATAATAACCAATAAACCGAGAAAAGCTACGTACTTGGTCATTGATTTAGGTTGTTCCCGACTTTGAATAGCTTGATCTTTCTTTGGGTCAGCGGATATTCCATGACTTGATACCACGTGCCCAAGGAATGCTACTTCCTCGAAGCGAACTCGCATTTCTTTAACTTGGCATAAAGCTTATATTCACGAAGCTTTTGGAGTGTCAGCCTCAAGTGTTGCTCATGATCTTCACGGCTTTTTGGAATAAATAAGGATGTCATCAATAAAGACGACCACAAAGTGATCCAAATATTCCTTGAATACTCGGTTCATCATATCCATGAAGGCGGCGGGAGCATTAGTCAATCCAAATGACATGACTAGGAATTCATAATGCCGTCTGGGGAGTTACGGCGAAATCTTTGGAATGTCGTGATATTAATCTTCAATTGGTGATATCCGGAACGAAGATCGATCTTTAAAAAGAATTTGGCTCCTTGCATTTGGTCAAAGCAGGTCATCAATACGTGGCAATGGATACCTATTTTTGATGGTGACATGATTCAACTCCAGATAATCAATACAAAAATCGCATACTCTCATCTTTCTTCTTCACGAATAGAGCAGGGAGCACCCCGGAGAAGTACTAGGGCGAATAAAGCCAATGTCTAACAATTCCTGCGGTTGGGTCTTTAACTCCACGAAGTTCAATAGGAGCCATTCGATATGGGGCTTTGGAAATAGGTTTTGTCTGGGGTTCAAGGTCGATACAAAATTCAATTTCACGCTCACGGGGGTAGGCCGGGAAGTTCTTGAGAATACGTCGGAAATTTATTAACAATAGAAATATCGCTCAAAAGCGGCGTATTTTTGTTTAAATCGTGACATGAGCTAAGAAAGCTTGACATCCGTTTTTCAATAAACGAATAGCTTTATGGCTTGAGATGGCCGTGATTGATTTTAATGGTTTGGTCGCTTGAATTAGCATAATAGGTTGGTTAGGAATATGAAAGCTAACAACCTTACGAAAATAATCAATTTTTGCATGATAAGTAGTTAACGATCAATCCACAGAATCACGTCAAATGCAAGTATTTTAATGAAATAAGATCGACGGGTAATGTGAGGGTACCGATTTGAACCAAACAAGACTTATAAGCGATGGATGTAATGAAGGTTTCTCCCAACGGAGTTTCCACAGATAAGTCAAAGTCTAATTTCTCGGAGTCAAATTTAATCGATGAACGCAAGTAGTAGAAATAAAAGAATGGGTAGAACCCATCAAATAAAGTATAGACTTCATTAGAGTTTATGATAAGCTTACAGTGATGACCTCATTCGGGTTCTTTGCTCTCTGGGAGGTCACAACAAACGCTCTCCCTTGCACTCTACTGGTTTTGACTTTTTGGAGCGGCCTTTGGTGCCTCCATCCTAGCTGAATTTGTCTTGATGGCAACAAAAATCAAGCTAAGTGACCTTCTCTTCAACAATTATAACATGCTTTGACTGGCATAGCAGCATTTTGGGTGATGTGTCCCTCTCCTCGCATTTGAAGCATATGATAGGTGGTCTTTCTCCTTCCTTAACAACGGGTCTTTGGTCTTTGAAGTCTTTCCATCATTGTTGAATCTCCTTTTCTTGAAATGTCCATTCTTATTATTTTGTACGATTACCACCAAGTGGTTACCATATCGGCTGTTTGATTCCTCCACGCTTGTTGTCACCGCCCGATGACTACTCTCATTGGTATTATAATTTTGCCGGTTGCTCTCTTTTTTAGTTGCGTTGACTCGTTATCGCGCTCCACTATGAGCCTATTTACAACATCCCGAATACAAACACGGTTTATGAGAAATAAGATGTTGGCGTATCTCGACTTCAAACCTCTTAAAAACATTAGCGCCATTCTCTCTTCATTATCCACCAGTGGGGGGCCAAACCGTGATAACTCAAGTAAATTTTGCCTCGTATTGCGACCACGGTCATATTGTTTTGTTCCAACTTGATAAACTCCACCTCCTTCATGTGGTGAATACTTTCGGAAAGTATTTGTCGTTGAAACGACTCTGGAACTTCTCCCAAGATATCTTGATCTGGCGAGTTGAGTACGTTTCTGGAATTCCCACCATAATCTACCTCTCCACGCAACATAAAAGCGTGAAAGGGAACCTTTTGTTCCTCGGAGCATCCCAAGACATCAAATATCTTGGTAATCTGCTTTATCCATGCTTCCTTGCGAAGTGGTTTTGGCTCTCCCTTAAACTCCGGTGGTCCCACTCCTTGAACTGTTTAGCGGTGACCACCTTGAGAGTTTTCCGTGTTTCCACCTACGTTTTGGGCGAGAGTCGCTCTACTTTCTTTGTTGCATGAATTGCATAAAGCCTCTGAACATTTGATCATTCATCATTTGGTCGGTGTTGTTTTTTGCATGAGGATTATCGCCTTCTGATGCACATTATCCTCGATTATTGATATGTGGTGAATCAACGATCGCTTTGTGCTCCATTCTTATTCTCAACATTCTCGGATGTCATTTTGAATCTTCGCCATAAAACAAAAGGTTAATTGACATGTAACATATTATCCTATATTACGTGAGCCAATAAAATAGCACACATAAACTTAGGTAGATCATACTAGTGAAGGAATTCCCGTCTCTCCCTCCTAGTACTATTCTCACATCTTAGCGAGGATCATATCCTAAGCTTTGATACTGTTGTGGCGCCCCCCCAAAATTAGGTATACATCACCCATCTTGGGTAGTTAGATACATGGTACGAATGCAAAATAAATCTGACTTACTAATATAAGCGTAGGTATGCAATACTGACATAAAGCGTGAGTTTGAATACAAATATTGTCTACTAGAGATCATACAAACTCAAAAGGAGTCCTCATTACAATTATTATCACACTATTTCACAGAATAGTGAGGACTACTAATGCTATCCTCTGGACCATTACTCCGTTCCCCGACTCGTCCCATTATATTCTCATTTCACGAAGAGAACGGTGAAAGAAAAGGTGAGCTCAACTAGCTCGATGAAAAATATTATGACTAAGATAATGCGAAATAAATTATCATTAGCCTACTGACGATGTTAAAACGATATAATATAATGAACATCAAGTTTAACTACAATGAACCAATGAATCCATTAAAAGAGTCAAGTAGAAAATAAAATCTACTATCTTTTATGATTTAAAAGTTTTTCATCATTTGTTATAAATGAGACTCGACTTTAATAAATATTCCACATCATCGAATCACCCACGCACTTTTCTGACGAGGATATTCTTTAGTATCACGACCACAATTATTCATGCACTACGGGCCAAGAATATTTGTGTATTCATTAATAGTCATGATCATGCCAACAACTATCCATCAATACACTCACGGACCATGAGGATTTTTACCACATCATTTATAACATTACGGTCATGATTACAAGAATAGTCTCTGGTCATAATCATACCAAGTCCATCTATGCACTCTGAATACGAGATGACTTTCAACATAATATAAACATGAGGATGATGACAATGATATAAAATTGAATAAAACAAGTTCAAGAATTAATTTATCTAGGAACCAATAACATCAAAATCTGTAAACATGATCTTTGCTTTGTAGAGTAAAATTCAAGAATCTTGAGAAGAATATTTCCATGAAAGGATCTTTGGATGAAGCGAAAATATCAAGGATATTCCACTAATTTCATGGAGTATAGAAGTCAATGTTTTAACCAACTAGGTATAATAAAGAATGGAATAACAAAAGAAATCACCATGCATGCGATGAAATAGCATACATGCGAGTTATTCAAACAAAATAATAAATAACGGAACCGGTCCGTAAAAGCGCATGAGATGAGGATATTCCAACGAGAATAATAAAGAATGGAACCGGTCCGGCGTAAAACACGCACAGACGGGATATTTCAATGAATAATAATAAAAGCGGAACCGAGTCCGTGTAAAACACACGACGAGGATGTTCCAATAGAATAATAATAAAGAGCGGAACCGAATCAGGTGTAAAACACACAGAACACATGTTCCAATGAGAATAATAGAAGAATGTCACCAAGTATAGGGTAAACCACGTATCTGAGTTATTCCAACGAGAATAATAAGCAATGGAATAATAACAGATTCTCTTCACGAATAAGAAAGAATAACACCCTTACTTTTGGTAGGAGATTGAATCTGCAGATAGTGTAGTAACAAAATACTCTTCTTCTTTCTCTCTTATTCTCTCTATACTTTCTCTCTTTATAGCTTGAATGAATTAAGTGAAAAATAATAAAGCACTAGGCCTCTATTTATAGAAGATTTCTAGCTTAGCACCTTTGCCATGTGAAAAGGCAGTGGCTTGATGGTGGTGATGTGAAAAGAAAAGTGGTTTGGCGCTTTGTAATGTGAAACGACAAGTGGTTCGGCCTTTTAATGTGTGAAATGACAAGTGGTTCGGCCTTTAATGTGAAACGACAAGTGGTTTGACGTCTGGTAAAGGTAATTACTATTGTGAAGGTAATTACTATTCACAAAGGTAATTACTATTGTGAAGGTAATTACTATTGACGAAGAGACTCTTAGATGATGACATATGGGCCCTCCCATAAAATAATCAAACTTACCACAAACGTCTCATATGAGACTCTTTATATACATCAGGATTGAATAAATATTACCACAAATCATTTTATTTTAATCAACACATATTTAATCTTTCAACAATTATTAATCATTTATAACTTGTCGTCTCAATTATTGATTTAATACTATAACATATTATACGAGATGATCTTTGTGATAATAATTGAATCAATAATATAAGAGATATGATCTGACAATTATTGTAGCAATAATTGAGCATAGGTGAGTGACTTCTCACGTAAGCATCAATAATTAATATCGTGTACTACTATACAACTACGCTTATTCTTTGTACTTTTACTACTACCGTAGTTCAGCGGTTTTAACAAAGAATAACACCTCTGTAGTTATTTTTATAGAAAGATAATTTTGTCGTTTTCTAACTACGACAATACTTCCGTTAATAGGGTCCACCAATGATTGAGTAGTCGTCGAATATTCCCAAACAAAAAAAATATTCCCAGAGCCAAATGAATATTTTATAACAACTTGCTTACTTTGCAAAATTTATAAATATTACCTGAACTATAACATTATATCAAATTTATTCCATAATATTTAAAAAAATAATATTTATAGAAAATTCATCTTTATTTACAAAAAAGGTGGGGTCTTACATATTTGGTGTGTCTATTGTTGAATTGATGAATCTAGATTTATTAGAGAATTTTCTAAATTAAATTAATTTATAATTTAGAGAGTCAAAAATAACATGAGATGTTACATTGTTGATTTAATAATTTAGATGGTATATTAAATTATTAAATAAAGTTATAATGAAAATTATAATTTTGTGATTTTTGCTAAAAGGCTATATTTAATTAAAATATAGTATGTAATTATAATTATAAACTAAAGTGTTTATTAAAATAAATTAAAAAGGGTTTAAATTAGTTTTGTCAAACAAGGCTTAAAAGTATTTTAATTCTTTAGAATTTAAATGGTTTGCCAAACAAGCTTTAGGGCTTTTGATATTTCTACTTTTTGAAATTTAAAATAAATAATATAGATAAAATAAAATAAATAATAAATATAATGTATTTTTGTTATAGACGTTATTTTGATAACTGATGATGGCTATTAAGGCCATATCAGTTTGTGTTATTTTATATTACGCATTCTAGCTATCAGAGTTTCATTCTAGTTGTGCTAGGCATTTGAGAGAATTGAGAACTTGAGAGAAAACTTGAGAGAATTATAGAGAAGCTTTGAGAGAAGAATTGGGGAAAAGAAGATTGTTGATCAAAGGGAAAGTTATCATTTTCTAAAACTAAGGTATTATCTTAATTCTTTTATTTTTTTAAGTTTTAGTTTTCTCTTCCCAAAATTCTCTATAAAATCTTTGTAGAGGATGAATTATTTGTTATATATAGTTTTATATGATAAATTAGTTGTTGTGAAACTATTTTCATGAGTTTGTATTTGAGTATAGTCAATGAATTCATGTTATATATGTAATTTGTGAAGAAAACCATATTACAGTGAGTTTATATGAATATATATGAATATGACTTAGTTTAAAGTTAAATTAAGGTTTAATTAGTTATTTAATTTATAAATTGACTATTGAAGTTGAAAGAGAATGAATAAACATAAACAAGGTACTTTGAATTAACTACTTTGGTTGAAAAACACAATCACAGTGATGATTTTCACTGAAAATGTCAAAAGTGAAGTTTTAGCAAAAAATAGTAAAAATTAATGGTTGTAATTTGGATGTTTATGTTGTTTAGATGGCTAGAAATGCGTTAGAAAACATTAGATTATGTTTCTGTTAACCTATTATTACACCTTAGATAGGGTGGTATGGTTGTTAGAAAGGAGCTTGGAGGCCTAATTTGGCTTTCCGTAGAGTTACAAAGCATAAATTCGTATTTCGCAGAAGGGACCCCCACCTCGTGGGGCCCCTAGTGCAAAATCCACCTTGCCCGAAGTGGGGTGTAATCACACAGCCGATTTTGGAAAAAAATTGACAGAATATAGTTTACTAAAATGGGCATAATTTCTTCATACGAACTCCGATTGAGGTGATTCAAAATAATTCAGAAAGAGGACGAATAGGCATATAACTTTTATTGTTTAAGGTTTTCAATTTGAAATTGTTAGGAAGGGTCAAAATGGCCATCTTTAGGACTGTTGTGTATTTGGAGCCAATTGGAGGGCGTCGAGATGCGCGAATGCAAGTGCAATCCTTTGTGTATTAGTATAACCTAATGATAACATGTTAGAAATGTAATAGGATGTTGTATCAAGTTGTTAATGTGTATATGGTGCAATGGCATGATCACTTAAGTAGTGGAAATAAAGCTAAATAGTGATGTTCATGAAAAGATGCGATTTTTGTTAGTGAGCTATATGAATCTAATGTTAGTGTAACTAATGTGTATTGTCAATACATATGGTATGTGTAGGACTTGTGGTGAACGTGAGTAGTGATTATTTAACCTACGAATGAGGCAAGTTCTCTAACTCTACTTTTATAATTGTGCAAGCGCTTACACTTTCTTTGAGCAAGTTTTCTAACTCTACATTTACCTTGAGCAAGTTTCTAAACCTTATTTTGTTTTACATTGTGCAAGTTTATTCTTATTGATGAGCAAGTGCTTGTATCCAGTTTTTTTATGATTTCTAAATCTAGATCTTATTCTGATATTGAACAAGTTATTCTTGTCTTTAACTTGTTATCTAGCATGCAAGTTTACATACTCTAATATACTTATGTTGAACAAGTTATATAGTTTAAAGTACTATTTGTTGTGCATGCTTAGTACTTAGTTCCAAATAACCTTGGCTTATCATTCTTCAAGCAAGACATATTATAATTATTCGATGTTTATGCTGTTACTTTATTCCTAAAGCATGATCTTAATTTTCAATGTCGATTTAGTTATGATTATTCGATAGCATGATGTTATCAATATTGTATTCAACTAATCCTTAGTTGATGACCGTTGAATTCTAAATTACCCTTGAAATGTATCCAAACCAAACTTACTTTGGTGCGGACTTGTATTCTAAATCTTTGAGATGAACAACCCTATTATTAGGGGGTAATTTACGCTTAAGCGTTGAAATGTTTATGCACAATACATTGTACAAAGGGTTTGATCCCCTAAGTACGAGGAGTCCTTATAGTCTTATATTTGTTAAAGTTGGAGTTGAAAGATTACTCATAATTGTGGACATAGTTCATGGTCTTATGACCCTCGAGTTAGATATATTCCATATTTTGGATTCCGGTTTACGATTATCATTGTTAAGAGTACTATTTAGTTTTGATGAGCCTATTGTTGACGAGTTATATATTATTATTCTTCGTTGATTCATTGTTATATTCGGTGAGCAATTGTTTTGCTCACTCTTGCATATTTATACACTCATTGCAGACTAAAGTTGAGAAGGTAGATGAGCCTTGACTAGCAAAGGAAAGGAAAAATGTACAAGTGATGAAGACTTGTAATTTTGATTATTAATATGATGTTAGACTTTTTACTTTGATGATAGACTTTTACTTAATGATGTGATGTAATAATTTTATTTCCGCACTTGGAATTATGTTTAAGGTTAGATAACCTGGGAAGATTTTTATTTAATGATGTAACCCTATTTAAAGGGAGGATTTATGGTTTAAATGTTACTTTATTTGGGTAAATAGTATAAATGTATGGATAGTGAGCACCAAATCTTGTGGGAATGAAGTACCTAGATTTGGGGGTGTCATAGGTTGGTATCAAAGCCTTAGGTTATGAACCTTAGGTGGGGGAAAAGCCTTAGGAAGTAACCTTTGAAAAGATAGTGGTGATAAACTCTTATCGAGTTTTAGGAAAGAGAAAGTAATAAAACACTTATGTGCTTATGTGATTACAACTTGTGTGCTCGTGACTGTCGAGTAGTAATGATTAGTAATTAAAACTTAAAAATTTGGTTGACAGGATGGCTAATATAGGAGGATCCAATTAGGCTAGAGAGGAGGAGCCTCGGGATATTCAGGTGATTTGGGAACAACTACTGCCACGGGAAAGCATTCAGTTGGTTCTGATGGTTGAAGCGGAGAGAGTACCTGATGAGGAGGATGAGATAGAGACGGATGAGGAGGATCCTGTTGAGCTTCCACAGTCGGGGGATGAGGAGGACGAGGAGGAAGAGCTTCCACTTAATTCGATTGCTGCCCGGATGTACGACAAGGTGTATGACCGCAACGTGGAACTTCAAGATACTGTCGAGGAGTTACAAGAGATAGTAGCTGAACAACAGACCTCGATGGCATAGAAAGATGATAAGATCCAGGATCGGGAAGAACGACTAAACAACATTAAAGAGAAGCTGGTCCACACTGAAGGAGAGAACGAGCGAATGTTGGATAAGATTGCAGAACTGGAGAATACGTTGAAGGAGGAATCTACCAAAAGGGCAAGAGCCGAAGACGCGTACAGTGAAGTTTATCAATGAGCCGGAATAACAAAGAGGGACGCACAAGCAAAGAGGAGGAAGATGGAAGAAATGAACAACGTATTCAACACCGTGGTCAATTGAGCTCAAGATCGAGTCATGAGTTATCCGATTCAGTTCAAGACGCTACCATCATACGTATTGGATCGCCGAACAATGTTCCAAATTATGGAGGAAGAGCATCGTAAGGCTACGCAGTATCTCAATAGGACATTGTAGAGATTGTAATTGATAGGTGATTTTGAAAATAAATGAAATATAAATCCCGAGTCTGATAACCAATGGGATAGATGATGATGATGTGGTTCTGTAACTATTATAGTTCAGGAAAGTAATGTAAATAGCAGTGATGCTATTGTTTTGATGTTTTTTTTATGATGAATGAATAAAAGTTATTGTTTTATTCAAAGTGTTAAGTTTTACGTGATAAACTGTTATGATGTGCAACTTAAGTATATAATACTTAAGAGATTGAATAGAATTTGATGGGTGTATTTTTTACAGAAAATGGCCTCAAGACATCAACCACCACGACGGAGAACCACTGAGGAAACCAACAACACCAATGTGGAAGGAAACCCGGTTCAGCAGCTAGTGACGTTACTGACGGGTGCTTTGTAGAATTAACCTCAGAATCAAGGTACTACATTTAAGGACTTCAAGGCGGTTGGACCACCAGAATTCTGAGGGTCCATGAATCCAGTTGAAGCACAGACTTGGATTATGGAAATCGAGAAGGTTTTTGATGTAGCTAGGGTAGAGGAGAATCAGAAGACTGCTTTTGCAACGTTTATGTTAAAAGAGGAGGCTAGCTATTGGTGGCAGGCCAACAAAACTTGGGAAGGACCAGGAGTGATGACCTGGGATAGGTTTAAGGAGCTGTTCTTCGAGACCTATTTCCCAGGGAGTTCGAAGAGTCAGCTAGAGGTTCTGTTTTTGGAACTAAAGCAGGGAACAATGTCGGTGTCTGAGTATGCCGCAAAATGCAACGAGTTGGTGAGGTTTGCGCCATGTCAAGTCAGTACAGACGAGCGCAAGGCAAAGAGGTTCGAGCAGGGACTGAAACCCTGGTTGTATAGTAGGGTTTTCCTGTTCCAATTGAAGACATTTGCAGCAGTGATGGAGAAGACGATTCTCGCTGAAAGTGGAGGCAAGGTAGTAACAAAACATAACCAGGAACAGAGGAAGAAGAAAAGTGAAGGTGAGGCTAAAAATGGTGGTGGTGGTAACTGTGGAAATGGCAACAACAACCTAAAGAGGAAGTGGAATGCGAATGGAGGAGCTGGAAATCAGCAAAGAAACCAGCAAAATAAGAAATTCGAAGTATGTGCTACGTGTGGGAAGTTTCACAAGGGTGTGTGCTTAATGGGGAAACGAGTATGCTTCAATTGTGGCCAGGAGGGTCACATCGCCCCAAATTGCACTCAAGCTAAGAAGAATGTGTGTTTCACGTGCGGGTCCAAGGATCACTTTGCTCGTGAATGCCCTAAGAAGAGATCTGGTGAGACAAATGGGAGCAAGGGAAATTCTAGTGGAGGTGCACTGGCTATTGCTGGACCTATAACAACAAATAAGCCCACAGCCAGAACCTTCAATATGACGGTGTAAGACGCGGTGCAATCAAAAGATGTCGTGTCAGGTATTATCCCAATCAATGATATAAATGCATATGTATTATTTGATTCGGGTGCTACTTGCTCGTTTATATTTGATGATTTTGCTAAGAAATTAGAAATATCTTGTGAAGAGTTGAAATTCCCTTTAGATATAGAAATTGCGAATAGGGAAGTGATTCTTGTTAGGTTCGTATACAAGAACTGTAGGGTGAACATTAAGGGGACTGTTATGAAAGTGGATTTAATCTTGATAAAGCTTGGAGAGTTTGATGTTATATTGGGAATGGATTCATTATTTAATTATGGAGCAATAATTGATTGTTAAGAGTACTATTCAGTTTTGATGAGCCTATTGTTGGCAGTTAATACTATTCAAGGAAGAATCATAGAGTAAACACGGTTCTCAATAAATGAGCACTCCTAGAATATCCAAAGGATGAAGCCTCTGGTCTTAGCTACAAAGTTCCACTCCACTTAAAGGAAACCAGAGAACACTCAACGAATGGCATGCAAGCTAACGAAAGATCTAAGTACCAACACAATCAGCATCTAGATTGAGTTGTAAAGCCATTCAAGATGAAGTCTTCTACAAGTAGATCTAAAGAAGTCTTCAGTAAAAGTGATTGACTAAGGAAAGTCAGCAAGTGCAGTAGATGTCAAGTGAACAGAAGACAACGATCTTGGGGTCAACCAGGATCATAGTGTTTTCTAAACAAAGTAGGAACTGATGTAGTCTACACAGAGATACTGTCCAGCTTCTGAAGAACAAGGCTAAAGTGATTAAGCATGGGTCAATCCATTGATGATAAGTGAATGGGAGATCACAAAGAGAAAACGAGTTGGGCATGCCACAAATCTGAGGTGTCTTGCTATTCAGAAGAGACCAGAATAAGGAGTAAAGCTACCAGTTCTTAAGATCAGTAAAAGGCAAATAGAAGTGTTGAAGCAGTGCACAAATGAAGGAAGAGGTGTTCTACATTAAAGATCCAATAAACACTTCTTCAGGATCATAGTGTTGTCTTAATCAGTCAATGAGCAACATTCAACAAGACATACTACGATCATGTCCAAGAACATTTGCATTAGAATCGTAGAGTTCGATCATCTGAAGATTGAAGCATTGGCAACAATTCAATCTGAAGACTGATATTTGAACATTGCTAGTTGAGAGCATCGATTCAAAAGGACAGTCTTTGATGTTCTAATCGAGAAGTCAGAAAGAAGAAATAAAGATGACTACTTGCCTGACATGGAAATGTTACAACTTAAAAGTGGTACGTAAGGTAGCAGACTGCTGTGTCAGTAAAGTCATAAAAGAGCTGTCACATCACATCAAGAAGTCTATACCAAATAACTCGAGATCTACAAAGCAATTCAAATAGCTTTCAACGGCTATATTCTAACGGGAAGATTTGGAATGAGTATATATTAGCCAGAGCTTTAAAGATCAAGAGTTGTTGAGTTGTTGGAATGCTATAGTGTTGACTCTACGAGTTCCACCAGAGCTAAGCAGAACAAGTCTCAGTGACAGTGACACTATAAAGGTGGAAGTGAAGCAGCTTTGAAGAAGGATCTGAATAGACTAAAGCTTCACTCAACAAAGATGAGAATGCCACAGCTAAGCTGAGAGCCGAGAAGGCCAAGAAGATAGCATTAAGAAAAGTAGCAGAGCACAAAGAAGATATAGAAAGCCACTCTACGAATCACCATGAACCAAAAGCTGAAACAGAATAAATGCAGAACCATGTTTGCAAACCATTCAAGAAGGGTTCAGGGAATGCTAAGTACTAGAAGAAGTCTACCAAATGATCAAATACTTAGCAAACCTAAATGGTGATGGTGCACAGCTGACATCAGATGAAGATGAGTAGAATAAAATGAAGATTAGCTACACCAGAGAAGATATGGTCCAGACTCTACGCAGAATGCAAAGAGGACCACACCAAGCTGCTAAGTAATAGATGATATTTAAGCTTAAAGGCATCTTAGCAGCAGAGCACCAACAACAACAACTACACCAACAAGTAGCCAGAGCCTGAGGGGTCCTTATCCGGAGGGACTAAATGAAGATCCAAGCCTGCTGGGCTTGAAGAGTTCCTAGGGAACTAGAGGAGTTTCAAGCCTGCTGGGCTTGAAGATTTCTTAGTGAACTGAACTTCCAAGGCTGGTAGTGTTGAAGGAATCTAAGTGATTCAGGGTGCTGCCCTTCCTTAGTGGAATTCCTACTTGTTAAAACAGAAGAGTGGATTAGGAGCTTGAGTCTCTGAACCACTTAAAATCCCTTGTGTCTTTTACATTCAGTCATTTACTTTCTTTCATTTACATTATGTACCTATCTGCTATAAATGTTATGTATGTATTAATTGCTTACAACTTAACTAACTCTACGAACAATGTATGCATATTCATAAATATATCAATGAAGGGGATCTTTTGTTTATTCCATTGTGCTTGAAAATATTCTTATGTTTGTCATATGATAATTCATTAGCAATACAAAATAAACAGGAAAAGTATTTTAAAATGAAAAGGATCTATTCAACCCCCCCTTCTAGATCTATTATGTGTCTACTGGGAACTAACAATTGGTATCAGAGCTGGTTCTCATGCTATATTCAAAAGCTAATCGCTTTGAGTCTGATCCTAGGCACAAACATTGTTCTAAACTTAGTTTAGTAGTAAGTCACTTGTAAATGCAGATGAGCTCACACGTTGGAAATATTGTGTACAGGTAAATTTGTATATACACCTGAAGTTGCTCAGATTGGTCCATGTTCTTAAATGTCATAGCAACAAGACCAATCCTTATCCACAGTCATCCGTGTAATCTGAAGACTAGAGATGAGAGGCCAAGAGTCATCAACAACAAAGATTCAAGTATCCACCAGTCTAGAAGATGAAAGGCTATACATTCTAAGAAATACTTATCCAGAAAAGAAAGAAGAATTTCTCAAATATGTATTTGGCTAACCAGCAGCTGGACATGAAACTTGAGGTTCAAGGTCGTCAAAGACCTAAGGATGCCAATACTTTCTTCGCTCATATCTTCAAGACTATGACTGATTGATCGAATGACAACTGGAGCAACAAGCTGTCAGGAATGAATGTGAAAATATGCACATCAATGCCTAAACTCATTATATCAAGATAAATAACTGACAAGAAACTGAAAGTGGAAAGGTACGATTCCTCATTAACATAAATGTGTAAATCATGTTGCATCAACTTATGTACTATTACAGTATTCTGTCAAGAGACCATACTCTACCTAAAAGGGGGAAGAGAGAAAGTACACTAAGGTTGGAAACTCAAATGCTAACAAACATTCCCTCCATCCAAGTTTTAGGTTGAAGATAACATCTTGAAAGAAGTCTGAAATAGGTCATAAACATATCAAGATTTAATTAATCTAAAGTGGAGTAATCCTTGCTGACAGGTTAGTATGAACATACAGACCTTTGTTCTAGGTTTTTGATGATATATAGAGTATGATCAGTTCTACAAGAGTATCTTGAAGATTCATAGAAACTGATCATCTCCATGAATCAACCAGATACAAATTAGTGATAGAACTAATTCTCACTCTGTGAACATTTAAAATCCGTGAACATTTAAAATCCGTGAACATAACCAAGCAAATGATGAAACCATCAAAGAAAAAGAGTGTTGTATTAAAATGACTAATCTTACACACACACACTCATCATCATGCATCTTAAAATGTCATACCTAAATTGAATAAATGCATAAACATGATTGTTGATGATCAATATGTTAAGAATTCAAATATATGAGGAACATGGCTTTTGAAACTAACCTAGCCGGACCCATTTAACCATGGGTACCAAAAATAGAAACTTACCTAACCTACAAGTACTTGGTCTAACTGACCACACTAAGGAATGTTGAAGCAGATGAATCTAGTCAAGAAGATTCAACAAGCTGGAGGCTAAAGACAGTTCAGAAATGTTCAAGACAAAATCATTCTCTATCAAAGCCTGTCCTCGAAAACTTGCTGAGCTAACATGAATGAAGCTCACATGGTTCCTGATCTCTATATGGAAGCAGATCATTCACCCTAAGATAAAAAGGGTCTAATGTGCTCAATCATCCAAAGCATATCAACTGAGAAGAACCCTCGAGAAACTCATTATAGAAACAGAACTCCACAAGTACAAATTGTCAAAGAAGACTATGTTCGTAGTTCTGTCCAATTATCGTAGAATGATCAGTCCTAAAGATATCTATTTCTATGATCCAAGGAGGTTTAAATGATTGTGATTGATGACTTCAGTCAGAAGGGGATATGCAAGGCTGCCTTCTGATGCACATGAAGAAGAATATCTCACACTCCTCTGAGAAGATAGTATCAACTATGGGGGAGCAGTGATCTATTAAGGAAAAGAAGAACTGAAAGCATCATAAATACACTATGAAGCAATTTACTAGTTACAAAGTCCCAAATATTTATGAAAAACATGAAGATCCATAGTCAGTAAGAACGTCTCAAAATGTACTACTGACGACCTTATCAACCACCCAACTCAAAATCGTGGAGCGCCTACGATCAAACATTTTATCATAGTGAAAGAGCAGGAGGACACCACTATTACAACCAATGCAAATGTCTAAGGTTGGTAGATGAACTTCCCAGCAGAAAAGGTCAAATAAGATATCAGTGCTAATCACTTCTAAAGTTTTTCATCTGGAAAGCGCCTCAGGGACAAACCTGACCCTTAGTTCACTCTAAGAGGTTGGCCCTTCCTGAGCTACCTTAACCCAGAAGGAATGCTTAGTTAAGTTCATCTCAAGGACCAGGACAGATAATGATCGTAGAATAGATTTTGAAGTGAACTCGACGATCGAAGTGCAACCTCAACGATCGTAGAGTAAGCTCGACGATCGCAATCTTTCTAAAGAATACACTAGCTCAAGAGAAGCTCATCAGAACTTGGGACACATCAAACTATTCAGATCGTGTGAAGCGAAGCTACGAATACAGTTACGAAAAGATGTCTTGCAAATTCACTTCAGGATTTAAGTGCCCTAACTCAATTGGGGCGCATCAGTGGATAAGCCATGCAAAATGAAGATCAATGTCAAAATGCTCATTGAAGCATCTCTCAGGAGACAATCGTTGAGTTGTTAAAGAAAATCATAGAGTATATAGCAATCTTATCAAGCTACTCTACGTACTGGAATAGTCAACAAAATAAAAGTCAAATCAGGGGAATGGACATGATGAAGGAGTTATAGATTGTGACCTATTAGAGACTTATAACTATCCCACTAAGAAATGTGGTAGGAACAGTTACAAGAGGGAAATTCAAATAATTGGCAATTTCATTTTATCGGGTTCCTCAAAGTCTGCAAGCCTGTTAAATCTAAATCTAAGGCAAAACCTAACCAACTCCAAAATAGCCAAACCCTCTCAAACAATTATCAAACCAAGAATCACTTTCTAACATCTCACAAGATCCTCAAAAAGTCATAAACCCAGAAAATTCAAACTCTTTAAATGGCAGATTGGCGAGTAATCACTGGCATTCAGCTCGGAACAAAGACGTTTGAGAAATTTGATAGGAAGTTCAGAGATATTCTTGAACTTGTGAAGAATTAAGGCTGGGTTCTCAGAATGTCTGGAGGCAAACACTCGGATATACGTTGACCTGGTTAAAGAGTTTCACTCAAACACAACTATAAATTCTAGAATTCTTTCCACCAAGGTTAAGGGTCAGATTCTGAAACTGAATTCTTCTGACATCAATCAATGCTTAGGTCTTCTTGGCCTAGATCTAAAAAGCCTGAATGAGATCGACATTGGAAAAGTTAAGAAGATTATGCAGTACAGAAGAAACCCTAGTCTGAAGGACGTGAAGAAAAAGGAGTTTCCTGAAGAATTCAAGTTCCTTGCTGAAATAGTGGGAAAATATATCCTATGCAAGGACACTACATACGACACTATGATTGATCAACAACTAAAGATCATGTCTGCAATAGTTCTAAAGGAACATATCAACTTTGGAGCTATCCTACTTGACCAAATGCCCAAATGGCTGGATAAGGAAGAGAAGAAAAGGTTAACTGGAAAACCCCTCACAAAGGTTTTCCATGGAAGGTTTTTAACTATCATTTTGAAGAAAAAGCTAAAGAATAAAATTAAGGATAATGAAGGTGAACTCCTTAATGTTCATAAATTGATGTCCCCACAGTTGTTTAAAAACTGGAAGAAAAATCCCAAGGAAAACAAGAGGCTAATAACATCTAAGAGCAGCAGCAAGGTCTCTGCAAAGAAGATGAAGGCAAAAGAAATAGAAGAGAAGATGTCTCAATCTAACGAATCTGTACCTACAGCAGCCACTTCAGCAAAGAAGAAATCTAAGAATGAGAAGAATACAAAGGCTCCACCAAGCAGTCTCTCCACTGACATAAAGAGATATGGAGCAAGAGAAGAACAAGCATCAACTGCAGAAACCCCAAAAAGAAGAAGGAGTAACAGATTACTCCAAGGGCCATCCAAGAAGAAAACAAAGGTGATGAAGAAGTTAGCTCCAGTTCCCCAAGGAAGTCTATCTACCAAAGAAGAGAATGAAGAGTCAGAAGATGAGAAGGGAACTGAGAGCTTCAAGGATGAATCCACAAGGAGCAAATCTGGTAATGAAGAAGAATGTATAAGTCCTATGGACAACCCTCAGAGTAGCCACTCTGCTGCTAAAGAAAGTTTGAAAGATGAATCAATTGGATCTCCTACTGCTAATGCTCCAACAAGTTCATATGATGGCTCAAAAGATGTTGAGTCTAAGGAAAAAGGATCTGTTCCTACTGATGCTGAACATCAAGGAAGCTTATCTGATGATTTAGAGGCTTTAAAATCTGATGGTGATAAAAGGACTGACTCTCCTATAGCTGAACCTCCAAGGAGAAAAAAGAGCAACAGACTGCTTTCCAGATCTGTTCTAAAGAAGAAAGGAGAATCTTCTACTGTTGTCATTGATTTGAGTGATGATGAGTTTGAATCCAAGGAAGAAGATTCAGAAGAAGAAGATGAAGAGATGGAAAAAGGTTCTAGTTCTATAAACCAGGAATCAGAGGAACAAACTGATGACTCTGATAAAGGAAGTCTACACAGGTCTAAATCCAGCCCCGGACAAAATGAAGGTGGAAAAGACTCCAGTTCTACAACAGAAGAGCCAAAAAATTTTCACATTCCTAACCCTGTAAATCGTAAGAGAAAAATTATAGTGGAAATTGACGAATCACTGGATGTGCTTCCTGGCAGATGGATTAATCATGGGAATGAAAGGCTAAATGTGGTGATGATAACCGCAAAAAATGCGCTCAATAATCGTAAGGCTATGAAGCTGGACACTTCAACTATGATATATGAGCCTGAAGTTAAGAACCATGCAATAAGGTGGTTTCACCCACATATGCCATGGGTAAAGGTATCTCTCACTGAAGATAACAACTATCTCACATGGGTCTTCTCTCATCTTCCCAACCTAGAGCTGGTGGCATAGAACTTTCCAAGGATAAAGAAGTTTACAACCAAGATGTTCAAAGACCAGTCTCACTTCAAAGTCTACCGACATGCTGGTAACCACTACATTCCCTACGATAGTAGAGTTGGTTCTGATGGCAGAAGGATTATACCCAAGTGTATGATCATAGAGTCCCTTCACTCTAACACTAAAGATGATCAAGTGAAGTTTGAAAAGCTTCCCTCTATCCAAGCATAATTGTCTAAAATTCCTTCATCCTCCAACAGTGATCGGCACTCAACGATTTATCAAATTCTCACTGCTTTCAACAAATTGTCCAAGAATAAAAATCGTAGAGTCGAATCTGAAGCTCAACAAGAGTCTGCCCAACCAAATGACTAAACTCCTACGGAGCAGGAGTTACCGAAGAATTTTGATGAGTTGGTCGAGAAGATGTCTATCATCACTGAAAAAGCAAAGATGTTGACAAAAGTAGGAGATAATGTGCTTCAAGACAAACTCCAAGCCACTATATCTGATATGTCTCTCAAAATCAAAGAGTGAGATCAAATATATCTGAAGGCTATGAATGATCAGAAGGAAAATGCTCTACGAGCACATAAGGCTAATGAAGAGAAAATTCTCTCTCTCTCTGGCAAGATTGACAATCTGAATCAATCTCTCTCCTACAAGCTTGAGCTAAGCCAACATTAACTCAAAATTGAGGTTGTTAACTCATCTTACCTGATGGAATAACTTATGTCAAATGTGGAGAAACTTTCCCAAGTGATTAATGACAAAAAGAGGGAGAAAAAGAGACATAGAAAGAGGCACTCAAGGAGGAGTAAGGAGAATAGAAGAAAAGAAGAAAAGAAGGCCAAAAGAAAGGCAAGGGAACAAAAAAAAAACAACAGTAGCAGAAGTAGAATCATCATCTGAGGGGGAACCAAAGGATGATGATCTCATGAATACAGAGTGTGAGGGGGAGCAGAGAAAAGAAATAAAGTCACCATCCCAGCGGGGGGCAGGAGCAAAAAGATGAATATATGAGTAGCTGATCAACAAACGTCCTGGAGAAACACATGGAGCCAAAAAGGTGTAAAATGTATATCTTTATCTAGTTAGGTATGTTTTGGATCTAGAATGTAGAGTGTCAGAGTCTATGAAATTTCATATTATTATCAATGACATTTATGCTTATCTATTTTAGAAATATAGCTGCTCACTGTATATAAGATTCATTCATCTCATGCATATGCACTAATTGTTTTTGTCATAATCAAATAGGGGGAGATTGTTAGGAATAAGCATGCGAATGATATTCATATTTACATATGATTTGATTATGATATAGATGAATGAATATGCAAGTATTCTTGCATTGAGAAAAGCTGTAAAGTCCTTTAATAGATAAAAAGAACATTTGTATAAGTACTTAAAATGAATTGATTAAATATTTTAGGTTGATCCTACATAAGCAAAACAGCTTTGTAAAGTCCTTAAAAAGAAATAATGTACAAGGACTATAAATATAGAAAGATGAAGCTTGTTAGGTTGATCTTTTACTATAATAGATAGGCTTGTTTGATCGTCGAGCACTGCACCAGAAATTGTAGTCTGCTAGAAGAGTCAAGGAAAACTCGAGAGCTATCAAGGCAGAATCGTAGTCTGCAAAATAGTAGATCTCAGAGTTCTTCGACTGTTAGGAGAGACGAGGAAGGATCGTAATGTGTCAAGAAGAACTTCCTCGGAGCCGTAGTCTTCTGAGGAAGTCATGTTCAGAATCATAGAGACAGCCTGTTTAAGAGCCGAACGAGCATCTGCCAAAGCCAAGTCAAGAATCGTAGACCACACTTAGATTCGTAGAGTCTACTGATAAAATAAGAAGCAGAGATCGTAGTCGAGCCAGATCAGATAAAGACAGCAAGCTTAAAGATATAATTAGTAGAGTATCAACATCTGATATTGGAGTCGTAGTGTCTGCAAAACAAACGTGAAGTCGTAGAGTGCGGAACTAGGACTTCAGCAGAGGTGCTCACAACACCAGGCAGAATCGTAGAGTAAACATGATTGTCAACAAATGAGCACTCCCAGAATATCCAAGGGATGAAGCCTTTGGTCTGAGCTACAAAGTTACACTCCACCTAAAGGAAACTAGAGTGCACTCAACGAATGTCATGCAAGCTAACAGAAGATCTAAGCACCAACCTAATCAGCATCCAGATTGAGTTGTAAAGCTATTCAAGATGAAGTCTTCTACAAGTAGATCAAAAGAAGACTTCAATAAAAGTGTCTGATTAAGGAAAGTCAGCAAGTGTAGTAGCTGTCAAGTGAACAGAAGACAATGATCTTGGGGTCAACCAGGATCATAGTGTTTGCCAAACAAAGCAAGAACTGATGTAGTCTACATAAAGATACTAGCCAGCTTCTGAAGAACAAGGCTAAAGTGATTAAACATGGGTTAGTCCATTGATGATAAATGAACGGGAGATCACAAGGAGAAAGCGAGCTGGGCATGTCACAAATCAGAGGTGTCTTTCTATTCAGAAGAGACCAGAACAAGGAGTCAAGTTATCAGTTCTTAAGATCAGTCTAAGGCAAATAGAAGTGTTGAAGCACTACAAAAATGAAGGAAGAGGTGTTCTATATTGAAGATCCAATAAACACTTCTTCAGGATCGTAGTGTTGTCTCAATTAGTTAATGAACAACATTCAACAAGACACACTACGATCATTTCCAAGAACATATGCATCAGAATCGTAGAGTTTGGTCATCTGAAGATTGAAGTATTGGCAACGGTTCAATTTGAAGACTGATATTTGAACATTTCTAGTTGAGAGCATCGATGCAAAAGGACAATCTCTGATGTTCTAATCGAGAAGTCAAAAAAAAGAAATAAAGACGACTACCTGCCTAGAAATGTGACAACTCAAAAGCGATAGATAAGGTAGCAGACTTCTAAGTCAGTACAATCATAAAGGAGCTGTCACATCATATCAAGCAGTCTACACCAAATAACTCGAGATCCATGAAATAATTCAAATAGCTTTCGACAGCTATATTCCAACGGGAAGATTGGGAAGGAGTATATATTAGCCAGAGCTTCAAAGATCAAGAGTTATTGAGTTGAAAGTTAGTTGAGTTGTTGGAATGCTATAGTGTTGACTCTATGAGTTCCACCAGAGCTAAGCAGAATAAGTCTCAGTGACAGTGAGACTACAAAGATGGAAGTAAAGTAGCTTTGAAAAAGGACCTGAACAGACTATAGCTTCACTCAACAAAGATGAGAATGCCACTGAAGATAGCAGCTAAGCTGAGAGCTGAGAAGGCCAAGAAGATAGCATTCAGAAAAGTGGCAGAGCACAAAGAAGATCCAGAAAGCCACTCTACGAATCACCATGAACCAAAAGTTGAAATAGAAAAAATGCAGAACCATGTCTGTAAACCATTCAAGAAGGGTTCAAGGAATGCTAAATACCAAACGAAGTCTACCAAAAGCTCAAATACTTAGCAAACCTAAATGGTGATGGTGCACACCTGACATCAGATAAAGATGAATAAAACATAATGAAGATTAACTGCACCAGAGAAGATGTGGTCCAGACTCTACACATAATGCAAAGAGGACCACGCGAAGCTGCTAAGTACATAAGATGTTCAAGCTTAAGATATCTTAGTAGCAGGGCACCAACAACAACAACTACACCAACAAGTAGCCAGGGCCTGAGGGTTCTTTGTCTGGAGGGACTAAATGAAGATCCAAGCTTGCTGGGCTTGTAGAGTTCTTAGTGAACTAAAGTTCCAATGCTGCTGGCCTTAAAGGAATCTTAGAGATTCAGGGTGTTGCTCTTCCTTAGTGGAATTCATGTTCTTTAAAGCAGAAGAGTGGATTAGGAGCTAGAGTCTCCGAACCACTTAAAATCCCTTGTGTCTTTTACATTTAGTTATTTAATTTCTGTCATTTACATTATGTACCTATCTGCTATAAATGCTATGTATGTATTAACTGCTTACAACTTAACTAACTCTACGAACAAGGTATGCATGTTCATGAATATATCAATGAAGGGGATCTTTTGTTTATTCTGATGTGCTTGAAAAGATTCTTATGTTTGTCATGTGCTAATTCTTATGTGAATATATATATATATATATATATATATATATATATATATGACAAAATTGAGATAAATTTCTACCGACAGTTTTGAAAAATGGGTAAGTGGGGGTCCATGTAATAAGCCAAATTTACAACAACTACATCATAAAAATACCCTCCATTTATCTCAATTTACTTGGCTTCTTAAAACACATTTTTAATAACATTCATCATTAATATTATAACTCACAATATTAACAACCAGATTATTCTCAGGAAAGAGGGGGCTTTCTGATAAGGATTTCTCCGTATTGGCGCGCAATTAGGTGACCAAACCCTTTTCCTCGACATAACTTTTTAGACATCTTCAATAATACAAATAATAATATGAATAAATTTGTCGTCTCATTTATTGATTTAATAATATAAAATATTTTGACATTAATTGAATTAATAACGTGAGATACTATGCAGCAATTATTATGGCAATAATTGAATAAAACGGAGTGACTTCTCACGTAAGCATCAATAATCAAAGATACTGTACAATACCTTGTGCTACTATGCAACCACACGTATTACTGTACTTTTATCACCGGGTATTTCAACAGTTAACAGTAAAACTTTTGTCGTTATTTTTATAAAGTTATTTCTATCATTTTCTAACTCCGATAGTAATTCTGTTGTGGGGTCCACCAATAATTGTGTCGTCGTACGAATATTCTCTGATAAAACGAATATTCCCCGACCAAACGAATATTTTACGACAACTTACTTTACAAAATTTGTAAATATTACCCACGACTATAACATCATATCAAATCCAGACCATAATATTCAAAAAGATATTTCGGGAAAATTTAATCTTTATTCATAAAAGTTGGGGTCTTATAGTTCAATCCTAGATCTCCGCCAGAATTCATGTTGCTAAGCTCTGATACCAAATGTGACTTTCATCCCTTTACTTGGATAACACCTCACATTGATACCTATCAGCTTGCCTATCATCCCTACACGGCGTCCCCTACGAAGAGTCTGGCTTCGGTACATCCCACATAAGGAATTCACCAGCAAGAGGCTCGGGGCTCTTTACTTATAGCTCTGATACCAAATGTGATACCCCCAAATTAGGTCCACACAACCCATTCTGAGTCTCCAGATATACGATACAGAATCCAAATATAAACTTCATTTATATAACTATTAAATTGTCGTGCAAAATACGATAACACATAAGCTGTGAGTTTTAATACAAATAACAAACTCACACTTCAAATTAATGATACTCTACATAAAGGTACAGTCGATAACTATTTTAGGAATTAAATTCTTTAGTAAATGCTCAAGAAATCCTTCATACATGGGAGGCCATGCATCTAAGTTATAATAGATATCATAGGACTTGAGCATTAACCTTGGTTGACCCAATAGATCCCAAAAGAGAACGAGAAGATTATTATCCTATTCTTTCCAATGGTGTGTATTTTTTACGCTTTCAAAGTAGGGTTCTCATCACCCAATTGTTGTTCACCAAAATTGTGACACCCCCAAATTCGGGTACTCCATTCCCATAGAATTTGGTGTTCACTATCCAAAACCATTACATCTAACTACCCATCATAAAGGATAAAGACATAATTTAGATAACTTAAACAATAATCTTTCCCATTAAAGGGTTACATCATCTTAAAAACAATCTCAGGTAATCTAACCTTAAATTTATTACATCAGTTTGCGGAATACATCATAAAATAAAACAAGTCTTTAACATAATTCATTAAAATAAAATTCTCATAAGTCTTCAGCACTTGGACAATTTGCCCTTTCCTTTGCTAGTAGATGGCTCATCGACTTTCTCTACTTTAGCTGCAGCGTTAAATGTAAGAGTGAGCAAACAAATGCTCACTGATATAGAGAGTAGTAATGATAACAATCATGAGAATGAACAACGAATGCTGAACAATAATGAACTTGTTCTACGAATCAAAAACAGAAAACAAGTTCAAACTTTAATATCTGAGGGTCTTATGACCACAAAGTATATATCTGGTATTTAGGTATTATTACCTCAACCTTAACAGTCATTAGACTATACAGACTCTTCTTAACGTACTTAGGGGGATCAACCTTTTGTACCATGTATCGTGCATAAACTTCTAAATGTTACACGTACAAAATCCCCTATATTAGGGTTGCTCGTCTCAGTTTGAATTTAGAATTTCCGCACTAAAGAAAGTTTAGTTTGGAACTAGCTTATCAGTTTATCTAGAATTTTAGAATACTATTCAATTATAGATTAATTTAATCAATCAGAGTTTGCTTACTACTTGAAGTTTTAATACAAGAATGTATAATTGAACAAGGCTATCAAAGTCAAAGATCGGATATCAACAATATATAATTAAATAAACATGATATACATGCAAAATGCTATATCCAAAAGAGTTAGAACAATCTCATTTAAATCGATGTAATAGAACAATATATGCTTTGAATAATAATATCAAGGTTTAGAAAAATAAAACTCGCTCGAGGTAACAAATTAGGTTACAAGAGCTTTTTCAATCGTCCATAAGGATAGAATCAATAGTCTTGCTTAATAAAATTTAGGAACTTGCATTCATTAACAAAAGAATGAAGTTAGAAAGCTTGCTAAATGTAAAGAGTAAGGTTTAGAAACTTGCTCAATTGTAAAGAGGTAAGGTTTAGAAACTTTCCTTGTATGTAAGCTACACAAGTATAAGATTCGCCAATTATCCTACATATATCATTGAAATTGCAACAACAATTAGTTGTATAAATATTAGCTTTAGGCTTTAAACCATCATTTAGGTCATAAGCCTAACCTAACATCTAACCATGTATATTAATATACTTAACGAATTTGAAATCTCATTACGATCTAACATAACTTAATCGTTCATCTCTAACTTTTGAAAACATCACATTTGATTTCATTTTATAACTTATTTAAATAATTATTTAAAATCTTTACACTTTGCATTATAACACATTACAATATGTTATTATAGTTTATATTATGTCTTAACATCATTAACATGCATGCTTTGCTAATATAAGTCCATTAATCCTAACCTACAAATAAACAAAACTCTCTTGCTGAAAGTCGAATCACAGTAGCAATTGCTATTTATCCAAGCTCAACCTTTAGTAGCAAATGCTACCGGTGCTCGCTCTTGAAACCTAGTGGCGTAGCTGTGAAATCCCAAATTTTATGGAATAAAAGTATTCAATTTTTCTATTTTGGTAAATAGTTAAATTGATAAAAGTTTAATATTAAGGGTGATATTTGAAAATTTTACAAAGTAAGCAAGTTATAAAATATTCGTTGTGTCGGGGAATATTCAATTGGTCGGGGAATATTCATTTTAACAGGGAATATTCGTACGGTGGCACAATCATTGGTGGACCCCATAACGGAAGTATTGTCTTAGTTGGAAAACGACAAAAATATCTTTTTATAAAAATAACGGCGAAAGTTTTACCGTTAAACTGTTGAACTACCCAAAGAATAAAGTACGATGTCTGGCGTGGTTGCATAGTAGCACACGGTATTGATTATTGATGCTTACGTAAGAAGTCACTCAGTTATACTCAATTATTGCTACAGTAATTGCTGCATCATATCTCTCATATTAATGATTCAATTATTATCACAGTATTATCTGTATAATATGTTATATTATTAAATCAATAATTGAGACGACAAAGTTATTCATATTATTATTTGCAATATTGACAACGTCTAGAAGTTCTGTCAAGGAGAGGTTTGGTCACCTAATTGCGCGCCAATAAGGAAAAATCCTTATCAGAAAGCCCCCTCTTTCCTGGAAACGACCTGGTTGTTAAATATTGTGAATTATAATATTAATGATGAATAAGTCCGTATTGATTAAAGATGAAATTGATAGTTCCATTGTGTTAGAATTATTAGTGTTAGTGAAAATCGACATTTATTTCGATAATAATTGATGTCTGGAGGTTATATTGACCAATCGAGTAATTAACCGGATAAATGAGCAATTAATTGCTATTGATTCACATGATTATAACTAAGTGTACTATTGATTCACATTCATTTATTATTAGGGGAGTTGGTGCAAGATTGATAATACTTGCATGACTAAGTTAAAAATGGAGGCATAGATGTGGGTACTATACTGTAATTTGTATTTTCACATATCTAGAACTATTGATTCATATGATTTACTATTGATTCACATGATTTACTATTAGGGGAGGTGGTGCATATTTGATAATACTTGCAAGACTAAATTAAAAATGTAGGAAAAGAGTAAGGTATTATACTATAATATTTTGAGCCTCAAATCGTACAATTATCGAAACTATATTTTCCTATAAATAGAAGCTCATTCTTTCATTATTTTTCACCAATTCACTAAAGCTATAGAGCAATTATTATAGAGAGAAATTATATAGAGAAAGAAGAAAAGAAGTCTGCTACCTCACTATTCCAGTATCCAGTTTTCTTCTGAGGTAAGGGGTATTATTTCTTTCGTATTCATGAAGAGAGCTATTTTTATTCCATTCCTTATTATTCTGTTGGAATAACCTGTATACGCGGACTATCGTATACATGGTAAAATTTTTATGTTATTCCATTCTTTATTTTATGTTGAATAACTCATTATGCCAAGTAATCGCATATATGGTGAAATTATTCTCATTATTTCATTCTTTATTATTACTGTTGGAATAACTTTTGTCTCTATGCGATCTATCGCATGCAGTGAATTTTATTATTATTCCATTCTTTATCATTCATTGGAATATCCTGTGCATGCGGATTCGCATGCATGACACAGTTCCGTTCTTTATTATTTTGTTGGAATATCACGTCTGCATGCGGATTACATACGACTTCGGTTCCATTCTTTATTATTCTATTGGAATAACTCATGCATGCGATTCTATCGCATGCATGGTGAATTCTTCTCATTATTCCATTCTTTATTATTACTGTTGGAATAACCTGTCTATATGGATTACCACATGCATGGTGAATGATCCTTCGTATTCATTCTTTATTAAATTGTGGAAATAATCCGTCTACGTGGATTACCGCATGGCGAATGAAAATCCATTTGCAGTTTCGTATATTCTATTATACTCGTATAAAATATCATTCCTTTTGTACTCATCATGAAATATCATTTTATTTGATATTTTTTTGTTACGAGTTACTATTCACGAGTTACTATTCACCCAGTTACTATTCACTCTAGTATTATTCACTCGGGTATTTGGGGCACTTTTCATATCGGAGTACTATTCACGAGTTACTATTCACCCAAATTACTATTCACCAGAATATTATTCACTCGGTATTTGGGGCACTTTTCATGTCGGGGTACTATTCACGAGGTACTATTCCTGAAGTACTATTCACGGGGTACTATTTACCCAAAAAATATATTTCTTTTATGTCCAAATTATTTTTGGTACATGAATATTATTCTTGAATTTTACTCCACAAAGCAGTATCATGTTGACAATTTGGATATTTTTGAACTCTGGATAAATTTAAAGTCTTTAATATTTATCTTTGACATCGTTTGATTAATGCTTATATCATTGTCATCATCCTAATGCTTATATTGTGATGAAAGTTATCTTTGGCTTACGTGCCTAGATGGACTGTTGATTATTAGTTTTACAGTTGTATATTTTTGGCTTACGTGTAAAGATGGACTGTTGATTATTGGTTTTATAGTTGTATATCTTTGGCTTACGTGCAAAGATGGACAGGTGTATGACATGATCATAACCACTGGTGATAATAACGAATATCCTTGGCCGTAGTGCAGGGATAATTCGATGATGTGATGGGCAAGATCATGACCATTAGTTAACAGTTGAATGTCTTTGGCCGTAGTGCACTGACAGGCAATTGATTGGTATGATCATGACCATTGGTTTTATAGTAGATTATCTTTGGCCCGTAGTGCAAAGATAGACAACTGATTGGTATGATCATTGTTATTACATTTGAATATCTTTAGCCTTTGGGGTAAGGATATTGAGTATATGTTCTATTAAGCCTTTGTGGCAAGGAGAAATTGTTGATTCACATTATTATGAATATGAATTGTGAATTTAACTAACATCTTTGGTGGTTCAGGTGAAGACAGGTGATGAAAGTTCTCTTTATCTTGGGTATAATAAAGAACTGTTAATGGGTATTACAGGGATAAAGTTGATGAAAAACTTTTTAAATCATAGAAGATAGTAGATATCATGCTCTACTTGACTTTTCTAATGGATTGCTTATTTCGCTGCAGTTGTTGATCTAAAACTTTTGTCTATTGTATATTATCAGTTGTTATACTGTTGAAGGCTAAGGATAATTTATTCTGCATTATCTTAGTCATAATATTTCTTACTGGGCTAGTTTAGCTCACCCTTTTCTTTCATTGTTCTCTTCAGGAAATGAGAATATAGGTGGGACTAGTCGGAGAATGGAGTGATGGTCCAAGATGGTGGTTATAGTAGTCCTCACTATTTTTATAAAATAGTGTGATAATAATTGTAATGAGGACTCCATTGAGTGTGGATATTGTCTAGAAGGCAATATTCGTGTTTAAACTCTCAGCTATGTTTTGTCGTATTTTGCACGACATTTGCATAATTAAGTTTGTATTTGATTTATGTAGTGTGTATCTGGCGACTCAAGATGGGTGATGTATACCTGTTTTGGTGGCGTCACAGTTGGTATGAAAGCATAGGGATATGTTCCCTGGCTAAGATGTGAGGCTAGAATTAGGAGGGGAGAGATGAGTAATTCCTTCGCTAGTATGACCTATCTAAGTTTATTTGTTATTTTATTGGTTGGTCAGAATATAGAGATAATATGTGGCATGTCAATTAACCCTTATTTTGAAACTATATTCTAGAATGATATCTGAAATACAGGAGATGAGAAATGGGAAAATCATGATAGAGAGGAAAAAACCGGGAAGGTACAATCCGAAAAGAAAGCAAGGTATTCTCATATATTCGAACTACCAGGTACCTAAATTTCGAGGGCGAAATTTCATAAGGAGAGGAGATTGTGAAATCCTGATTTTTATGGAATAAAAGTATTCAATTTTGGTAAATAGTTAAATTGATAAAAGTTTAAAGTTAAGGGTGATATTTGAAAATTTTGCAAAGTAAGCAAGTTATAAAATATTCGTTGTGTCGGGAAATATTCGATTGGTTGGGGAATATTCATTTTAACAGGGAATATTCGTACAATGGCACAATCATTGGTGGACCCCACAACGGAAGTATTGTCGTAGTTGGAAAACGACAAAAATATCTTTTTATAAAAATAACGGCGAAAGTTTTACCGTTAAACTGTTGAACTACCCGGTAGTAAAAGTACAGTAATACGCGTGGTTGCATAGTAGCACTACGGTATTGATTATTGATGCTTACGTAAAAGTCACTTTCGATTATACTTAATTATTGATACGATAATTACGCATCATATCTCTCATATTAATGATTCAATTATTGTCACAAAGATCATCATGATAATATGTTATATTATTAAATCAATAATTGAGACGACAAAGTTATTCATAATATTATTTTCAATATTGACAATGTCTAGAAGTTCTGTCAAGGAGAGGTTTGGTCACCTAATTGTGCGCCAATAAGGAGAAATCCTTCTCGGAAAAAATTGGGGGTGTCCAAATTTTACACTTAATGAAGATGAGTCTCGTCAAGTGCGAAGTTATTTTTTTAACCACAATTATGAGAATAAAATATAAAAAATAATAGAGCAAGTTTGAAAAAAAAACTATAAAAGGAAGTACATTTTTTTATTGAAAAAACACGGTAAACATTTTTTATTTAAAAAACACGGTAAACTGTTTACCGTGTTTTTTCAATAAAAAATGTACTTCCTTTTACAGTTTTTAGTTCAAACTTGCTCTACTATTTTTTATATTTTATTCTCATAATTGTGGTTAAAAAATAACATCTTGCCGACGATACTCTTGGCCATTAAGGTCACCGACCGCCCCCCAAACCCTATTGAAAGCCCCTCTTTCACGGGAATGACTTTGGTTGTTAAATATTGTGAATTATAATATTAATGATGAATAAGTTCGTGTTGATTAAATATGAAATTGATAGTTCTATTGTGTTGGAATTATTAGTGTTAGTGAAAATCGACTTTTATTTCGATAATAATTGATGTCTGGAGGTTATATTGACCAATCGGGTAATTAACCGGATAAATGAGTAATTAATTGCTATTGATTCACATGATTATAACTATTTGTTCACATGTGTGTACTATTGATTCACATTCATTTACTATTAGGGGAGTTGGTGCAAGATTGATAATACTTGCATGACTAAGTTAAAAATGGAGGTATAGATGGAGGTACTATACTGTAATTTATATTTGCACATATCTAGAACTATTGATTCACATGATTTACTATTAGGGGAGGTGGTGTATATTTGATAATACTTGCAAGACTAAATTAAAAATAAAGGAAAAGAGTAAGGTATTATACTATAATATTTCGAGCCTCAAAACGTACAATTATCGAAACTATATTTTCCTATAAATAGAAGCTCATTCCTTCATTATTTTTCACCAATTCACTAAAGCTATAGAGCAATTATTATAGAGAGAAATTATATAGAGAAAGAAGAAAAGAAGTCTGCTACCTCACTATTCCAGTATCTAGTTTTCTTCTGAGGTAAGGGGTATTATTTCTTTCGTATTCATGAAGAGAGCTATTTTTATTCCATTCCTTATTATTCTGTTGGAATAACCTGTATACGTGGACTATCGTATACATGGTGAAATTCTTATGTTATTCCATTTTTTATTTTTATGTTGGAATAACCTGTCTATGCGAAGTATCGCATACATGGTGAAATTCTTCTGTTATTTCATTCTTTATTATTCTGTTGGAATAACCTGTCTGTACGGTCTATCGCATGCCTGGTGAATTTCATTATTATTACATTCTTTATTATTTTGTTGGAATATCCTGTCTGTGCGGATTATGCATGACCTGGTTCCATTATTTATTATTCTGTTGGAATATCCTGTCTGTGCGGATTACACATGACCTGGTTCCATTCTTTATTATTCTATTGGAATAACCTGTCTGTGCGGTCTATCGCATGCATGGTGAATTCTTCTGTTATTCCATTCTTTATTATTCTGTTGGAATAACATGTCTATGTGGATTACCACATGCATGGTGAATGATCCTTCGTATTCATTCTTTATTAAATTGTGGAAATGATCTGTCTACGTGGATTATCGCATGGCGGATGAAAATCCATTTGAAGTTTCGTATATTCTATTATACTCGTATGAAATATCATTCCTTTTGTACTCGACATGAAATATCATTTTATTTGGTATTTTTCTGTTACAAGTTACTATTCACGGGTTATTATTCACCCGATTACTATTCACTCTAGTATTATTCACTCGGGTATTCGGGGCACTTTTCATGCCAGAGTACTATTCACGAGTTACTATTCACCCAAATTACTATTCACCAGAATATTATTCACTCGGGTATTTGGGGCACTTTTCATGTCGGGGTACTATTCACGAGGTACTATTCCTGAAGTATTATTCACAGGGTACTATTCACGGGGTACTATTTACCCAAAAAATAGATTTCTTTTCTGTCCAAATTATTTTTGGTACATAAATATTATTCTTGAATTTTACTCCACAAAGCAGTATCATGTTGACAATTTGGATATTTATGAACTCTGGATAAATTTAAAGTCTTTAATATTTATCCTTGACATCGTTTGATTAATGCTTATATCATTGTCATCATCCTCATGCTTATATTTTGATGAAAAGTCATCTTTGGCTTACGTGCATAGATGGACTGTTGATTATTAGTTTTACAGTTGTATATTTTTGGCTTACGTTCAAAGATGGACTGTTGATTATTGGTTTTATAGTTGTATATCTTTGGCTTACGTGCAAAGATGGGCGGTGTATATATGATTATAACCATCGGTTATAATAACGAAATATCCTTGGTAGTAGTCGAGGGATAATTCGATGATGTGATGGGCAAGATCATGACCATTAGTTAACAGTTGAATGTCTTTGGTAGTAGTGCAGCATCGACAGTAATTGATTGGTATGATCATGACCATTGGTTTTATAATAGATTATCTTTGGCCCGTAGTGCAAAGATAGACAACTGATTGGTATGATCATTGTTATTACATTTGAATATCTTTAGCCTTTGGGGTAAGGATATTGAGTATATGTTCTATTAAGCCTTTGTGGCAAGGAGAAATTGTTGATTCACATTATTATGAATATGAATTGTGAATTTAACTAACATCTTTGGTGGTTCAGGTGAAGACAGGTGATGAAAGTTCTCTTTATCTTGGGTATAATAAAGAACTGTTAATGGGTATTACAGGGATAAAGTTGATGAAAAACTTTTTAAATCATAAAAGATAGTAGATATCATGCTCTACTTGACTCTTCTAATGGATTGCTTATTCCGCTGCAGTTGTTGATCTAAAACTTGTTGTCTATCGTATTCTATCAGTTGTTATACTGTTGAAGGCTAAGGATAATTTATTCTACATTATCTTAGTCATAATATTTCTTACTCGGCTAGTTTAGCTCACCCTTTTCTTTCATTGTTCTCTTCAGGAAATGAGAATATAGTTGGGACTAGTCGGGGAATGGAGTGATGGTCCAAGATGGTGGTTATAGTAGTCCTCACTATTTTTATAAAATAGTGTGATAATAATTGTAATGAGGACTCCATTGAGTGTGGATAATGTCTAGAAGGCAATATTCGTGTTTAAACTCTCAGCTATATTTTGTTGTATGTTGCACGACATTTGCATATTTAAGTTTGTATTTGATTTATGTAGTATGTATCTGGCGACTCAAGATGGGTGATGTATACTGTTTGTTGGGGGCGCGACAAGAGTCAAATATATTTTACGCTTACGGCTATAACAAGCAGTAGCGCTTCTTACGCGTAAAACTTAAACCGTAGTAGCTACTTACTGCATAGTAGTCACCAAAACTCTCCCAATTTCCACAGAATTACATGAAACCTAGCAACTAAACCTTGTAATAACATAGTTACACATGTTATCCTTCATTCTATATACAAAAGCATTACATATACACAATTTTAAGGAATCAAAACCATAGTTTTCCAAATTTCTTCAATTTTGACACTTTTAGCGAATTCGATCGCCACAAACTCGTTTCTTAACCAATTGACATGATTTAAACTACGCCGCTTTTTTTTTCTTCACATACTAACACAATCCAACCTCAATTTTCAAATTATCATACATATTAAACATGAAATTTTATACTTTATTAAGCCATTTTTCATAAACATACACTGTTATTTTCATTTTCTTCCTACAACCAATTTCATGCCTTTAATCATCAAATAACACTTACGTATGATAAATAACAGATTATAAACCATAGATACATATATGTGTATCAATCTAACACCACTATCAATAGAAATTTCAATAAAACAAGAGTTAAAAATTAGAATTGGTTATACCTTATTCTTTGATTGTTGGCTAGGAAAAGATGATAGAAAGCCTTCCCAAAACCCTCCTTTTCCAACTCTCAATATCACTGAGTTTTTTCTCTCTTCTTCCAAGCTTTCCCTCAAAACTCTGCTCTTAAGCCTTAGGAGAAAATAAGCGTAGAAAATAAACTGGCCTCCCTCACCCCCACGTACTTATCAGTTAAAAAAATAAAAAGACGTTAGTTGAATAAGCCAAAGGCCACAAGGCCTTGTTTGGCTACCACTTAATCCCCTAAACTAAATTATTTTTATATTATTCTTATTATATAGTTTCATGTGTCACACCTTAATTTAGTTAATTTAAATAACTTTAGTTTAGTTAATTTAAATAACTTATAATAATAATAAAAAATCTTATTATCATTATACTTATAATTAATAAATAATTATATATCTAATTTAATTAATAAATTAGAAACATCACTTTATTTAATTTATTTATTTCCTTTAAATTAAATAATTCATTTAATTTAATTATTTTCTTAAATATAAGCAATTGATTTAATTAAATTATTTCCTTAAATTAAATCCTTGATTATCATTACTCAATTTAATTAACATTAATTAATTTAGTTACTAATTAAATTAATTCACCACAATTCATCAATTATTTATTTTCCTTAATAAATAAATTATTTAAAATATTTATTTAATTCAATAAATATTTAAATTAAATTATAAATTTCTCGATCGTTACAAAAATCAATTATTAAGTGACGTATATAATACGACACACACATCTTAAGTCCTTAATACAATTATATATTGTCATGCTGTTTTATAATGTATTGAGAAACTTCCACAGTCACAGACCATCACTATACTCCCATGTTATCCCCGCTCGACCCAGCTACACTTTTATTACCTAAAAGGAATTATGAATCAAAAAGGGTGAGTACAAATAGCTCAGTAAAGAATATTATGACTAAGATAATGTAGAAAAAATTATCCTTAATCCTGAATAGGGAAAAATCTGATAGAATATAATAGACAACAAGTTTTAGATCAATAACTGCAGCGGAACAACAATCCATTAGAAGAATCAAATAGAACATAATGTCTACTATCTCCTCCAAATTAAAAGTTCATCATTAATATTTCATCTATGTAATACCCATTAACAGTTCTTTGTTGTACCCAAGACAAAGAGAACCTTCATCACATGTCTTCACCTTAGAGGAGATTGGATACTGCAATAGTGTAGTAGCAGAATACTCTTCTTCTTTCTCTCTTATTCTCTCTATAGTTTCTCTTGTGAGTCTTAGTGAATTCATAAGAAATAATGAAGGAATAAACTTCTATTTATAGGAGAATGGACTAAATAGTAACTGATTCACGGACGGTCCATATTGATTTACTATTAAAACCATAACCAATGGTCCATATTGATTTACTATTAAAACCACACATGACGTTCCATATTGATTTACTATTAAAATCACAACCAACGGTCCATATTGATTTACTATTAAAACCACAACCGACGGTCCGAAAAATTAGTACATCTCCCCATGGAATAATAAGTCAAACTTGCAACAAACGCCTCATGACAAACCCCACTATTTATATCAAAAGTTGAATAAATATTTACCACAAATCACTTATCTTTAATAATTTTTTTTTAATATTTCAACAATTATTCATCATTTATATTATAACTCACAATATTAATAACCAGATCGTTCCCAGGAAAGTGGGGGCTTTTCGATAAAAATTTCTTCTTACTGGCGCGCAATTAAATAACCAAACCCCTTTCCTCGACAGAACTTTCTAGACATTGTCAATAATGCAAATAATAATATAAATAACTGTGTCGTCTTAATTATTGTTTTAATAATATAAAATATTATGCAGATGATACCGTGACAATAACTAAATCAATAATATGAGATACTATGCAACAACTAATGTAGCAATTATTGAATGAAACTAAGTGACTTCTTATGTAAGCATCAATAATTAGAGATACTGTGCAATATTGTGTGCTACTGTGCAACAACGCGTATTACTGTTCTTTTATCACCGGTATTTCAACAGTTTAACGGTAAAAGTTTTGCTGTTATTTTTTATAAAAAGGTTATTTCTATCGCTTTTTAAATCGACAATTATTCTGTTATTTGGTCCACCAATGATTGCGTTGTCATACTAATATTCCCCGAAAAAAAAATATTCCCCAACACAACGAATATTTTATGACAACTTGCTTACTTTGTAAAATTTTCACATATCACCCTTAACTTTAACCTTTTATCAATTTAACCATTTACTAAATAGAATAATAATTATAAGAAAATTGAATAGTTTCATTTCATAAAATTTGGGGTCTTACATTTGTGCTCTAGGAAGGAAATTGCTAGGAAGTTTCCTAGTAATGGAGAAGTGACTATTTTGCCCCAAGAGAAATTTGGTAATGACCATGGCGTCCTTGAAGAAAATTTCTATGAAATTTTCTAATTATAGTTAGATGATAATTTTGTCCTTAAAGAAAATTGATTATGACCAATGTGTCCTATAAGGAAATTTCTAGGAAATTTTCTTGAGATGACTTAAAGACCATCTTGCCCTTCCCTGGTAATGGTTAAAGACCATTTTGCCCCTGGTCTTGAATTCCTATAAAGTTGGAAAACCTTAGGGGTGAAAACCTAATATTTGAAATCTAAGAAAATATCTTATGGAATATGCTAAGGAATAAAGAATATTCTGAGAATATGTTAAGAATATTCTAGGGGGTGATTTGCATGCTTTTAAAGACGAAGGGGAAGACTAGAGAAGACTTAAGTTGGGTGACCAACTTATAAGAAATTGAAAGTAGTTTTTATATAAGCACATGTGGGTTATTTTTTTTTTACTTTAGTTGTTCACCAACTATCCTTGTGTGTCATCTTTTCGTTTGGCCACCTACTTTAACCAAGTTTACAAGAAAAATGGAGAAAAGTCAAACTTGAAATTCGGAGATGAATTTGAAGAAACGGATGTGCCCATGACGTTGGGAGCATCAAATTTAGTAGGAATCAATAGTCAAAGACAATATTAAATATAAAAAATGAGAAAGTAAAAGTGGATCCCAAAAGATAGATATCAGCTGGATTTCTAGCACATGGGTGCCACCTAACCCCCCCTTATCTTATATACTCTCTCTCTCCTAAATGATTTTAACTAAATGGAAAGAGAAAAAAAATAAAAATAAAAGCATTCTCTCTCATTTCTCTCAAACACCCGACCAAGAAAAGGAAAGGAGAGAGAGGAGGTCAACCATGGTGGAGCAAAAAAGAGAGAGGTAGCCATGGAAGGAAAAAAAGGGAAGAGGAAATCAAGAGGATAAAACACAAAAGGTATAAAATCCTAACTAATTTATGTGTTTCATTTTTGGTTGTTTTGAACCATGAAATTTATGATCTTGAACCCTAGAGTATTAGATCTACATTTTTTATGGTGTTTCATGCTTAGATCTAATCATTTCATGTGTTAAAAAGTTTGAAAACCAAATATGCACAAAAACTAATTTTTGACCATAAAAACCCTAAAAATCAGCCCACTTTGAGTCTTTACCATTTGAAATCTACAAATTATTTTTGCGATCCGTCAAAGTGGTATGTTAGATACATGAGTTATCTATTAAACCCAAGTGTTAGAACTCAAAAATATTAAACGAGCAAGCCGTAGCATGTTTTTTCCCATAACTGTCCAAACAACAACAAAAATCTGGAAAATAGAAAAGTTTTATGGCATGTTTCTTGTAGGGCCGCTGTTTCGTCCACTTTTTGTTCTTTAAAAATTCTAGAAGCATTTGGACTGATAATATGATGAGTTATGAAGGTCCTGTCTAAAGATGGCTATTTTTGGATGTGTAGAATGAAAGTTATGGATTTTACAAGAAAATACTATTTTAAAGCTGAACTTGAATAACTTTGTGTGGTTAACTCTAAAAATTGTGAAATTTTTACAGGAAGTAGATGTATATGATAAGAACATACCCTGCAAGTTTCAGAATTTATGGACAAAATTTTGATTTATGAAAAATGGTGCAATATTCGGTTGTTTTGGACTAATTAAAAATAATATATGAATTTTAAAAATTCCAAGAAAAATATATGTTCATAAGGGAACTATAATCTTTCAAATCCCAGAAAAGGAAAATTAGTGGATGTAAAATCCCAAATTTTACGAATAAAGATTTAAATTTCTCGAATTTTTTTTTTTTTAATATTATGGTGTGGATTTAATATAATGTTATAGTTGTGGGTAATATTTATAAATTTTGCAAAGTATGCAAGTTGTTATATTCCATTGGTCGGGGAATATTCTTTGTGTAGGGGAATATTCGTACGACGGCACAATCATTGGTGGACCCCACAACGAATTTATTGTTGGATTGAGAAAACAACAAAATTATTTTTATGAAAATAACGGTGGAAGTTTTACCGTTAATACTGTTGAAACACTCGGTGTTAAAAGTACAGTAATATGCGTGGTTGCATAGTAGCACACGGTATTGATTATTGACGCTTACGTGATAAGTCACTCAGTTTTGTTTTATTGATATTATTAATGTAATAAAACAGAAAAGCTTTTTATATAAAACAAAAATAAAGTTATTCTATAAATAGAATATATTATATTCTATTATGCATAGTGTTTTGCATAGTAAAATCTTTTATATAAAATGAATACTTTTATAAAGTTATTCTATAAATAGAATATATTATATTTTATTATGCATAGTATTGCATAAAGCTTGCAGATCTTGTTTTTGCATAGTAAAATCTTTTTATATAAAAACAGAATACTTTTATAAAGTTATTCATTTTATTAGATTATAAATAGAATATATTATATTTTATTTAAAAGATTTTGCTTTAAATCTCCTAAATCACGATTAAAAGTAAATCAATTTGGACCGTTAATGAATTAGTTACTTACTATGCAGGTCCATTCTTCTATAAATGAAGCTCATTCCTTCATTATTTCTTACTTAATTCACTTTGAAACTCTAGAGAGAGAAACTATAAAGAGAATTCTTCTTCTATAATCTTGAGCGTATTTCTTTGGAGTTTAAGAAAGCTTTGAGCATAGTGCAAGTTTTCTTCGAGTATATCCTCGCCCTACCAGTCGAAGTACTCTTCTTTCAAAGGTAAGGGATATTATTTGTTGTACCGTAAGCGGTATTATTTTTTTTTCATATTCATTAAGAGAACTTCTGTTATTCCATTCTTTATTATTCTATTCAATAACTTTGTATCGCTGATTCACCTTATACTTGGTGAAATTCTTCTGTTATTCTATTATTTATTATTCTGCTGGAATAACCTATCTATGCGAAGTACCGCATACATGGTGAAATTCGGTTGTTATTCCAATCTTTATTATTCTGTTGGAATATCACATGTCACATGCGTTTTCTGGACCGGGTTCCGCCTCTTTATTATTCTTTTGAAATATCCCGTCACTGCGTTTTCTGCCGAACACAGTTCCGTTATTTATTATTACGTTGGAATAACCTGCCATACATCACAATACCGCATGCATGCATGGTGATTTCATTGTTATTCCATTCTTTATTATTCATTTGAAACATCCTGTCGATCACAATTTACTTGGCACTGGTTTCATTATTTATTATTACGTCGGAATAACTTGTTTATGTGACGTCTGCATCGCATGCATGGTGATTTATGTTGTTATTCCATTCTTTATTATTCATTGGGAATAACTTTCATGCATGCGATCTATCGCATACGCGTGGGTGAATCCTTCAGTTATTCCATTCTTTATTATTCTGTCGGAATAATAAAGAATGATTGGTGAATGATTACCACATGCATGGTGAATGATTCTTTGTATTCATTCCTTATTAAATTGTGGAAATGATCTGTATACGTGGATTACCGCATGGCGAGCGAAAATCCATTTGCAGTTTCATATATTCTATTATACTCAGTTGGTTAAAGTTTTGACTTCTATACTCCATGAAATTAGTGGAATATCCTTGATATTTGCGCTTCATCCATTATCTTTTCATGGAAATATTCTTCTGAGCATTCTTGAATTTTACTCTACAAAGCAATATCATGTTGACAATTTGGACGTTATTAGTTTTTGGATAATTTAATTCTTGAACTTGTTTTATTGAATTCTTATATCATTGTCATCGTCCTCATGTTTATATTTTATTGAAAGTCATCTGTGGCCTGTAGTGCATAGATGAACTTGGTATGATTATGACTAGGGATTATTCGGTATAATCATGACCGTAATGTTACAAATGATGTGGAAAAAGTCCTCATTGGTCCGTAGTGCATTGATGGACAGTTTTTGGTATGATTATGGCTATGGATTCTCTTCGGCCAATGGTGCAAAGATGAATTGTTTTATGGCATGATCATGACCGTTGATGAAAACACAATTATCTTTGGCCCGTAGTGCATGGATAATTCATGGTCGTGATACTAAATAATATCCTTGGCCTGTAGTGCAAGGATGAATTGATGATGTGGATTATTTATTAAGCTGAGTCCCAACGATAAAAGTGATGAAAACCTTTTAAATCATAAAAGATAGTAGATTTTATTCTCTACTTGACTCTTTTAATGGATTGCTTGTTCCGCTGCAGTTAAACTTGATGTCTATTATATTTTATCAATTTAACATTGTTGAAGACTAATGATAATTTATTCTGCATTATCTTAGTCATAATATTTCTTACTGGGCTAGTTGAGCTCACCCTTTCTTTCACTGTTCTCTTTAGGAAATGAGAACGTAGCCGGGACTAGTCGGAGAATGGAGTGATGGTCCAGATGATAGTATTAGTAGTCCTCACTATTCTGTTAAATAGTGTGACAATAAATGTATTGAGGACTCCTTTGAGTGTGGATATTGTCTAGATGACAATATTCTTATTAAAACTCTTAATTTATGTTATGTCGTATTTTACACGACTGTTGTATAATTAAGTTATATTTGTATTCTGTACCATGTATTTGGCGACTCAGAATAGGCGATGTATACCTATTTTTGGGGGCGTCACAGTGGAACCATTTTGGTATTTTTCAAATAAATGGTTAAGTTATGAATAAATGAGAATAATAAGTTATGTGATGTTATAAATGACAAAAATGTAATTTTATGGCTTAAAAATCATAAATATGATGTAATCAGATTTTTGGAGGGTAGTTTGGTCATTTTTGATAAGATGAGATATTTATGGCATTTTATAATCATTACATAAATGAATTAGTAAAGGGTAAACAATTAAAATTAATTGTTTATAAGTTTAATAAATGATTAAAATGTTATTAAAAAATTATAATATTATATTAAGATATTATTATGTAATTAATAATATTTATATTAAAATATTATTGAATGATTAATAATATTAGATTAAAGTTAAATTAAAATATTATTAAATGATTATTAATATTAGATTAAATTTAAATTAAAATATTATTAAGTGATTAATAATATTAGATAATGATTAAAATATTATTAAATGATGAATAATATTAGATGATTAAAAAATTATTAAAGGATTAATAATATTTGTAAATGATTAAGATTATTATTAAAAGGTTAATAATAATTGCAAGTGAATAAAATAATATTAAATGATTAATACTATTATTAAGTGATTAAAATATTATTAAAAAATTAATAATATTTGAAAATGATTAAGATGTGGGTAAGTGATTAAAATATTATTAAAAGGTTAATAATATTTGTAAACGATTAAGATATTATCAAGTGATTATTCAGAATGAATGAAATATTATTAAGTGATTAATAATATTAGACATAAGTTTTAAGATGACGATTGAGTGATAGTAATGATAGTGAGATAATGAATTATTGATTATGTGACTAAATGTTAGCTAAATTATTAATGAAGTAATAATATTATGAGGCATGATATGTTATACTGATTGAAAGATCAATCTTATAAAGGATATGTCTTTCATAAGAGATTAAATTAGACTGCTTAGAGGTAATCGACGGTCAAGACATGTTTCCTAACTCAAACTCGAGTTATTATGTTTCAAGCGTGCTAGTGGATTAATTATTGTCAATTATTCCACATCTATGATTTTTAAGTCGCACTTAGTGCATGTTGCATATGTTTATCGGGTATGAAAAGCTGATCACCTTGATTACCATAAGGTTCAATTAAATTTTTTTATGGTCACTGTTGACCACTCAACATAATTATTCAGTTATTGAAGTTTTGATTCAGCTCTTTCACCATTATATTATATTTTAAAACTTGAAAGCTTATTCCTTTTCAATCATAATACATCCTTCTTATATTTAAACTTGCTCGGCAAAGTAGTTGCTCACACTTGCTATATCATGATAACATTTTCAGATTAAAATGAAGGTTCGAAGGAAGACAGAGACAAGGATAAATTCTAAGAGTAGGTTGTTATGCCCATTTAACTATTATATATGTTGTTTGATGTGAATAAATTATGTAAACCTTTTTAGATTACAAAGGTATGTATGTAAGTTAAGGTTAAAAACCTTGGAAAATGATGTAGAATTATTTGAAAATGAACAATGTATGTATGAATATTCCGTAATAGTTATGGAATAGGTATAAAGAGAATGCATCGTGACGCACCAGGTCCTTGGTTTAAGGGATCCGGATTTGGGGACGCTACAACTTAGATGTATCTTGCACAACATCTATGTTCTGCTTGAGGTAGTAATTCTTGAATAGCAGGCATAAAACCCTATGAAAATATGCAGGAAATTTTTGTTAGTATAATGACATAAATGTGTAATACAAATAAAACTTCAGATGTAATAAAAATAAAACTGCACCTCTTGCAAATAACAACTCACCTCTACCATATGTCTTTAGAAAACAATCATCAAGTCCAATAATAGGCTTACATCCCTCTAACAAGTTCCTTTTCACATCATCAAAACAAATATACATCATTTGAAACCTTTTTGTTTTTCTACTTAGTTATTAAATTTTTTTATTGATAAAGAAAGAATGTTTGATTTGATTTAAGTTTAATTGATGAAGGCTGGATTCAAATTTTATTTTATTTATCTAGATTAATTAAATAAATTTATTTAGTCTTGACTAAATGTTTTAACTGCTTTTGATTTTATTAATTTTTGCTTCACTTTATTAATTTTTTGTCACTTTAAAAATAAATATTTTTAAAAATACATCAGCAGTAATATCCTACGTGTCCTAACCATGTCATTAATCATCGAAGTAGAAAAGATCAATAGTTTAAGGTAATAATTTATATTTAAACCAAGAAAATAATTGCCATCTGTTATAACACCAAAATTTATCACCAAAAACACAACAAAATTGAACTGGGCTTACACGTAAATATTAAAAAAACATACATATTTCTTAATAAAAACTAAGCATTTCAAAACCTTATAACTGTAACATTATTGATGAAAAGTAAATAATCCTAACATCTTTACCACCCATAAATCTACTAAAATCATTTTCAATTAAACCTAAACACCCTTTTATTGGGTTTTTTCTTGCTAGGAGTAAATGAAGGTTGAGAAAATGAACATGGTTGAGAAGCAGTCTACATTTGTGGCCCCCTTTTTTAGACTCTACCTTGACTGAAAATTGCCCCTCTTCGCATTTGATTGTGAGCTAGCTTTTGGATACATATCCCTTTTATCCAATGAGGAGGTTCCCTCACTTGGTTGTGAACTCATTTGTATATGCAAGTTAATCAATAAAATGGTCAAAATAAAAAGAAATTTAACATAACTGAAACTACTACGAATAAATTCAACTTAATTTCTAAAAACTAAAATTAAATTAATTTTTTCCCACTAATTGATTTTGGAGGTATGACACCCCCAAATCCGGGTACTTAAATTCCATGGGATTTGGTGTTCAATGTACAAATATCATCTATCTATCTACCCATAATAAATGCAAACCATGCAATAGATAGAAATAAATCCTCCCCTTATGGGGTTACACCATCTAAATAATAAATACAATCCCAGGTCAAACTAACCTTAAACATCTGTGCGGAAACGTAAACAAATAATATGTCTTAAACAACATCAAGTCTTGACAATAAAATTCTTAAAATTAAATAACAAGTCTTCATCACTTATTAACTTTGCCCTTGCCTTTGCTAGTAGATGGCTCGTCGGACCTTTCGTTCTTAACTGCAATGTTATTATTACGCAATAGTGAGCACGATTGCCCACAAGTATAATAATATAACAATAAAATAATAACATGTGAGTGAATCAAAAATTTCTGTAACAAGAAAACTCGGCTTTTGAATCAGCAATGAATGACAAGAATCAAAAGAACTTCTGAGGGTCATAAGACCTTGAACTATGTCCTAGGTTGTCAAGTGTCTATACTTGAAACCTTTAACAGACATAAGACTATGGACTCTTCTTCTCGTACTTAGGGGGATTAGCCCTTAGTACCATACTGTGCACAATATTTTAATGCTAATGCGTAAGTAATCCCCTATACAGGGTTGTTCATCTCAGTTTAACATTAAAGTCCGCACCAAAGGAATTTTGGTTAGGAAAATTCAACAAGGGTTCTGAAATTTAGAACGTTCATCAACTATGGACTAGTCGAATCAAAAAGGGTTCGCCAGTCTAACAAAGTTCAACAATAACTGATATTTAAATTGAATAAAAATTTTGAGAGATATACAATAGAATAAGTATTGTATAACAGAATCATACTTTGAAAAGATTAATAATCTTTAATATAACAAATTGAACTTGATCAATAATAACGAGAATTTGCTCAATGTATGTTCATAAACTTGAATAACAATAACAAGTACGGTTAGGAAACTTACCTCGTGCATAGGTTACACGTTAACTATACACGTTCCTCGATTTAATCCTACATACCATTTACAATACCAGTTAATTATAATGTAACTAGTCATCACAAGTTCATTCTTTTTGTTTAAACTCCCACTATGACTATACTTAGTTAAATTACCACACTTGTTTTCACATAATATTACACTACACGAACAATAAGCTAACTATGCGTTCAACAATTTAATTAAACATGTAATTTACCTTATTGACATGTTAAGGATCTATTTAATTACTACATTATATGACTAACACATTTTTATGTGCATTAGATTAGGTTACAATTACAGTCCCTAAAATAAAACCACTAAAATGTTCATTCTTGGAAAAACTGCAGAGTGGTACGTCGTGGCCACCATCAAGCTAATCTCATACAAGTGCTACGACCAACAACTTCTTGGCTCGGTCAAAGCGTTGCGGCGTATTCGTCTTCAAGTAATTGTCTTCGTTTGCTAATTAAATGACGTAAATGTGGCATGAACAGAACTGTAATTGCAATTCACGAAAAATTGCAGAACATGGCCAAAATACCCAATTAATTTATTCTCAAGTATACCTAGACACTGTAATACACATATAACTACTACCCAACCCTTCTAGCATGATTTTAACAAGTTAAAACATACATTATCCATAATCAAATCATGTAACTTCACGTTCTTGGTTGTTTTGAAAGTTTTTAAAGATAAAACATAAAAATTGACACTACGATTTTGTTATAACACCAAATCTGTCCATTCAAAGTTTGATTTCTTTGTTTTGATGTGTGACAACATAATCTACCGTTAAATTTCAAGTTAAACAATAATTCGTAGTATACCAATTCCCATAAGGGCCATACATATGAAACTTATACTCAGTAACTTCACAAATCTAATTACAATATATTTGTATGCAATTGATGTTATGAAAACATACCAAGATGATAGGTAACATGTTATGATAACATATTATCATATATATAGACACAGTTATTGCTCTTAACAATTATAGAGACTTGAACAGAGACTTGAAAGATATTTTTCATGAAAACTTTAATAACGTAAATAAAAACTTGAATTTAAGGGTTTACCCTTGATTACTCTGCTTGGATTACACAAGGATGATAACAACCTCTAATTTTTCCACAATTCTGCTCCTTTAATCTCACCAATTCTCAATTTTTCACTATGAATTGTTTTGCCAGACTTACAAAAAATAAAGGAAGGCGTAAATTACTGACGCTGTTGTGGCCAGTTAATCCAATTCGTGGGTTAACTGCCCAACTCCCTTTAGGGCCTCGTTTGGCTAACCTTATAAAGGCTCATTTCCATTTAATTTAATTAACCTCTTATAATATAGTTTAATCATGTCACATCCAATTACACAATAAATTAAATATCTTATTTCATTTAATTTAAATAAAATATAATAATTTCTCATTAATTCACGTGGCCACGTAATTAAATTTCTCATTTATTAATTATGTCAATTCAATAAATCTCTAATTAATTAAAAATAATATTATGCTTATTAAATAACTAGTTAAATCAAATAAGCTTAATTAAATACATACTTTAAATAATAAATTCCCCAAATTAATTTAATCAATATAACACATATAATTAAATTAATCTACCACAATTCATCAATTAATTATTTAATCTAATAATTAAATCATAAAAAATATTTATTTAATTCAATAAATATTAAAATTAAATTAAAAAATCTCATTTGTCACATCTTTCCCCCCTTAAAATTATTTTGTCCTCAGAATCACGACTCAATCAATTCGTCCTGTTACATTCTCCCTTTCTTACAAAGATTCTGTCCCCAGAATCGCTTACACACAATTTACGTAAATAATTGAGGATAATTCTCCATTATATGTTTTTCGAGTTCCCACGTAGCTTCTTCAGCATTGTGGTTTCTCCAGATTACCTTAACAGAAGGTATTACTTTATTTCTGAGTACTTGCTCTTTCCTGTCAACAATCTGTATAGGAACTTCTTCATAGGACAAATCTTTCTCAAATTGTAGGGGTTCATATTCAATTACATGTTTGTAATCGGGTTTGTAGGGTCGTAAGACAGAGACATGGAGAACATTATGGATATGCTCTAAAGATAGGGGTAAGGCTATCTCATAGGCAACTGCACCAATTCTTCGCAACACTTCAAAGGGTCCAATGAACCTCGAACTCAGTTTTCCTTTCTTATCGAATCTGATCTTTCCCTTCTAGGGAGATACTTTCAAGAATACAAAGCTACCCGATTTGAACTCAACATTCTTATGGTGTAGATCGACGTACTTCCTCTATCTATCCTGAGCTGTTACTAGTCTTATTCGGATTAGTTTGACTATCTCTGCTATTTGTTGTACCAACTTTGGTCCCAATAACTGTCTCTCACCAACTTCATCCCAGTAAAGTGGAGTTCTGCACTTTCTGTCGTACACCGCTTCGTAAGGTGGCATGCCAATACTAGCATGGTAACTGTTGTTGTAACTAAATTCAACGAGCGATAAGTGATCATCCCAATTTCCTTTAAAATCCATGATGCACGATCTCAACATATCCTCCAGTGTTTGAATCGTTCTTTCGCTCTGCCCATCTGTCTGAGGGTGGTATGCCATACTCATTCTCAATTGCATTCCCATGCACTCCTGTAGTCGCTTCTAGAAGTTCGATGTAAGGCGTGGATCCCTATCTGAGATAATTGACACCAGAACTTCGTGCCTCAAAACAATCTCTTTCACATATAACCTTACCAACTGATCTAAGTTGAATCTGATTTTGATTGGAAGGAAGTGTGTGAATTTCGTCAATCGGTCAACAATAACCCGTACTGCGTCATAGCCTTTCTGAGTTATCGGTAGGCCAACCACGAAATCCATTGTAATATGTTCTCATTTCCATTCTGGGATCTCTAAAGGTTGTAGCAACCCACTCAGCCTCTGATGTTCTGCTTTCACTTTCTGACATGTTAGACACTTGGTAACATACTCTGCAACATCTCGTTTCAAATTCGGCCACCAGAAAACTTGTCCAAGATCTTGTTACATCTTAGTACTACCAGGGTGAATCGAATATCGTGAGCTATGAGCCTCATTCAAAATGTCTCCCTTAATCTCTGGCATTGGCGGTACCCAAATTCTGCTCTCAAATCTTAGTAGTCCATCGCTGTCTATTTTGAATCTCGGTTCTGTCCCTTCAGATATCTTCTTTTTCACTTTATCACATTCTTCGTCCTGAAGTTGAGCCTTCTTAATTTTATCCAGTAAAGTTATACCAGCTTGCATCTGGAACAACTTCTCTTCAATCTCCATAGGATACTTCACTTCAAATTCCATCTTTTCCATTGCTGAAATTAGCTCCTCCTGAGTGGTCAACATCATCAATTTCTCCCGACCCTTTCTACTTAAGGTGTCGAAAACCACATTTGCTTTGCTCGAATGGTATAAAATCTCGCAATCATAGTCCTTAATTAACTCTAGCCACCTTCTCTGGCGCATATTCAAGTCCTTCTGTGTAAAAATATATTTCAGACTCTTGTGGTCTGTATATATTTCACACTTCTCCCCATAGAGATAGTGTCTCCAGATCTTCAAAGCAAATACCACCGCAGCTAATTCCAAGTCATGAGTCGGATACCGCTTCTCATAGTCCTTCAATTGCCGTGACGCATACGTAATGACCCTGCCATTTTGCATAAGTACACAACCAAGTCCTTTATACGATGCATCACTATAAACAACAAAATTTCCTATGTCATCCGGAAGAGATAACACAGGTGCCGAACTCAACCTCTTCTTAAGCTCTTGGAAACTTTCCTCACACTTCTCTGTCCAAACAAATTTCACCGTTTTCCTACTCAAATTAATTCGTCAACGGAGTCGCGATCTTGGAAAAGTCCTAAATTAATCTTCTATAATAACCTGTCAATCCAAGAAAACTTCTCACTTCTGACGGCGTCTTCGGCTGATCCCAATTAATCACAGCTTCGACTTTGGAGGGATCTACTGAAATTCCATCCTTATCAATCACATGTTCGAGAAATTGTACTCTTTCAATCCAGAATTCACATTTCAAAAATTTGGCATACAACTTCTCTCTTCTCAACACCTCTAACATTATTTTCAAATGCTCTACGTGCTCTTCCTTAGTTTTTGAGTATACCAAAATATCATCGATGAACACCACCATGAATTTATCCAACAACGGTTTAAACACCATGTTCATTAGGTCCATAAACGCTGCAGGAGCATTTTTTAGACCGAATGACATCACTAGAAATTCATAGTGACCATACCGAGTCCTAAATGCTGTCTTCGACACATCCTCTGGCCTCACCTTCAGTTGATGATAACCACTCCTTAAGTCTATCTTTGAAAAATATCTTGCTCCCTTCAATTGATCAAACAGATCGTCAATCCTTGGTAATGGATATTTATTCTTAATCATGACCTTATTTAGATCTCTGTAGTCAATACAAAGCCGCATCGTCCCATCCTTCTTCTTCACAAATAACACTGGCGCTCCCCACGGCGATACGCTCGGTTGGATATACTTCTTGTCCAGTAACTCTTGCAATTGTACCATCAATTCTTTCATCTCTACCGGGGCCATCCGATATGGTGCCTTCTATATTGGAGCCGTTCCTGGGGCTAAATCGATCACAAACTCAACCTCTCTGTCTGGCGAGAGTCCTGGTAGATCATCTGGAAATACATCTGTGAAGTCCCTCACTACTGGTATCTCCTCTATTTTCGGGTTCTCTTTACGACTGTTGACTATGTAAGCTAAATATCCTACACAGCCTTGTCTTAACAGCTTCCTGGCCTGCATCATCATCAGACAACTTTCTTGTCTAGGCGACTTGCTGCCATAAAACACCCTTTGACGGAGTCATAAGGTTAATACGCTTCTTTTGGTAATCAATTACAGCCTCGTAATTGAATAGCCAATCCATTCCCAAGATAACGTCAAATTCCCCAAGTTTGATAGGGATAAGGTCTACGTTAATAATTTTACCCTTAATATCCACCTTACAGTTCTTGTGTACATATTTAACAGGGGACACTTCTCTATTCGCAATTTCTATGTTCATGGGGTATTCTAACTCATCCTTAGGCAATTCTAAGTTTTTAGCAAAGTCATCGGATATAAATAAACAAGTAGAACCCGAATCAAATAATACATAAGCATTAACTTTATTGATCGGAATGATACCTGACACTACATCACGAGACTGCACTGCATCCTGCACTGTCATGTTGAATGTTCTGGCGGTCGGTCAGTTGGTTGCGGTTGGTCCTGTAATAGTCAGAGTGCTTCCACCACTATTTCCTCTATTCCCTCCTGATCCTGCCCATCCAAATCCTTTCTTAGGACAGTCTCTTGCCAGATGATCCTTTGAGCCACAAGTGAAGCAGGCACCCTTCTTTGGGTTAGGACAGTTAGGTGTTATGTGGCCTTCCTGACCACAATTATAGCATACTCGTTTTCCCTTCATACAAACTCCCATATGAACTTTCCCGCAGGTCGGGCACGCTTCGATTCTCCTTTTCTGACCTCCTTGCTGATTTTCAGTTGATGAGTTATCAGTCCACCTCCTCTTCTGATTGTTACTTCCCCCCGTGTTATTTCCACTAGCTTTGTTATTTCCTTCACTTTCACTCTTCTTCTTTTTCTGATCTTGGTTATACTTGTTTACCGCATCGCTTCCACCTTCGGCGAGTATAGACTTCTCTAGCACCCCAACAAAAGTGTTCAATTGAAATATTGACACTTTGCTATACAACCAGGGCTTCAGTCCCTGCTCAAATTGCCTTGACTTTCACTCGTCAGTATGCACTTGATATGTGGCAAACCTAGCTAACTCATTGAATCTTGCTACATAGTCTGATACAGACATGTTCCCCTGTTTCAACTCCAAAAACTGGACCTCCATTTGGTTCTGCGAGCTTGTCGAAAAATACATTTTGAAAAACATCTCCTTGAACCTCTCCCAAGTAATTACACCTTCTCCTCCACAGACCTTATTTGCTTGCTACCATTAACTGGCTTCGAATTTCAGCATGAACGTCGCGTAGGCGGTTTTCTGTTCCTCTCTTACTCTAGCGACATCAAAAACCTTTTCCATCTCCATAACCCAAGTCTGAGCTTCTATTTGGTTCATGGAGCCTTTAAACTCTGGCGGTCCTACCACCTTGAAATCCTTGAACGTTGTATTCGGTGGAGCTTGAGGTTGATTGTTAATTGCTCCAGCTAATAGGTCCACCAATTGCTGAACAGGGTTAGCATTGGTGTTGTCGTTGTTGTTTGTTGACCCTTCTTAGGCCAGTTGACGATTTGGTCGTCTTCTTGGCAGCATATTTCTATTAAGAATATACGCTTATTAGGTCTTTATTCAACCCCTTAAACATTTAAGGCTTAACTAAAACATTTAAACATAATCTCTTAACACATTATCTCGAATAAACTCTAATATTTATTCAAATCAAAAGTTTTAATATCATACGATAACATCACTGTTATTTACATCAACTATCTCGAGATAAACAATCTACAGGATTTAAAACATTAAAATATTCCTTTGTTTATAAACACATCAGAATTTACATCTTTAACTACCAGATAGGTTCTCACATAATTAAACTAATCCTATCACTACCTGTTAAGGCGCTGAATAGCCTTGCCACTTTCATCTTCCATGATGCGGGACATCGTCCTGCGATCTAACATATACGATGGTAGTCCTTTAAACTGGATTGGGTATCTCATAACTCGATCCTGGGCCTCATCCATTGCATTTTGAAGTGTAGAGTACGTCTCCCCAAGCTTAGCCTTCTTTGTACGACAATCCTCTTCTGCAAGATCAACACGATATGATTCCCTTACCCAAGCTTCCTCTGCTATAGTCAGCCTTGCTGAGCTCTCTTTCAGTTCATTCTTCAACTTCTCTATTTCCTCGAACTTCTCCTCAGTTTGACCTTTCTCGTGAACCAAATCCCACTCCACGTTTCCCAGACGTGTGTGAAGAGTCACGATCTCCCTATCTCTCTGCTCGATGGTAAGCTGTTGAATAACTGTCCACTCCTTCAGCTCCTGAACAGTATCTCGTAAATCTATGTTATGATCATAAAGCGCGTCGTACATCTCGACACTATTAGAGTTCGATGGGAACTCATCTTCTTCCTCTTCTTCCTTAGGATCCTCCTCTGGATCAAACTCAGGCTCATGCTCCTGACCAACAACAGTAATCAACGGAGATGGTTCTCTCTGTACCAACTGCTCCCGGACGACATGAATGTCTCGGGGCTCCTCCTCCGTAGGTACTCGGGGTTCCTCCTCCCCATCTCGACTAGATCCTCCAACATCTGACATCCTGACAACATAGTTTTAAGTTTTAGTTACTAATCAATACTCGCGAGCACATAAGTTTATCACATAAGCACATAAAGTCTTTTATTATCTTCAATGAATTAAGGAATTCATTTCTTAGAACTCGATAAGAGTTTACCACCACTATGTTCTTGATCTCCTATAAGGCTACTACCTAAGGTTGTTTCCCCCACCTAAGGTTCATAACCTACAGCTTTGATACCAACCTGTGACACCCCAAATTTGTGTACTTCAATTTCACGGGATTTGGTGTTCACTGTACAAATATCATCTATCTATCTACCCATAATAAATGCAAACCATGCAATAGATAAAAATAAATCCTCCCCTTATGGGGTTACAACATCTGAATAATAAATACAACCCCAGTCAAACTAACCTTAAACATCCAATGCGAAACATAAAACAAATAATAAGTCTTAAACAACATCAAGTCTTGACAATAAAATTCTTAAAATTAAATAACAAGTCTTCATCACTTATTAGCTTTGCCCTAGCCTTTGCTAGTAGAAGGCTCGTCGGAGCTTTCGTTCTTAACTGCAATGTTATTATTATGCAATAGTGAGCACGATTGCCCACAAGTATAATAATACAACAATAAAATAATAACATACGAGTGAATCAAAAATTTATGTAACAAGAAAACTCGGCTTTTGAATCAAGAATGAATGACAAGAATCAAAAGAACTTCTGAGGGTCATAAGACCTTGAACTATGTCCTAGGTTGTCAAGTGTTTATACTTGAAACCTTTAACAGTCATAAGACTATAGACTCTTCTTCTCGTACTTAGGAGGATCAGCCCTTAGTGCCATACTGTGCACAATATCTTAACGTCAAAGCGTAAGTAATCCCCTATACAGGGTTGTTCATCTCAGTTTAATATTAGAGTTCGCACCAAAGGAATTTTGGTTAGGAAAATTCAAAAAGGGTTCTGAAATTTAGAACTTTCATCAACTATGGACTAGTCGAATCAAAAAGGGTTCGCTAGTCTAACAAAGTTCAACAATAACTGATATTTAAATCGAATAAAAATTTCGAGAGGTATAAAATAGAATAAGTATAGTATAACAGAATCATACTTTGAATAGATTAATAATCTTTAATATAATAAATTGAACTTGATCAATAATAACGAGAATTTGCTCAATGTATGTTCATAAACTTGAATAACAATAACAAGTAGGGTTAGGAAACTTGCCTCGTGGGTAGGTTACACGTTAACTATACACGTTCCTCGATTTAATCCTACATATCATTTACAATACCAGTTAATTATAACGTAACTAGTCATCACAAGTTCATTCTTTTTTTTTAAACTCAGACTATGGCTATACTTAGTCAAATTACCACACTTGTTTTCATATAATATTACACTACACGAACAACAAGCTAACTAGGCGTTCAACAATTTAATTAAACATGTAATTAACCTTATTGACATGTTAAGGATCTATTTAATTACCACATATATGACTAACACATTTTTATGTTCATTAGATTAGGTTACAATTACAGTCCCTAAAATAAAACCACTAAAATGCTCATTCTTGGACAAACTACAGAGTGGTGTTGCGGCGCCACCATCAAGCCTAATCTCATGTCATGGGCGCGACTACGACCAACATGTGGCACGTTGGTCAAAGCGTCACAAGATGGCTCAAATCATTGCGGTGCTTCAGTTCCGCAATACTGCGGTACGTGATCATGCATCAGCGTGAACTGAACAGAGTGCAATTCACGAAAAATTGCAGAACATGGCCAAAATACCCAATTAATTTATTCTCAAGCATACCCAGACACTGTAATACACATATAACTACTACCCAACCCTTCTAGCATGATTTTAACAAGTTAAAACATACATTATCCAGAATCAAATCATGTAACTTCACGTTCTTGGTGATTTGAAAGTTTTTAAAGATAAAACATAAAAATTGACACTACGGTTTTGTTATAACACCAAATTTTTCCATTCAAAGTTTGATTTCTTTGTTTTGATGTGTGACAACATAATCTACCGTTAAATTTCAAGTTAAACAATAATTCGTAGTATATCAATTCCCATAAGGGCCATACATATGAAACTTATACTCAATAACTTCACAAATCTAATTACAATATATTTGTATGCAATTGATGTTATGAAAACATACAAAGATGATAGGTAACATGTTATGATAGCATATTATCATATATATAGACACAGTTATTGCACTTAACAATTATAGAGACTTGAACAGAGACTTGAAAGATATTTTTCATAAAAACTTTAATAACGTAAATAAAAACTTGAATTTAAGGGTTTACCCTTGATTACTCTTCTTGGATTACACAAGGATGATAACAACCTCTAATTTTTCCACAATTCTGCTCCTTTAATCTCACCAATTCTCAATTTTTCTCTATGACTTGTTTTACCAGACTTAGAAACAATAAAGGAAGGCGTAAATTATAAGAACTGACGCTGTTGTGGTCAGTTAATCCAATTCGTGGGTTAACTACCCAACTCCCTTTAGGGCCTCGTTTGGCTAACCTTATAAAGGCTCATTTCCATTTAATTTAATTAACCTCTTATAATATAGTTTAATCATGTCACATCCAATTACACAATAAATCAAATATCTTATTTCATTTAATTTAAATAAAATATAATAATTTTTCATTAATTTACATAGCCACATAATTAAATTTCTCATTTATTAATTATGCCAATTCAATAAATCTCTAATTAATTAAAAATAATATTATGCTTATTAAATAATTAATTTAATCAAATAAGCTTAATTAAATACATACTTTAAATAATAAAATTCCCTAGATTAATTTAATCAATATAACACATGTAATTAAATTAATCTACCACAAATTTATCAATTAATTATTTAATCCAATAATTAAATCATAAAAAATATTTATTTAATTCAATAAATATTAAAATTAAATTATAAAATATTGTTTGTCACAGGAGGCAGCTTTGATTTGGTACCAATTTGGGAACCAACTTAGGAACCAGTTCTTGACAACAAAAAGTGTAAGACCCCAAATTTTATGAAATGAAGGTATTCAAATTTCTTATAATTATTATGTTATTTAGTAAATGGTTAAATTGATAAAGATTAAAGTTAAGGGTGATATTTGAAAATTTTGCAAAGTAAGCAAGTTGATATAAAATTTTTGTTGTGTCGGGAAATATTCGATTGGTCGGGGAATATTCGTTTTAAAAGGGAATATTCGTACGACGACATAATCATTGGTGGACCCCACAACGGAAGTATTGTCGTAGTTAGAAAATGACAGAAATATCTTTTTATAAAAATAACGGCAAAAGTTTTACCATTAAACCGTTGAACTACCCGGTAGTAAAAGTATAGTAATACGCGTGGTTGCATAGTAGCACACGGTATTGATTATTGATGCTTACGTGAGAAGTCACTCAGTTTTAGTCAATTATTGTCACAATATTTTATATTATTAAATCAATAATTGAGATGACAAGTTGTTCATATTATTATTTGCATTATTGATGATGTCTAGAAAGTTTTGTCGAGGAAAGAGGTTAGGTTATTTAATTGCGCGCCAATAGGAAGAAATCTTTATCGAAAAGCCCCCTCTTTCATGGGAACGATCTGGTTGTTAATATTGTGAGTTATAATATTAATGATGAATGTTATTAATAATCAAATTTGAGCTCGGAGTTGAATTTGGAGACGCGGACGTGATATTTGACTCCGGAATGATGAAATTTGTAAAAATAGACTATAAACACAAAATTCATCGGGGTTGACATTTTGGTCAAAAAGTCAACAGTTGACTTTTTCAAAAAAAGTCAAACTTCAAAAATTTAAAAATGAAATTGTTGATAAAAATATTTTCATTGTGTTGGGATTATTAGTGTTGGTGGAAATCGACAATTATTTCGATAATAATTGATTTCTGGAGGTTAAATTGACCAATCGGAATAATTAATCGGATAAATGAACAATTAATTGCTATTAATTCACATGATTATAACTATTTGTTCACATGTGTGTACTATTGATTCACATGCATGTACTATTAGTGGAGTTGGTGCAAGATTGATAATACTTACATGACTAAATTAAAATTGGAGGTATAGATAAAGGTACTATACTGTAATTATTTTTTTCACATGTATAGAACTATTGAGTCGCATGATTGTACTATTAATTCACATGGTGTGCTATTAGGGGAGGTGGTGAAAGTTTGATAATACTTGCAGGACTAAATTAAAAATGAAAGAAAAGATGAAGGTATTATACTGTAATATTTCGAGTCCCAAAATGTGCAATTATCAAAATTATATTTTCTTATAAATAGAAGCTCATTCTTCCTTCATTCTCACCAATTCACTAAGACTCATAAGAGCAATTATAGAGAGAGAAGCTATAGAGAGAAAGAAGAAGAGAAGTCTGCTACTTCACTATTTCAAAGATCCATCTTCTTCGAGGTAAGGGTATTATTTTTTCAGATTCATGAAGAGAGTTATTTTCTTTAAATACTCGAAAGGGTTGTTATTCCAATCTTTATTATTACATTGGAATAACTTTGTCTCACGCTGACTACCGCATGCGTGGTGAAATTCTTACATTGTTCCATTCTTTATTATTACATTGGAATAACTTGTCTACTCCTGGACTCTGCATTTACGTGGTGAAATTCTTCTATTGTTCCATTCTTTATTATTCTATTGGAATAACCTGTCTACGCGGACTACCGCATGCATGGTGAAATTCTTCTGTTATTCCATTCTTTATTATTCTATTTGAATAACATGTCTACGCGAACTACCGCATACATGGTGAATGACCCTTCGTATTCATTCTTTATTAAATTGTGGAAATGATCTGTCTACGTGGATTACCGCATGGCAGGTGAAAATCCATTTGCAATTTCGTATATTCTATTATACTCGTATGAGATATCATTTCTTTTGTACTCGTCGTGGAATATCGTTTTCTTTTGTATTTTCCTTTTATGGATACTATTCACAGAGTACTATTCACGTATACGTTACTATTTACGAATAAGAGTTACTATTCACGAGTTACTATTCATGAGTTACTATTCACAAGTTACTATTCACGGGATACTATTTACGACAAAATTGGTTTCTTTTTCTGACCAAATTATCGTTGATTTATGAATCTTACTCTTGAAATTAAATCCATGTTTTGATCATATTATTTTTATTATCATATATAACATTTTTATAATCCTGCTGATGAAATTTCTCTTTTGACTTAAGTGTAAAGATGGGTAGATTATTGGTATGATCGTGACTATGTGTTCTCTTTGGCCAGTAGTGCAAAGCTGAATTGTCGACTGATATGATCATGACTATTGAATTTATAATTGAATATCTTTAGCATAAGTGCAAAGGTGAATTGATCAACATAGTTATAATTATTGTTTATATAAATTCTGAAATGATTATATATTTCTTTGATATATTAATATCTTTGGCCCGTAGTGCAAAGATGACCAGTTGTTGAATATCTTTGGCCTGTAGTGCAAAGATGAATTGCTAATGAATATCTTTGGCTCGTAGTGCAAAGATGAATTTATTAGTATGATTATGAACAGGAACTGTGATTTGGTATAACCATGATCTTTGATGTTTCAGGTAAAGACAGGTGATAAAAATTATCTTCGTCTTGGCTGAGAAGAGGAATTTAGAATCATAATTATGATTATGAGTTATTCACATGATTGTGGACAGGAACTGTTGATTGATGTTACAGGGATAAAACATTGTTGACGGACTTTTAACGTAGAGAAGATATAGACTTTATGGTCTATTTGACTCTTCTAATGGATTGCTCGTTCCGCTGCCACTATGGTTGAAAAGTTTTATCATCTACTATATGTTCTAAATCTCTGATTTATTATTGACGAAGGCTATTGATAATTTAATTATCTTTAGTCATGATATTCTTTACTGGGCTAGTTATGCTCACCCTTTTGCTTCACAATTCCTTTCAGGTAATAAGAGTGTAGCTGGGTCGAGCGGGGGTAATAGGGGAATAGAACGATGGTTTATAGCTGTTGAGGTTTCCCCTAAAACAGTATGAAAATAATTTTATCGAGAATTTTAGATAAGTGTGTCGTATTTTATACTTCATTTTAATCGTTGATTTGGGTGAACCGAATAGGGTGAGGTGAACCCAACTTTGGAAGGGTGTTTTGCCACTATCATACAAGATGTCTAATGACAGACGACTTCGTGTTATCATAAGACAGGGTTGTGCACATGCACTTGCTGATTATATCTATGAGTACTACCTATATAATCTTGGAGTTTGGTTGAAATATAATTATCAATTGAAGACAATGGAGATAATTATATGTCAAGAGAAGACTCACCATTGGAAAGAACATGACATTAATCTTCTCATTTTTCTTTGGGGTCTATTGGGTCAACCAAGGATAATTCTCGAGTCATATGATATCTATCATAATTAAGATGCATGGCCTTCCATGTACGAAGGTTTTCTTGAGCATTTTCTAAAGATTTTAATTTTTAAAATAGTTATTGACTGTACTTTTATATAAAGTATCATTGTAAGGTGTTGTGGTTTATACCACCAGAGAGTTACATATATTTGTATTAAAACTCACAACTTTATGTATTGTCATACTACTACATCTACGCTCAACAACAGATAAATGAAGTTTGTATTTGATTTCTGTAGTGTGATATCTGGCGATTCAAAATGCATTGTGTGGACCTATTTTGGGGACGTCATAAAAAGAAACAAGAAGTCAAATTTTATATAATAAATCAATCATCACTTTATTGAGAAAAATGAAATAATTAATAGGAATAATAAACGAGCTACTTTCCATGAACAAGAACTTGCTTTACTTGCCAAGCATCTTGCAAATCTCACTAGTCAAGCATTAAATTAAGAGTCCAAGTCCCGTCCTTACCAAAAATATCATATTTCCGTGTACCAACATATTATGGTGAGCAACTCCTTGACTGTTTCTTGTTAAATTATAGATTTTTTTAGTATTAGACCTTATTGACCCGTCATTACCATTTTCATTTCCGGTTGGATTACTATTTTCATTCCTTGTTTCAGATTCATTTTTTTTTTATCATTTTAAGTTTTAGTTTCAATTTTCTTCATGTTCTGAGCCCTCTCAATTTCTTTATTGGCAGTGTCACACAGAAACTCCTCTTTCTCTTGTTGCTATTGAGAAAGGACAATAATTGGATCCCACACAAAACTCCATAAACAACCAAGACCTCATAATTGGATCCTAAAATTGCATTCAATATATCCATCACATCTTTATCATATTATAATTTAATTAAACCCTATTCTTTTAGCATATATATACTCACGGTTAATAACATAAAGATCTGCATGATTCACTTTGAGGAAGTGCATATGGCATTGTTGTAAGGCTAGAAGTGATGCATAATCTAAGAAAAATTCTCTCATTTTTTCAACCTATCCCCTTATGTAGCTTAATTTTTCATCATTCTCAAATTGTCCCCTAAAATGTAATTCTAAACTACAACTCATTCTGCAGTTAACAAATAAAAGAACTATATTAACAAACAAAATTATCCCATGTATTTGCAGTTTCTATATTCAACACTGTTATATCCCAAAGACACTAAGAAATCTAGAAGGGGGTTGACTAAATACTATAAACATGTGATTTTAAAGAATTATTATCAAATTACAAATTAAGCATGTTAATTTATAACTATGCACAACAAAATGATAATTAGAAAAACTCCTTCAAAGATTTGAAATAATTCGCAATTTTTAATTTAGTAATCAAGTGGAATTAAGTCACACACAAATTATAGAACTTGAAAGAAAAGTAAGTGCAGAATATAAAGAAGTTACAAAAATTTTAAGTGGTTCGGAGCACAAATATCTTCTATTCCACTCTTCTATTCTTTCGAGTAGGTATAATCCACTAAGGATGGGTTATTACAAAAATCTGTTTACACAAAACAGTTACACTTAACGAATCACTAAGATTCATACAAGTCACAAAAACTTGGATACAATAGATTACTAAGATCTCTTCAAGTCACTAAGATTTTTTTACAGATGCTCACTAAGACCTAAACAATCACTAAGAGAAATAGTGATTTGGAGGTGTTGCTAAGTGGTTTTAAGTTCAGTAATGAAAGACTTAGAAACAAAATAAGTCGTTCTAGATCATAGAGTAGAGCTCTTATGAGTTGGGCATGTTAGGTTTGTAATATCCATGAACATGTAACAAATTACATACATAGAGCTGAAGCGTGAAAAATTAGAGTTTTAAAATTTTACAAACCATATATCTCGATCATCCTTTATGTGCAATTATTAATTAGATGAAAAGAGATAGAGATAGAGATCAGATTCATACCCTTGTAGAAACTAGCTTCCTCATGTACTAGTTCACCTTTAATTCCTTTCACGTCCTCCTTGAATTCACCGGGTTAGATTCCTTCCTTTGATCAACGTAGCCACTCAAGTGTTTGGTGTATAGAGGTGATCCACCAAGGAAGAACAAGTATTCAAGAAAATGGGTGTTTGGCAAAAACCCTAATTCTATCTCTATAAAATATGTAAGTACTCTCCCAACTATTGGAAGTATCATTCACTTGTATAACCTTTACCCATAACAAGACTCCTCTTATTTATATATGTAAGGAACCCTCCTAAACCATTTAACATATGGTTCTGATTTAATTAATTAAACTCCTTTAATTAGTTAGGTTCCTAATCTAATTAGGAATAATTAATTAAACTCTTTTAATTACTTAGCCTCCTAATCGTATTAGGATTATATGAGAGTACTTATATTAATTAATTACCAAACTCCTTTAGAATTAAATAATAATAAGACTCCTCTTATTAATTTATATTTAATATTTATAAAATATTAAATAATAAATATTAAGTTATTTAATTTATTCTATCACCATAGATTAAATTAAATATACTTAACTTATTATTACGATTATGACATTTACTTCTTAAATAAATATTATTCTTTTTTGGGTGTGACCCTTTAGGTTCTCCATATTAAACCGATTGTGAATAAATCAATTAGAACAATTATGATCTTATTAAAATAAATAAATAAATCTATTTATTTATTTATTTAAATAATATTTATTCTACAATAAGGATAAGAATCCTTAGCGATTAACGACTTTCTAAATAATATAGAATTCAACATTAATCATAAAAGAACCTTTGAGTAAATAGTTACTGTATAATTCAATCCTTCTACCATACAATGTCCCAATTAAATAAAAGACATATAATTACTATCAAGTCTTATTTTATTTAATTATATTTATTTCGATTTTAAAATGCACAACTCTAAATAATGAAAATTAGAAACTCCTTTCTAATTTTATTTTTCCTTGGTCAAGGACTTCTGGGTTGTCATTTATCGAATCACATAGGACATTCCTTTCTTTAACTAGAAGCGGTAGATTCTTTGTTGATTATTAATTATCTCCATGTACAACTTATTATACCCAAGCATACCCTTTGATATACCCTAAAGGTCTTAAGGGACATGTCAAAGTATAACTCATGATACACAAGATACTATGATGATCTGAAGTCTAAGGATCACTTGTACTACTATCATTACATGAATTCCTATTGACATGTAAGTAAAACTCCATTATGTATTCCTTAGCGAGCCCCGTTCAATGAACTTATTCTCCAATAAGCACCTACATACTTACTTTAGTGTCTCCACACAAATGATCATGAGATCAATCATCCTCATCCAATGAGCAAGCAATATATGTACTAATTTATTCGGATTCATTAATCCCCTTTTTAGTAATTCAACGATTGGGAACAATTTTAGTTTGTGAGATATCTAAGAATTTAGATCTCATTAACATGATCATCATCATGATTCTAAAAGCATTGCTTAAAACTATGGGTTTATCACATATTATAAACAATACCATGTAAATAAATTAAAAGTCTTTAATTAAACAATTCTTTTATTAATAAATGTATAAGATTTTTACAAAGTATATGCTTTATCATCAAACATGATTTGCTTGTGTGCATAATACTTTCAATCTCTTACTTGTACTAAAGCCAATCGCTGTGGTATCTCATACCGTTCTTCTCTAAGTTGCGATCATTCTGTTGTTGGAAAAACTTTAGTTAATAGATATTTAATATTTTTCTTGAGAGTCCACTATATCTAATGTGACGTCTCCTCTTTCAATGATTCTCTAATCAAATGAAAGTGTCGCAACACATGCTTAGATCCAATGAGACTTAGGAACTATTCCTAGTTCTGTAATGAACTTTTCATCCAAACAATCAACTTACATCTTGATTTATAGCTATATACTTTGTCTTTGTACAAAACCAACAAATCTTTGCTGTTTGGAACCTTTCCAATTCATTGCACCACTTTTTAAGGTAACGATTTACCCTAAAGTGGATTTGTTGTCATCTTGGTCAGTCTGAAAAACTAGAGTTTGTTAAGCTCTCTAGTTTTAATTCAGACCTACCATGAATCATGACAACATCCTTAGTGCCGATTAAGTACTTTAAGATATTTTTCACTATCTTACAGTGATCTTCTCCAGAATATGACTGATCAACATCAGATCTTGTACATTTTATTCAATACATGATAATTACTCATGCGATCTCTCTTTTCATGAGTCTATGGCGACTATTTAGATATATACACTCCATGAGTCATCAACATGAGACATCTCTTGGAGTTTGCCATGCTAAACGCCTTTAGCATTGAATGAATATACATTCCTTGGGTTAAGCCAAGCATCCTTTTAAATCTATCTATATAGATTTGTATCCCCAATTAAGATACTCTTCCCAACTCATTCGTGAAGGAATGTTTAGACAACTTTATCTTTACCGATTGTAGCAATGGTATGTCATTCCTTATCCGTAGTATATCAACATATAATACTAGGAATGTCACGGCGCTCCCATTGACCCTTTTTTACACACTAGGTTCATTTTTGTTTTTGATAAAATCAAACCCTTTTGATTATCTCATTAAAACGAATGTTCTATTTTTGAAAAACTTGTTTCAATCCATAAAATAAATTGTTGTAGCTCATATACATGATTTGATTCAACTATTGAAATAAATTCATATGGCGGTATCATACATAAATTCTCCTCTAATATAATTTTTATTTGAGGAAGGGCGTCTTCACGTCCGTTTGCCAGATTTAGTAATAATAAGCTGCAATCGCAAGTAAAATCCAAATGGAATTGATCATTACTACTGGTAATAAGGTTTTATCACAGTCAACTCTTTGACTTTATTTAAAAACTTTTTAAACCATTCCGGCTTTACAGGTCTTCACTTTACCATTTGCTCCAAAGATCCATATTAGACTTTATGGTCATCTGCCATTTCTTTGAGTGTCTTAAAACTCGTAGCCTCATCGTATGTAACTGGATCATCATATTTATGATGTGTACCTCATCATCATCTTCTATGATAAATTCATATCCTCAAGGTATCTTCGGTACTATTCTAGATTTAAGATTCGATTGTGGTACAATAGGTCTATCTACAAGATCCTCCTTTTTTGACTTATAGTGCTTTGTGGTTCTTGAACTCTTCAAGATCTATTATTCTTACACTAGGCCCTTTAATGATAAACACCTTTATCTTAGAAGGCATCGTGTTTCACAACAAACACCTTTTGCTAAGTAGGATTATAGAACATATACCCTAAACTTACTTTAGGATGTCCCACAAATTTGCACTTGTCAAATCTTATCCCAAGCTTATCCTTTTGAAAATTTTCACATAAGTTGGACAACCCCTTATGTTAACATATTTAAGATTAGGAATCCTCCCTATCCATAACTCTTATAGAGTCTTGGGCCCAGATTTTGAGGTTACCTTTTCGTAGATATGTAACCATTTCTAGGCATTACCCTAGAAGGATACTAGAATGTCGGTAAAATCATTATAAATCGCACCATGTCCAACAAGGTACAGTTTTTACTTTTAGATACATCAATTAATTATTGTGTATCAGAAAATGTCCATTGTGAGAAAACTATTTAAGATGATCTAGAAACTTATTGCGTAAGTATTTCTTCCTCGATCTAATTGAAGAATTATAATACTTTGCCAATTTGTTTCACTTCTGAATTCTTTGAACCTTTCAAATGAGTCAGACTTGTATTTCATCAAATATAAACATTCAACTCTTTAAATGGTTGTCTCATTTTCTTATACTAGTTTGTTCAATTTGTAAAATAATTTTCATCTAAGTTAAGTACACAAAGTCCATTAAGTAATATTCTAGTTCTATACAAAATATTATTATTATAAATAGAACAACAATTGTTCTTAATATAATACCAAAAATTTTGTTGTCCAACAACAAAATGGAAATACTGTTTCTAACGGGAACTGGAATACAATAACAACTTATTGACTTAATAGAATTTCCCGTAGGCAATGCTAAACAATAAGTTCCTACAGTTAATGGACCAACATATGCTCCATTCCCCACAATAGGATTACTTATCCGTTATTTAGCTTTCTACTTCTGCTTGGTCCCTTCATAGATTTATATTTATGAGAACCAAATTCGATATCCAATACCCAAGAAGAACCTTAACTTATAGAAAGATTTATTTTGATCATGAACAAATCTATATCTATAACCACTGCGAGATTCTTCTCGCAGTTTCCTTTTTAGTGTCGAGGCTTATTGCAGTGGAAGCAAACTCCTTTTTTATCCGAATCAATTTTTGTTCTTAATATCCTTTATTTTTTCCTTTCTATTTACCTTCTTTGAATCGTTCTTCTTTGAATCATTCTTCTTTTCAGAAGATCCTTTGGCCTCTACCAGTAAGACTTTGTAACAATCCAGAATTTCAAATTGTAATTTTAAATATTTATTGAATTATATAAATATTTATTTGAGGTGTTTATTATTGAATAAATATTTATTGATGTGATGGTCGTTAATAAATATTTGTAAATCTAAATTTATTAGATAAATTTCTAAATTAAATTAATTTATAATTTAGAGATTTGTATTATAACACGAGGTGTTATATGGTGATTAATAATTTAAAATGGTATATTAAATTATCAAATAAAATTATAACATGAAATTATAATTTTGTGGTATTTGATAAAGTGGGAAATATTTATTTAAAATATAGTATTTAACTAATTTATGGAATAATGTTGGATATGGAAATCCAAATAAATAATATGTGATTACGGCAAAATTGCATGTTCTGTAAATTTCATCTCTTTGAATTACTGCAAGATAATTGAATAATTGTGGCTACATGCTTATGATGCTAGAGTTATGTTTAAAACAAGAAGTTTGTATGCTAAATTCGTTGACAGTAGGAAGAAAATTTTGACAGTATATGTGTTTCGTATGGTTCATAGAAAAGTATTAATTTTAGTGGCCAATTCGTATGTGAAATTGTAAATTGATGCTTGTATATGGTAGTTCATTAAGAAACGAGCATGGCGTAATTTGAATGGAGTGATTTGGTCAAGTAATGAATTCACAGTGATGATTGTTAGGATAAATGTCAAGAAATTTGAGTTTTGTATGAAAATATGAAATTTGAAGAATTAAACTAGTATACTTGATGTTAAATTGTTCTAATTGGTTAAAAATGTTAACAAACATGTTTACAATAGTTTTGTATCAATTGTGCATGTTGATATTACTGTCTAGTGGGTGAAATTTGTGTTTGTTGGGCTAAAGCTGCCTCTTGTTCATTAAGATTCTCTACGTCTGTTCACATGTACCTGGCAGTGTATTGCTACCGGTGCCAAGTAAAAACCGCCAGCAACTACTACAATCTTGCATTCTACGCCGGTCCCAGGCCTTTGTATGGCGCAGCTGCGCCATACCCTGGTTTGAGATATTGACTTCTGTTGCTGCTGCAGACTTTGTAACTCCATTGTAGCTTGGTTTAAGGTTGTGTTAAGGAGTTAAATATGTAACAAGGAGGTTAATTCAGTAATGTGTCATGTCATTGATGATTTCAACTTTGTAAAAATAATTGTAAGTGATGAACGTGTTATGTTATAAGTTAGTTAGACAATGAACGTTAGTTAAGTATTGTGAGGTTAACACGAAAATTTTGAAACGTATATGGTAATATAAGACTTGTGCTAACTTAACAAGTCTAACTAGAAATGCATATGTTGTGGTATTTTAGTATGTCTAAGAGATATTGTAGTTCTAAACCTATGTGTAGGTGATCGTGAGTTTAATTTTATAGCTTACGCTCGAGGCAAGTTTCTAAACTTCTCTTTTTACATTGAGCAAGTTTTCTAACTCTACACTTTCGTTGAGCTAGTTCTATTATCACATTGTGTAGCTTTATTCTTTTGATTGAGCAAGTTTTCTATCCTAAACTGTTATTGAACAAGTTAATTGTTCCTAAATTTCATTTGAGCAAACTTTAACTCTAATGTTATTGGAATTCTCATTATGGATGATTCATTCTAACTTGTTTATAGTTAAGCGAGTTTCTTAAGTTCTATTTTTGTATAATGAACGGAGTTTTTGAACTCTCGTCTCTATTATTGAGCTGTTTTAATTCTTTGCATGAGTTAATACCATGTGTGGTAAGTTTTTAGTTTTCAGCTTGCTATCAGTTAATGTACGTTCAGTAATTTCATTTCTAATGTTATAAGACCCTAACCTTAGCTTATTTATTGTTCAAGCAAAGGTTTACCATTTTATTCATTTTATTGAATACTTATGCTTTATAGTTATTTCAAGCATGAGTTTAATATATATAGTCAGTTTGCCTATGATTCTCAATTGTTCTATGTTATGTTGTTATTAAACAACTATGGTGTTATTAAACACTATTGATTCAACTAGTCCTCTAGTTGATGTTCGTTAAACTTCAAATTACCCTTAAAAACTTATCCAAACCAAACTTTCTTTGGTGCGGACTTGTACACTAAATACTGAGATGAACAACCCTATTATTATTCGAGGATACTTTACGCTAAGCGTTGAAATGTTTGTGCACAATACATTGTACGAAGGGCTGATCCCCCTAAGTACGAGGAGTCCTTATAGTCTTATGACTGTTAAAGTTAGAGTTGAAAGATTACTCACAACTATGGACATAGTTCATGGTCTTATGACCCTTAGTTAGATATATTCCATATTTTGGATTCCAGTTTTTGATTATCATCGTTAGAGTACTATTCAGTTTTGATGAGCCTATTGTTGGCAGTTATTATTATTATTCTTCTGTTAATTCATTGTTATATCCAGTGAGAAATTGTTTTGCTCACTCTTGCATATTTATATACTCATCACAACTAAAGTTGAGAAGGTAGATGAGCCTTCAACTAGCAAAGAAAAGGGAAAAATGTACAACTGATGCAAACTTGTAATTTTATTTATTGTGATGGTCATAAACTTTTTAATAATGATGTAATGTAATAATTTTATTTCTGCACTTAGATGATTTTTAAAGGTTAGACAACCTGGGATGTTTTTGAATTTAATGATGTAACCCTATTTAAAGGGAGGATTATGGTTTAAATATTATTTGTTTGGGTACACAGTATGAATGTATGGATAGTGAGCACCAAATCTTGTGGGAATGAAGTACCTAGATTTGGGGGTGTCACAGGTTGGTATCAAAGCCTTAGGTTATGAACCTTAGGTGGGGGAAAAGCCTTAGGAAGTAACCTTTGAAAAGATAGTGATGATAAATTCTTATCGAGTTTTAGGAAAGAGAAAGTAATAAAACACTTATGTGCTTATGTGATTATAACTTATGTGCTCGTGAGTGTCGAGTAGTAATGATTAGTAATTAAAACTTAAAATTTTGATGTCAGGATGGCTAATGTAGGAGGATTCAGTCAGGCGAGGGAGGAAGGATCCCAGATGCTTAGAGAGGAGGAGCCTCGAGATATTCAGGTGATTTGGGAACAACTAATGCCACGGAAAGCGCTTCGTCTATCCACAAAGAGTTGAAAGGGAGAGAGTACCTGATGAGGAGGATGAGATAGAGACGGATGAGGAGGACCCTGTTGAGCTGCCATAGTCGGGGGATGAGAAGAGCGTGGAGGAAGATATTCCACTTAATTCAATTGTTGCCCATATGTACGACGAGGTGTATGACCTCAATGTGTAACTTCAAGATACCGTCGAGGAGTTGAACGAGATAGTAGCTGAACAACAAACCTCGATTGCACAGAAGGACGACGAGATCTAAGATCGAGAAGAACGGTTGAAGAATGTTGAAGAGAAGCTGATTCACACCGAAGGAGAGAACTAGCGTATGATAGCAGAGATTGCAGAGTTGAAGAACAAGTTGAAAGAGGAATCTACTAAGAGGGCAAGAGCTGAAGATGCGTATAATGAAGCTTATCAATGAGCTGGAATGGCAGAGAGAGACGCATAAGGAAAGAGGATGAAGATGGAAGAAATGAATAACGTATTCAACACCATGATCAATTGAGCTCAGGATCGGGTTATGTGTTATCCAATTCAGTTCGAGACGCTACCATCATACATATTAGATCGCCGAACAATGTTCCAAATTATGGAGGAAGAGCGTCGTAAGGCTACGCAGTATCTTAGCAGGACATCGTAGTGATATGTAATTATTATATGATTAGTGAGTAAATAAGATGTAAATCCCGGGTATGATATAACCAATGGGATAGATGGTGATGATGTTGTCTTGCAACTGTTATAGTTTAGGAAAGTAATATGAATAGCAATGACGCTATTGTTGTGACACCCCCAAAATTAGGTATACATCACCCATCTTGGGTAGTCAGATACATGGTACAGAATTTAAATACAACTTACTAATATAACTGCTGTAACAATACGACATAAAGCGTGAGTTTGAATACAAATATTATCTACTAGATATTATACAAACTCAAAAGGAGTCCTCATTACAATTATTATCACACTATTTCACGGAATAGTGAGGACTACTAATGCTATCCTCTGGACCATTACTCCGTTCCCTGACTCGTCCCAGCTATATTCTCATTTCACAGAGAACAGTGAAAGAAAGGGTGAGCTCAACTAGCTCAGTAAGAAATATTATGACTAAGATAATGCAGAATAAATTATCATTAGCCTATAACAGTGTTAAACTGATAAAATATAATGAACATCAAGTTTAACAACAGGGGAACCAGCAATCCATTAAAAGAGTCAAGTAGAAAAAAAAATCTACTATCTTTTATGATTTAAAAGGTTTTTCATCACTGTTATAGCCGAGACTCAGCTTTAATAAATATTCCACATCATCGAATCACCCCTACACTACGGCCAAGGATATTCTTTAGTATCACGACCACAATTATTCATGCACCACGGGCCAAGAATAGTTGTGTATTCAAAAAATGGTCATGATCATGCCAACAACTGTCCATCAATGCACTACGGCTACTGAGGATTTTTACCACATCATTTGTAACATTACGGTCATGATTACACCGAATAGTCTCTGGTCATAATCATACCAAGTCCATCTATGCACTCTGACGTGCCACGATGACTTTCAACATAATATAAACATGAGGATGATGACAATGATATAAGAATTCAATAAAACAAGTTCAAGAATTAATTTATCTAGGAACCAATAACATCCAAACCATCAACATGATCTTGCTTTGTAGAGTAAAAATTCAAGAATACCGAGAAGAATATTTCCATGAAAGGATATTTGGATGAAGTGCAAATATCAAGAATATTCCACTAATTTCATGGAGTATAGAAGTCAAAGTTTTAACCAATGGGTATAATAAAGAATGGAATAACAAAAGAAATCACCATGAATGCGATAGACCTCACAGTGCAAAGTTATTCCAATGAATAATAAATAACGGAACTGTGTCCCAAGTAAAACGCACGATAGGATATTCCAACAGAATAATAAAGAATGGAACCAGTCCGGTATAAAACACACGTACAAGATGTTCCAATGTAATAATAAAAAGACTTTAACCAGTCCTGTAAAACACATGTATGTGGATGTTCCAATAGAATAATAATAAAGATTTTAACCAGTCCTGTAAAACACACGCATGTGATGTTCCAATAGAATAATAGAAGAATGTCACCAAATATAGGGTAAACCACGATATACGAGGTTATTCCAATGTAATAATAAGCAATGGAATAACAACAGCTTCTCTTCATGAATAAGAAAGAATAACACTTACTTACGGGTACAACAAATAATATTCCCTACCTTAGAAGAACTAAATATTGGAAAAGTGAAGTAGCGAGAATACTTTTCTTCTTTCTCTATATAGTTCTCTCTCTAGAGTTTCAAAGAATTCATAAGAAATAATGAAGGAATGAGCTTTCTATTTATAGAAAAAGCGAGGGTGGCTCTTGGTCTTAACGAAGGGTCAAAATGACTCTTGGTAATATTGAAGAGACAACTACTATTCATGCGAAGGGTAATTAACCCTTGGAACAATCAAGAGGCGCTTAACTCTTGGTAATATCAAGGACAACTACTATTTGCGAATGGGTAATTACTATTGACGAAGGTAATTACTATTGACAAAGGTAATTACTATTGAAGAAGGTAATTACTATTGATGAAAGTAAATACTATTGACGAAGGTAAATACTATTGACGAAGGTAAATACTATTGTGACGGTTGGTAATTACTATTCACAAAGGTAATTACTATTGATGAAGAGACTCTTAGATGATGACATATGGGCCCCCATAAAATAATCAAACTTACCACAAACGTCTCATAATGTACTCTTTATATACATCAAGGATTGAATAAATATTACCACAAATCATTTTATTTTTAATCAACACATATTTAATCTTTCAACAATTATTAATCATTTATAACTTGTCGCCTCAATTAATAATATAACATATTATACGGATGATACCGACAATAATTGAATCAATAATATAAGAGATATGATGCAAAGAATTACTTTAGCAATAATTGAGTATAGCTAAGTGACTTCTCACGTAAGCATCATAATAATCAATACCGTGCTACTATGTAACCACGCCATTCATCGTATTTTTTACCACCGGGTAGTTCAACAGCTTTTAACGGTAACACCTCCGCCAAGTTATTTTTATAGAAAGATAATTTTGTCGCTTTTCTAACTACGATAATACTTCCGTTAATGGGGTCCACTTAATGATTGAGCCATCGTCATTTAATATTCCCCGACAAAAAGAATATTCTCCACCAAACGAATATTTTATAACAACTTGCTTACTTTGTAAAATTTATAAATATTACCCACAACTATAACATTATATCAAATTTATTCCATAATATTCAAAATAATATTTATAGAAAATTCATCTTTATTTATAAAAGCTGGGGTCTTACAATTGTTTTGATGTTTTTTTATAAAAAAAAGATTATGAATGAATAAAAGTTATTGTTTTATTCAAAGTGTTAAGTGTTATGTGATAAACTTTTATGATGTGCAACTTAAGTATATGATACTTAAAAGGTTGAATAAAAGCTAATGGATGTATTTTAACAGAAAATGCCTCCAAGACGTCAACCACCACGACAGAGAACCACTGAGGAAAACAACAACAACAATAATGAAGATAACCCGGTTCAGCAGCTAGACACATTACTAACAGGAGCGTTGCAGAATCAACCTCAGAATCAAGGAACAACTTTTAAGGATTTCAAGGCGGTTGGACCACTAGAGTTCCGTGGGTCGATGAATCCAGTTGAGGCTCAAACCTGGGTTATGGAGATAGAGAAAGTGTTCGATGTTGTGAAAGTAGGGGAGGATCAGAAGACTACTTTTGCAACCTTCATGTTGAAAGCATAGGCTAGTTATTGGTGGCAGGCCAATAAAACCCGAGGAGGTCATGGGATTATGACTTAGGAAAGGTTTAAGGAGATGTTCTTCGAGACTTATTTCCCAGAAAGTTCGAGGAGTCAGCTAGAGGTTCAGTTTTTGGGCTCAAGCGAGGAACGATGTCGATGTCGAGTATGCCGCAAGATTCAACGAGTTGGCGAGGTTTACGCCATATCAAGTCAGCACAGATGAACGCAAGGTGAAGAGGTTCTAGCAGGGACTGAAACCCTGGTTGTACAGTAGGGTCTCCCTGTTCCAATTGAAGACGTTTGTAGCAGTGATGGAAAAAGAAATTCTCGCTGAGAGTGGAGGCGAGGCTGTAACAAAGCACAACTAGGAGCAGAGGAAGAAGAAAAGTGAAGGTGAAACTAAGAATAGTGGTGGTGGTAACGGTGGAAATGGCAACAACAATTTGAAGAGGAAGTGGAATGCGAATGTGGGAGCTGGAAATCAGCAAGGAAACCAGCAAAAGAAGAAGTTCGAAGCATGTGCTACATGCGGAAAGTTTTACAAGGGTGTGTGCTTGATAGGGAAACAAGTATGCTTCAACTGTGGCTAGGAGGGTCACATCGCCCCAAATTGCACTCAATCTAAGAAGAACGTTTGCTTCACATGCGGGTCTAAGGATCACTTTTCTCGAGAATGCCCTAAAAAGAGATCTAGTTTGGCAAATGGAAGCAAGGGAAATGCTAGTGGAGGTATGCTGACTATTGCAGGGCCAACATCAACAAATAAGCCCACAGCCAGAACCTTCAACATGACGGTGCAGGACGCGGTGCAATCAAAATATGTCGTGTCAGGTATTATCCCAATAAATGATATAAATGCATATGTATTATTTGATTCGGGTGCTACTTGCTCGTTTATATCTGATGATTTTGCTAAGAAGTTAGAAATACCTAGTGAAGAGTTGAAATTCCCTTTAAACATAGAAAATTGGGAATAGGGAAGTGATTCCTGTTAGGTTCGTAAACAAGGACTGTAGGATGAATATTAAAGGGAATGTTATGAAGGTAGATTTAATCCCGATAAAACTCGGAGAGTTAGATGTTATTTTAGGAATGGATTGGCTATTCAATTATGGAGCGATAATCGACTGCCAAAAGAAGTCTATAAACCTTATGACTCTGTCAAAGATAGTTTTTCATGGTAGCAAATCGCCTAGACAAATGAAATGTCTGAAGATGATGCAGGCCAAGAAGTTATTGAGTTAGGGTTGTGTAGGGTATTTAGCTTACATAGTTGATACTCAAAAGGAGAAGGGTGTGAAATTGGAGGAAATACCAGTGGTTAGGGATTTCGTAAATGTGTTTTCGGAGGATTTGCCAGGACTTCCGCCTGACCAAGAAATCGAGTTCGTGATCGACTTAGCGCCAGGAACCGCTCCTATATCGAAGGCCCCGTACAAAATGGCTCCGGTAGAGATGAAAGAACTAATGGTACAACTACATGAGCTGTTGGATAAGAAGTACATTCAGCCGAGTGTGTTACCGTGGGGAGCTCCGGTGTTATTCGTGAAGAAGAAGGATGGGTCAATGCGTCTTTGCATTAATTATAGGGAATTAAATAAAGTCACTATTAAGAAAAAATATCCATTGCCAAGAATAGATGACTTGTTTGATCAATTGAAGGGTGCTAGATATTTCTCAAAAATAGATTTGAGAAGTGGGTATCACCAACTGAAAGTAAGGAAGGAGGATGTACCGAAGACAACATTCCGAACTCGCTATGGACATTACGAATTTTTAGTGATGTCATTTGGTTTGACAAACGCCCCTGTAGCGTTCATGGATTTGATGAACATGGTGTTTAAACCATTTTTAGATAAGTTTGTGGTGGTATTTATCGATGATATTCTGGTGTACTCAAAAACTCAAGAGGAACACGTGGAACACTTACGTCTGACGCTGGAAACGCTAAGAAAGGAAAAGTTGTACACAAAATTCTCTAAATGTGAATTTTGGCTTGAACATGTACAATTTCTTGGGCATGTAATCGATAAGGATGGGTTTTCAGTGGATCCATCAAAAGTCAAAGCGGTGATAAATTGGGAACAACCAAGAACTCCATCAGAAGTAAGAAGTTTCTTGGGGTTGGCGGGGATATTACGTATTTATTTATTCAAGATTTTCTAAGATTGCCATCTGCTGACAAATTTGACGAGAAAATCTGTAAAATTTGTTTGGACGGAAAAGTGTGAGGAAAGTTTTCAAGAACTGAAAAAGAAGTTAAGTGTGGCACCTGTTTTGTCATTGCCAGATAATACAGGAAATTTTGTGGTGTATAGTGATGCTTCACATAAGGGTTTAGGATGTGTCTTTATACAAAACGGTAAGGTTATTGCGTATGCATCAAGGCAATTGAAAGACTACAAGAAAGGGTATCTGACTCATGATTTAGAGTTGGCGGCAGTAGTGTTTGCTCTGAAGATAGGGAGACATTATCTCTACGGAGAGAAATGTGAGATCTACATAGACCATAAAACTCTGAAGTATATTTTCACACAGAAAGACCTGAACATGCAGCAAAAGAGGTGGATGGAATTGATAAAGGATTACTATTGTGAGATCTTTTATCATCCGGGCAAAGCTAATGTGGTTGCAGATGCCTTGAGTAGGAAAGGCAGAGAAAAGTTAATGTTGTTAATATATAAGGAGGAGCTTATTACAGCAATGGTAAGGTCAGAGCTGGAAAATAAATTTCTAGAAGAGTCTGATGAAAAATTGTTCCAGATAGAAGCTAGTCCAACTTTGGTGGACAAAGTGAAGAACGCACAACTACAGGATGAAGAATGCAAGAAAATAAAGGAAAGCGTGGGCGAGGGTAAAAAAGTGAAGTACAAGGTCTATACCGAGGGAAAACTAAGATTCGAGGGACGAATTTGGGTTCCAGCAGTACAGGATATTAAAGAAGACATCTTGACGGAAGCTCATAGCTCAAGATATTCGATTCATCCAGGAAGTACAAAAATGTATCAAGATTTGCGGCGTCATTTCTAGTGGCCGAACATGAAAAGAGATGTTGCAGAATGTGTTACAAAGTGTTTGACATGTCAGAAAGTGAAGGCCGAGCATCAACGACCAAGCGGATTACTTCAACAGTTGGAAATACCGGAATGGAAGTGGGAGCATATCACAATGGATTTTGTGGTAGGTCTTCCAACGACTCAGAAAGGATACGATGCGATATGGGTGGTAGTGGACAGATTGACGAAATCTGCACACTTTTTGCCAATAAAGATTAGATTTAATCTTGATCACCGGTGGTTACTACGTTAAAGAGATCATCTCAAGACATGGAGTTCCAAAGGTCAATTGTATCGAACGAGAGACGAGGTTTACATCAAATTTCTGGAAGAAACTTCAAGAATGCATGGGAACACAACTAAAGATGAGCACAACATATCATCCACAAACCGATAGGCAAACCGAATGAACGATCCAGATGCTTGAAGATATGCTTAGAGCGTCCATCATGGATTTCAAAGGGATGGGACGATCATCTACCATTGGTGGAATTTGCATACAACAACAGTTACCACGCAAGTATTGGTATGCCACCGTACGAGGCGTTATACGGCAGAAAGTGCAGAACTCCACTATGCTGGGATGAAGTTGGAGAACGTCAACTATTAGGCCCAGAACTGGTACAGCGGACCACTAAAGTTGTCAAACTCATCAGAGCAAGACTGGTAGCTGCTCAAGATCAACAGAAAAAGTATGTTGATCAACACAGCAGAGTCGTGAGTTTTAAGCAGGAAGTTTCGTGTTCCTAAAAGTTTCTCATTGGAAGGGGAAAATTCGTTTTGGAAAGAAAAAAAAGCTCAACCCAATATTTATTGAACCTTTTGAAATATTGCGAAGAGTGGGAGAAGTAGCTTATGTGATAGCTTTACCTCCATAATTAGAGCATGTGCACAACGTTTTTCATGTGTCAGTGTTGCGACCATATAAACCCAATTACAAGCATGTGATCGAGTATGAACCGTTGAAGTTCAGTAAAGATTTATCTTATGAAGAAATTCATATCCAGATAGTTGACAAGAAAGAACAAGTGCTCAGGAATAAAGTGATACCTTCGGTGAAGGTGATATGGAGGAACCACAACGTCGAAGAGGCTACATGGGAACTCAAAGCAAAAATGATAAAGAATTACCCTGAGTTATTTGTTTAGTCTGTGTCTTCGATTCTGGGGACAGAATCTTTGTAAGTAGGGGAGAATGTGATGATTTAATTGTTTGAATTATGATTCTAGGGACAGAATCCTTGTAAGGAGGGAAGGATGTAACAATCCGGAATTTCAAATTATAATTTTAAATATTTATTGAATTATATAAATATTTATTTGAGGTGTTTATTGTTGAATAAATATTTATTGATGTGATGCTCGTTAATAAATATTTGTAACTAAATTTATTAGATAAATTTCTAAATTAAATTAATTTATAATTCAAAGATTTGTATTATAACATGAGGTGTTATATTGTGATTAATAATTTAAAATGGTATATTAAATTATCAAATAAAATTATAACATGAAATTATAATTTTGTGCTCTTTGATAAAGTGGGAAATATTTATTTAAATTATAGTATTTAACTAATTTATGGAATAATGTTGGATATGAAAATCCAAATAAATAATATGTGATTATAAATTATAAACTAAAGTGTTTATGTAAATAAACCAAAAAGGGTTTAATTTAGTTTTTTGCAAGCAAGGCTTAATATATTAATTCTTTAAAATTTAAAGGGTTTTGCCAAACAAAGCCTTATGGCTTTTGATTTTCTAATTTTTGAATTTAAATAAAATAAATAATATAAATAAAATAATAAATATAATATATTTATAATATATACGTTTATCTTAGTAACTGATGTTACTTATTATGAGTATTAAGACTATATCAGTTTTGTATTATATCATTACGCATATCAGTTGATTTTTTGGCTAAGTTTGAGAGCTTCAGAGAGAATTGAGAGAGAAGCTGTGAGGGAATTGGGAGAATCTTAAGAATTTTTGCAGCAAATTCAATGAGTTTAGCAAGAATTATCCTAGCAAATTGAAGGTATGTTCACAACCTTAGTATTATATATATATATATGGGTTTTACGGCAAAATTGCATGTTCTGTAAATTACATCTCATCGAATTATTGCTAGATAATTGAATAATTGTGGCTACATGCTTATGATGCTAGAGTTATGTTTAAAACAAGAAGTTTGTATGCTAAATTTGTTGACAGTAGGAAGAAAATTTTGACAGTATATGTGTTTCATATGGTTCATGGAAAAGTATCAATTTTATTGGCCAATTCGTATGTAAAACTGTAAATTGACGCTTGTATATGGTAGTTCATTAAGAAACGAGCATAACGTAATTTGAATGGAGTGATTTGGTCAAGTAATGAATTCACAGTGATGATTTTTAGGATAAATGTCAAGAAAATTGAGTTTTGTATGAAAATATGAAATTTGAAGAATTAAACTAGTATACTTGATGTTAAATTGTTCTAATTGGTAAAAAATGTTAACAAACATGTTTACAATAGTTTTGTATCAATTGTGCATGTTGATATTACTGTCTAGTGGGTGAAATTTGTGTTTGTTGGGCTAAAGCTCTGCCATCGCTCATTATCCTTCTCTGCATTGGCAGGCCCTAGCCTTTGTATGGTATGGCAATTTGCGCCCTACCGGTTTAAGATATCGACTTCTAACGTCTGCTGCAGACTTTGTAACTCCATTGTAGCTTGGTTTAAGGTTGTGTTAAGGAGTCAAATATGTAACAAGGAGGTTAATTCAGTAACGTGTCATGTCATTGATGATTTCAACTTTGTAAAAATAATTGTAAGTGATGAACGTGTTATGAGTAAGTTAGTTAGACAATGAATGTTAGTTAAGTATTGTGAGGTTAACAACCCTATTATTATTCGAGGATACTTTACGCTTAGCATTGAAATGTTTGTGCACAATACATTGTATGAAGGGCTGATCCCCCTAAGTACGAGGAGTCCTTATAGTCTTATGACTGTTAAAGTTGGAGTTGAAAGATTACTCGCAACTGTGGACATAGTTCATGATTTTATGACCCTCAGTTAGATATATTCCATATTTTGGATTCCAGTTTTTGATTATCATCGTTAGAGTACTATTCAGTTTTGATGAGCCTATTGTTGGCAGTTATTATTATTATTCTTCTATTGATTCATTGTTATATCAAATGAGAAATTGTTTTGCTCACTCTTACATATTTATATACTCATCACAGCTAAAGTTGAGAAGGTAGATGAGCCTTCAACTAGCAAAGGAAAGGGAAAAATGCACAAGTGATGCAAACTTGTAATTTAATTTATTGTGATGGTCTTTGACTTTTTAATAATGATGTAATGTAATAATTTTATTTCCGCACTTGGATGATGTTTAAAGGTTAGACAACCTGGGATGTTTTTGAATTTAATGATGTAACCCTATTTAAAGGGAGGATTATGGTTTACATATTATTTGTTTGGGTAGACAGTATAAATGTATGGATAGTGAGCACCAAATCTTGTGGGAATGAAGTACCTAGATTTGGGGGTGTCACAGACTTGGTCTTTCTTGGTTGGAAAGTGACTCTCAGTATTTTTTAACATGTTAAGCAAATCAGCAAAACTAATAACTAACTTGCTCATATGAAAAATTCACAACAATTGTGAGGAGTCCGGGAGTGACTGCAAGATCAAATCTTGGCTCAACTCTCCAACCATGACAAAACATTTTTCCCTAATTATTCAATGAAATGGATTATGTTAATGACTTTTGTCTGTACTATAATGGCATTGGTCATTCTAGATCGGAAGAGCTCCTTAGATATCTGATATCTATCAATCATACATTCCTCACCATCAACTACTTGATGTGCAGAATAATAGTAGGAGCATCCATAGTTTCATGCTGACGCTGAAGCTCATTACTCATGGATGCGAGCATGATGCATTGAGCCAACTGTGCATTATCTTGCCACTTTCTAAAAGTAGTAATCTCTTCCTTAGATGCATTGTCTGCAACCATTGCAGGGATAAGTGTATTAAGGACATAAGATAACTTTTCAGCCGTGAGAACTATTCTCAAATTCCTTAACCAATTCGTTTATATCGGTCTAGTTAAATAACATCTAATATGCTCTGCAGTGATAGTAATTTAGACATTCTAAAATTCTATAAATGAATTTGTAATTTAACAATATTATAGCATACATTCATTTTATTAATTACCAAGATAAATTAGGTTTTGTTTTAAATTGGTATCTCTCACTATTTTCTTCAAACTATATTAGCCTCACTTATATAGTTCAGAAAAATCTAATTAAAGATTTTCTAGTGAGAATAAGGATCTCATTTCAAATGTATATAGTCTTGTGTGTGCATAACATACTATATATAAATAAATAGGTAGACAACTCTTGTCAATTACATCAACTTGTAACTCCTTTTATTTTACCTTTTAGATCATAATGGTCAAGTGTGTGCACATCCGAACTAAAATAATCCAAGTTAAGTCATACTTAGCATTTTCATATAAGTGAAGAGAAAACTACAGCCCTTGTGTGTTCACAAAAAAGCCTTATAAACATCATATGTAATAAAGCAACATCTCAAATATTTAATACTTATCTTGTGTGTGCACAACAAACACATATTAAATATTCAATACTCTATCGATTTACCACACTAGAAGGCGACGTTTGATATTCCAAATATCTTTGAACGTTACAACTTAATATATAATTTATTTAAGAGGTTTGTTATTAATTTGTCTCATCTTGTTTAGTGCGCATGCACACACACACACACACATATAGTATAAGCATGCACATATAGAATACTATATTCTACCCGGATTGATTATGAACTTTATTCTAGTTTGGTTTACTAGAGCCACTAAGTGAACCAAAATGTCAAACATATGGTGCAAAATTAAATTTAAATATAACTATTACATTTAAATCACGGGCTCCATTATAAACTGGTTTTCAAGCGCTCATTTTTCCTTGATCTCTAATTCTTCAAAATTTATTCTAACTATTCATATTACAAAAACTATTTATAATAAATAGAAACCTTGATCAACAGTCAAGGGAAGTACATTGGAGAGATAGAATTTACATCAAGAAAAAACTAGAGAAGACAAGGTATGCAAACTCCATTTAATAAAACTCATATATTCATACTTCCAACTAAAATAAAATGCAATCACATTTGTCAATAGTCCATAATCAATCTCATTTATTGTCATACATATTATCATATGCATCAATAAATAACATTCATCTCATGAATAATAAACATTCAATATATACAATGATATCGATTTAATGAGCAATTATAGTCAGCATAAAATCTAATTTTGAATTAAAATAACTCCTTTATTTTAATCAAAATTCAAAATCAAAATAAACTCCTTTATTTTATTTTATCCAATTTTGAATAAAATAAACCGCTTTATTTTTAATCAAATTTCAAATCAAAATAAACTCCTTTATTTTAATTAACAGGAATCTAATTTCAAGTATAAAATAAACTCCTTTATTTTAACTTGAAATTACTAGAAAATTAAAATATGTTGAATCCTATTCTTTATCGTAATTAAACATATTTAATTTAGGAAACATATTTAATCTTATTCCATATGTGAAAAACTCCTTTATTCTAGGAAATATGGAATCCTACTCCATATGTGAATAAACTTCTTTATTCATTCAACATGGAATCCTATTCTAAATCAAAATAATTAAATTTATTTTAAATTAGAATTAATAGAAAAATAATGAATTCAATTTCAATTAAATAAACATTTTATCTTAATTAAAAATCAAATAAATAAAATAAATAAATTTTATTTATTTCTTGGGAACTGGCGTTGCAACGCCGAGAATGAACTGTCTTCAGGCGCTGCGGCACCACGTCGCCATTTTTCAAAAAGAGGGAATCGACGCTGCAGTGCAGTGATTGTACTGCAATCAGGCGTTGCGGCGCCAGTCCCCAGAATCTATTTTTTCAGTTAGCGAATTGTGCAGTTTTTCTCCAAAAATATGATTCTTTGCTAACAATTATGCCCAATAAAATTGTTCTAAACACATATCAACATACATATCGAATCAAAACAATTAATAACTCGCATAATTTTGGTTCTGATACCACTGTTAGGTTTGTAATATCCATGAACATGTAACAAATTACATACATAGAGCGGAAGCGTGAAAAATTAGTTTTAAAATTTTACAAACCATATACTCGAATCATCCTTTATGTGCAAATTAAATAAAAAGAGATGGAGATCAGAGTCATACCATTGTAGAAACTAGCTTCCTTATGTACGAGTTCACCTCTAATTCCTTTCACGTCCTCCTTGAATTCACCGGGTTGGATTCAATCATTTGATCAACGTTAGCCACCCAAGTGTTTGGCCTTTAGAGGCGATCCATCAAGGAAGAACAAGAACTCAATAAGATGGGTGTTTAACAAAACCCTAATTCTATCTCTATATAATATGTAAGTACTCTTCCAACTCTTGGAAGTATCATTCACTTTTGTAACCTTTACTGTAACAATCCAAAATTTCAAATTATAATTTTAAATATTTATTGAATTATATAAATATTTATTTGAGGTGTTTGTTGTAGATTAAATATTTATTGATGTGATGATTGTTAATAAATATTTATGAATCTAAATTTATTAGATATTGTCTAAATTAAATTAATTTATAATTTAGAGAGTTATAACATAACGTGAGATGTTATATTGTTGTGTTGATTTAATAATTTAAATGATATGTTAAATTATTAAATAAAATTGTAATGAAAATTATAATTTGGTGATATTTGTTAAAATGGTATATTTAATTAAAATATAGTATGTGATTAATTTAATTGATTAATGTTGGATATAAAAATCCAAATAAATAAGATGTAATTATAAATTATAAACTAAATGGTTTATTAACATAAATTAAGAGAGTTTAATTTAGTTTTTGCCAAACAATGCTTAAATATATTAAGTCTTTAAATTTTAAAGGGTTTTGCCAAACAAAGCCTTATGGCTTTCAGATTTTTTTGAATTTTAAATAATATAAAAAATATAAATAAAATAAATTAAAATAATAAATATAATAAATTATAATCTATACGTTATTTTGGTAACTGATAATAGTTATTAAGGCCATATCAGTTTTTTGTTTACGCATACTTGTTTGTTCACGTCTGGGGTCTAAAACTAAGCCAAAGAAAGAAAGCGTAGGAATACAGAGACAGAGAGAATTGAGAGAGATTGAAAGTGAAACTTGAGAGAATTGTCTGTAATTGTAAGGAATAGCAAGCTAGTTGAAGGTATGTTCATAATCTTAGTATTACATATACACATATGTTCTGATATGTTTTACGTCATGTATATTATATCCTATGCGAATTCAAATTCTCTTGAATTGTTGTAGAAAACTGAGTTATTGCAATTGTATGTGTTTATAATGACTAGAGTTTGTGTTTAAACAAGAATTTCTATGCTAATTACAGTTAAAAAGTAGGAAATTAATGACAGTATATATATATTTTCTTATATGGCTTATGTAAATATCAATTTTGATGGTCAATTCGTATGCTAAACTGCAAATTAAAGCTTGTGTATGCTAGTTCATTAAGAAACGAAGATAACGTAATTTGAACGAAGCAATTTGGACAAGAATTGTGTTTACAGTGTTGATTTTTGGGAAGGAACTCAAAAAATGGAGTTTTATATGAAATTATGGAATTTGAGGAAATTAAACTAGTATAATTGTTGTTAAATGGTTCTATGTTGAGGAATATGTTGGCAAACATGTTTATGATAGTTTTATATCAATTGTTTGTGTTAATATTACTGTCTAATGGGTGAAATTTGTGTTTATTGGGCTAAAGTCGACTCATCGCTCATAGCCGCCTCTCGCCTCTGTGTCGCACCAAATAGCAATTTACGTTGGTGCTGAAAAAAGCTAGAATACTAAAAAGCTAACTTGTGTATGGCGCAGCTGCGCCATACCCTAATTTGCGACAGTGACTTCTGCATCTGCTGCAGTTATGGGATAGCAACATACCTTGTGTTGGAAGAATGCATATTTTGTTTTGATGTTTTAAAGTAAATGCTCATGATTATATGTAAAGTCCTTCAAGGAATATATGTACAAGGACTTAGTGATAGATCAAAATTGTTAGGTTGATCTTAGTCTTTAATGTTCACTTGTACAGATAAAGATATCAAAAATGTTAGGTTGATCTATGACTAGAAAGAAATATATAGGACTTGAAGAGAATCGTAGTTAATCCAGCTGATCAACAGAATGCAGAAGCTAAGGTAGGATCGTAGAGCTGAGATGATCGTAGTATATCTATCTTGAAGGGCCTCTCCATAAATCGTAGAGTGATCCAGACATTTGCCAAAGCTAACTCAGAAATTGTAGTATGCTCTCGGAAACGTAGAGTCTGCAAGACGAGCAAGCAAAGATCATAGTGTGGAAAGATCGTAACATGAAAACCCTTGAAAGAAATCGTAGTGTTCTATTCAGATTAAGCACAAATATGACAAGACACCACGATATGCATCGTAGAGTATTATCTATCTTGTGTCAGAAGCATCGAGCCCTGTCTTTTGTTTGGAAACAAATTCCAACAAATGTGGAATGGGTTTTGAACGTTGAAGCACTCACCAGTCTCAACGGTACAAAAGAAATCCTTAGTATTGATCAAAAGGAACGTATTCAAGAAGCTAAGAAAAGGACCATTGGGCAGAGGAAAACACCTTTTCAGGTGTTAGGTGAGAAAGCAGTCTGCTGTGTCAGTGGGCCAGATTGTAATTCAGAAGATGTGCAGAAAAGTCTCCATCAAAGCTCAGAAATGTCAAACGCATTTAATGCCTCATCAGATGACTTCAATGGATAGATTTAAAAAGATCACATATATACAGAACACAGACAGATGAGAGAGGTAAGCAAGCATTAAACAAAAATGCACAAGAACACTCAACGCTCAACTCTACGAACTGAGAAAAAGAGAAAGCTTGCTCAGCTACTCAGTTCTCTCGAACAAGTGCTTAATAGCAACTGAGTAGCACTAATCATGATCTCAACAACAACCAATCAACTAAAGTGAGAGTTCCAAGTCTGAAGGACTTGAAGAGTTCTAAGTTAACTATGAAGAACCAAGTCTGCTGGACTTGAAGAGTTCAAGAGTGAACTAAGAAGTGCCTGAATCGGCCGGTCTAGAAGGAATCTGTGAGATTCAAGAAGTGTAACAGACATCCTTAGTGGATTTCCTACTCAAGGAGTAGAAGAGTGGATTAGGAGCTTTAAGTGCTCTGAACCACTTAAAACTGTTGTGTCCATTATAACTGCTATAACTGTCATAACTGCCTCACTCTCATTAATTCAAGATATCTAAAAGAAGGTTTATCAAATACTCTTTCTGCTGTGCATTAATCACCATCATACTAACTAGTTTAAAAGAAAAGTTTTTAATTATCTATTCAACCCACCCCCCTTCTAGATATCTATTGTGCCTCCGGGAACTAACAATTTGTATCAGAGCAGGTTCTATTGTATAGCCTACAAAGCTTGAGTAGATCCAATGGCACACTTACCAAGCGAATCAAAGAGTGGAGGAGGCAGCAAGCCACCTATGTGCAACAAAGACAAATTCGCTAACTGGAAGGTTAGGATGCAAGCTTATGTGGATTCAATAGATGAAGATCTATTTGAAACTGTTCAAAATGGGCCCTACATTCCTACAAAGCTTGCACCAACTACGGACGACCCAAACAGAATACAGATCAAGGTCAAAGAAGAATGGATGAGAAAAGAGAAAGAAAGTCATCCACTTTTGATAAAAAGGCCAAGAACATCTTATTTCAATCCCTAGAAGATGGTCTGTTTGAAAACGTGGTTAACTGCAAAACAACAAAGGAGGTTTGGGAAGCATTACTTATCATGCATGAAGGAACAGAAGAAGTCAGAGAAAATAAACAATCTCTCTTGACTCAGCAATATAAGATGTTTGCTCACGTTCAAGGAGAGAACGTCACTGCCACATACGAGAGATTTAATATTCTGATCCACTCTCTACGAGCCTATGGAAAGATCTATCCAAACAAAGATCTAATCATAAAATTCATGAGAGCCTTGCCAAGCAAGTGGGATGCCAAAACCACTGCCATTAGGGAGTCAAAGAATCTACATAAAATGACTATTCAACAGCTATATGGTAACCTTCTTACATACGAACTGGAACTGACACAACGAGCAGAAACGTTGTCCGAAGGAAGAAAGAAGGACAAAGGTGTTGCGTTCAAAGTAATTGAAAACACCTCCAAAGTCAACACTGAAGTTGATTCTGACTACGATGAAGATAATGATGAGGACTTTGCAATGCTGGTGAAAAGACTAAAAAGATTCATGCGACAAGGCAAAACCAGCAAGCCAAAGAAAGTTAGCAACTACAGTAGCCAAGAGCAAATGAATAACCTATGCTACAATTGCAAGAAACCTGGCCACTTCATTGCCAACTGCAACAAACCTCTCAGAGAAGAATTCAAGAAAAAATCACATGCAAAGAAGGAATATAAAGGCAACAAAAGACCACTGAAAAAGGACAAAGGCCTTGTAGATGGAGGATCGTGGAGTGACTCAAACAATGACTCAACTCCAGAATCTGGAGATGATGAAGATCCTAAAATGGAAAATCTCTACCTAATGGCCAAAAATGCAAGGGACAAACAGAACTCCAACATATATGAAGTAAGTATCGATGAGGTATTTGACTTCAACTCTCCTGATGTAGATATTGATGACCTTTGAACTGCATTACATGGCATAACATCTGATCTGCACCAATACATGAAGTGGTTTAGAGTTCTGTCTAAAGATTATTCACTTCTTCAAAAGGAGAAAGAAAAAGTTCAAGAAGAACGGGAAATAGCCCTTCTCAGTACTAATTCTCTCTCCATGTTTGAAGCTGAGAATAAGTTCTTGAGACAAGCAAATGAGCTCAGTGCACAAAGAGAGTCTAGTCTAACCTCCAAGATTAAGGATCTAGAAAAGACAGTCTCTACATGGAATAAATCCTCTTCATCCATGGACTCCTTAATCTCTAACCAGAGAAGTGTCTCTGATAGAACATGGTTAAGCTTTGGGGAATCTACCTCAGAGTCATGTGTGGAAAAAGCAAAGGAAATTAGCACTAGTAATGCCTCAGGTTTTAGTAGAGGCATTATATTTGTGAAATCCTCACAAAAGGATGAGCCTCATTAAACCCCCGCCAGCTTGATTCAATTTATATTCCCAGGAGTAAGGGATCTCATGCCGGTCTAGGTTTCAGAAAAGAGAAGAGTAATCTAGCTACTACTCATCAACCTCGAAGGATTATAGAGTCCAATAAAATCAACTCTACGAACCAACTAGGAAGGTACAGTAGAAGTAAGATATACTCCTCACAAGTTATGAAACAAGAGAACACATGGAAGAGGAAATATCAGCCTAGCAGAAGAATTACCAATAACCCACAAAAGTCCAAATGGAGGAAGAACTTTCACACACACACAAACATGCATCATATCAAATGTTTTGTGTGCTACAGAGTTGGCCGCAAGGCTACAAAATGTCATTATAATTCCATGCATGTGAGACCCAAAATCAAGCAGATTTGGGTCCCCAAGGGTACTAACATAATAGGACCCATGCAAGTATGGGTACCAAAATGAAGGTTTAATGTTACCTCAGGAAAAGAGCTCCACAAACACAACCTGGTATCTGGACATGGGATGTTCAAGGCACATGACTGGAAACAAAACCCTTCTGTCTAACTACATAGAGAAGGAGGGTCCCTCGGTCATCTTTGGAGACAACAGCTCTGGCAAAACAAGTGGATATGAGTCAATTGGAAATGGTTTAGTATCCTTCAGTAGAGTGGCCTATGTGGAAGGACTACAACACAATCTTCTAAGCATTAGCCAACTCTGTGACAAGGGTCATCAAGTAACATTCCTCAACAATCAATGTCAAGTCCGAGGCCTAAAGACATCCGCTGTGAAACTAACTGGAACAAGAGAAAAAAATGTCTACACAGTAAATCTTGGACAACTGAGCTCAGATGAGACAATATGCTTTCTGGCTAAAGCATCTGAAGAAATGAGCTGGCTATGGCATCGAAGATTATCTCATCTCAACTTCAAAAACATGTCCAAATTAGCTTCAAAAGATCTAGTTGAAGGCCTAACCAAGTTCAACTTCGTTAAAGAAAGGTCGTGCAATGCCTGTCAACTTGGGAAACAGACCAAAAGCACATTCAAGAGCAAAAATGCAAATTCAATTGACAAGCCTCTGCAGTTGCTACACATGGATCTTTTTGGGCCAATTCCAACGACGAGCCTTGGAGGAAAGAGATATTCTCTGGTCGTAGTCGATGATTTCACCAGATTTACATGGGTGTTTTTTCTAACCTCAAAAGATGAGACAAGTTCCCAGCTGATCAAGATGTTCAAACTGGTGATGAACGAGAAAGGAGAGAAAATCAAGGATATAAGGAGTGATCATGGCAGAGAATTTGACTTCTCAGAAATGGACCAGTTCTGCACAGACAATGGCATTAATCACAACTTCTCAGCTCCACAAACTCCTCAACAAAATGGAGTTGCTGAGAGAAAGAACAGGACATTAATAGAGGTTGGAAGGACTCTACTAGTAGCAGCCCATTTGTCTGAGTACTTCTGGGCAGAAGCTGTCAACACTACATGCTATACTCAGAACAGATCACTCAAACACTCTACGATTGAGAAGACTCCTTATGAACTGTGGAAAGGAAGAAAACCAAGTGTCAGCTACTTTAATGTTTTTGGTTGTGCATGCTACATTCTCAACGATGGAAAGCAGTACTTGACAAAGTTTCAACCAAAATCAGACGAAGGAATCTTTCTTGGATATGCCACAGATAGTAAGGCCTACAGAGTGTTCAACAAGAAGACACTGAGTGTTGAAGCCTCAATTCACATCATCTTTGATGAGACAGACTTAAACAAAATAATGCCTCAAGACACTACAACCAACAGTTCAGACACTACGAACGAGGTCGTCGAGCTCAATACTACGATCGTAGTACCAGACAGTGAAATTGTTAAGCAAGGAAATGAGATCGTAGAGAGGCCTATGCCAGACAACGAGCCTCCACACCCAGAAGAAGAAATAGATCTTGAAGATCTAAGACAAGAAGGCATAAGAACTGATGTCCCAACAGGAAGCAGATGGGCAAGAGATCACACTCAAGATCTAATCATTGGAGATCTGAGTGCAAGAGTCAAAACAAGAGCTGCTACCCAAAATGAATGCTTTTATTTAAGCTTCCTATCACAAATGGAACCGAAGAAGATAGAGGATGCTATATGGAAGACTCCAGCTGGATAGAGGCCATGCAAGAAAAACTTAATCAGTTCAAAAGAAGCAAAGTATGGAGACTGGTTCCCAGACCAAAGAATCATCCTGTTGTTGGAACCAAGTGGGTCTTCAGAAATAAGATGGATGAAGACGGAGTCATCACCAGGAATAAGGCAAGACTAGTGGCCAAGGGCCACTCTCAGGAAGAAGGCATTGACTACGATGAGACATTTGCACCTATTGCCAGACTAGAAGCCATCAGAATATTCCTTGCCTTTGCTGCTCACATGAAATTCAAGGTCTTTCAGATGGACGTTAAAAGTGCATTCCTGAATGGTGAACTTCAAGAAGAAGTCTATGTAGAACAACCTCCAGGTTTCATCAATCCATCTCTTTCTAATTATGTCTTTAGATTAGACAAAGCCTTATATGGTCTTAAACAAGCACCTAGAGCATGGTATGAAACACTAACTAGCTTTCTTATTGAAAATGGATTCACTAGAGGTAGAGTAGATACCACACTATTTCTTAGAAAGCATAAAGACAAAGTCCTATTAGTTCAAATATAAGTTGATGATATTATCTTTGGATCTACTGATGAAAAGCTATGCAAGAGATTCTCCAAGCTTATGCAGAACAAGTTTGAAATGAGCATGATGGGTGAGCTAAACTTCTTCCTTGAACTGCAAGTAAAGCAGACTGATAAAGGAATCTTCATCAACCAAGCCAAGTACATTAAAGACTTACTTAAGAAGTATGGCATGGAGTCAGCCTCTCCCATGAAAACCCCAATTGCTCCTGCAACTAAGCTCGACAAAGATGAAAAAGGTAAAAGTATTGATATAACTCAATATAGAGGTATGATAGGCTCTCTTTTATATCTAACTGCCAGTAGACCAGATATAATGTTTACAACATGCATTTGTGCTAGATTACAGACTAGTCCTAAAGAATCTCATTTAACTGTTGTAAAGAGGATTTTTAGGTACCTCAAAGGTACACCCCACTTGGGGCTTTGGTATCCCAAGGAGATCTCATTTGAGCTAACAGGATACACAGATGTGGATTTTCCAGGCTACAAAATTGATAGAAAAAGTACAAGTGGCACCTGTCAATTGCTAGGAAATAGACTTGTGTCCTGGTTTAGCAAGAAGCAAAATTCAAATCTCTACTTCAACCGCAGGTTTAATACATTATTCTTTGGCGGTTGTTGTGCTCATATCTTATGGATGAAAAATCAACTAGCAGATTATGGGTTTGAATTTAAATCCATACATATTCACTGTGATAACACAAGTGCAATTGCCATAACTCATAATCTTGTCATGCATTCTAGGACTAAGCATATAAAAATAAGGTATCACTTCATTAGGGATCATGTGCAAAATGGAACTATATCTTTACAATATATCCCTACTGAAAATCAACTTGCTGATGTTTTTACAAAACCTCTAGTTGAATCCAGATTTAACAAGTTAATAAGTGAGCTAGGCATGCTTAACTTGCAACCATGAAATATGCTCTAGTTTGTACTAACCATGCAGTTTTAAAGGCTATATTTGAAATCATAAACATGATGAAATGAAGTCCATGATCGTAGAGCTAAAATGTCATAAGAGAATGATCGCAGTACAGACTCAACGATAACAGAGCTTCATCAACAAAACCAAAGGAGCACCCTATGATGATCAAGCACAAAACAAAGCAATCTCTTTGATAAGAGTCTTAGGGACAAACCTAACCCTTGATTCATTCAATGAGGTTGTCCCTTCCTGAGCTATCTTAAACCAAGAAGAATGCTAAGTCAAAAGATTCATCACAAGGACTCGGTCAGACTCGACGATTGATATTTAAACTTGACGATCACAGGTCAGACTCAACGATTGCAGCTCAGACATGAAAACTGTCGAATAGACTCAACGATGATAGAACAGACTCGATGACTCCAAGGACCATCTCAATGATCGTAGTCCTCCCGAAGAATATATTAGCTCAGAAGAAGTTAAGGGGCAAATCAGTACAATCCTCCTAAGTCAGAATTCATAGAGCCAAGCAAAACTTGACACTTGTCCCACTAAGAAAAATAGAGAGAGGGAAGTTAAAAGTACAAATTAAAATCATCTTTGTGAAATCTGAAGTTCAAAAGATCATCTCCCTCTTCCTCTCTCAAGTAGAAACCCTAAACTAGAAGAAAGCTCGACCACCACACTTCCTAAGAAGAAAATTAATGGCGGCTTCAACGCCATCTCTCTAGCTGAACTTTGCTTTGACGAGTTTAAAATAAATTGAACCCAAATTTCACAAGACTATATCATTCTTCAGAAGAAGCGGGTCTCAAAGAAGCTTTGGATGCAGACATACTGATCTACCCGGTCGGTAAAGAATTCTATAATAATGTCAGATTTGAAAACAACACCATCAATGCGAAAAGTCGAACGAGAAATCGGACTAAAAGGTTTGAGGACATCAATCTAGCCCTAAGTCTCAAACTCAAGGGTATCCGGTCCATAGATGGCATAGACTTCCATAAGGGACTCAAAGATGCATCACAAGAAATCACCTCTCATCAAAGGATACAAGAAGAAGGAGTTTCCTCAGAGGTATGAATTTCTAGTTGATATTGTTGGAAAATGTATATGTTGAAAGAGCTCTGGTCATGACTCTGTAAATGAGGTGCAACTCAAGCTCATGACTGCCATATGTTATGAAATACAACTTAACTATGGGGATCTATTGCTTGAATGGATTGGGAAGTGGTTAATCAGCTCAAAAAAGACAAAGAGCTCTCAAAAGATGCTCTACGGGCGATTTATAAGCATCATCTTACAGGCTGCTTTGGGTGACTTAATTGAGGACGATGAAGGAGAAGCCATTAATCCAAACCGTAGAATGACTCAGCAACTATTCGAGAACTGGAAAAGGAATCCAACTGAAAATGTGCGAATGATATCTGAATCCAGTGGAAGAACTGGTGAAATAAAAGAATCGAGTCTTTGGGAAATATGTCGGTTATCGAGAACCTCAAGAAGAAGAAGAAGAAGAAGAAGAAGAAGCTAATAAGGAAGAACCCATTGCTTTGATCAAAAAAAGCAAGGGCAAAAGAAAGCTAAAAGCCAGAACTATAGAAGAGCCTCAAGGATCCAATACCGATAAGCCTGTAGAGTCCTCGGACATTGAGACTCTAAGGATCCCAAGAAGGAAGCAACAGCAGGCTGAGGTAGAAGAAGATAGAGCAACCATATCTCAGCTATTGAAGAAGAATAAAATCAGCCACAAGTCCAAAAGGCCATCCATCTCTTCGATCGTAGAGTCTCTACTGATCGTAGAGACCAGACCAAATACATCAAGCAAGGAAGTAGCTGAATCAAACATTCTGGCTAATCAGCAGGATAAAACTAAAGTTCAAGAAAGTCCTAAGGCTGTGGCTCAGCCTAGAGAACCAAAAAGAAAACTGGTCAAGAAATATATTCTTGTCAATGAAGAACTACTAAAGAGGGAAGACAAAGAATTGGTTGCTGAAAAAGAACCAGCAAATGAAAGCCAAAAAGTCAAAGCTCAAACTGAGGGGGAGACACCTGAAGATCTGATACAGAATACACCTGCTGAGGGGGAGATGCCTGAAGCTCCCATCCTAGAAAGTGCTCCAGTTGAGGGGGAGCTATTGATAGTACAAGAAGATGATCAAGTTGAGGGGGAGGCTCATGACATCTCTATGACAGAAAAAGAGGTCCCTGCAAGAAATGAAGAAGAACAAGTGCAAGAACATTATGAGGCCATTGAGATAATGAAAATCTATATTACGCACAAACACTCAAGTATACGTGGTCAACAAGTAATAGAGTGATGAGTAGAGTATCGTCATCCCACACAAATCCCAAAATTCTAATTAGCAAATAATCCTTAACTTACAATTACCAACTCAAATCTTCTATTAACCCTAATTTTATTAAACGAATCAAATCAATAATTTAAATTAACGAAACTAAAATTAAGAATAATTAATCTAACACAAAACAACCACTGAATATCAAAATCAAAATTTCAAACAATTAATGGAGAATTAGACTTATGATTTCACCCTAAGCTTCACTTTGATTTTAACACCTTTATCCCAATTCAACGCACTATCCCAGCTTTATTAATCAAGAACACGAACGTAGTATTAACCACCTCTCGATGCACTAATACCATATTAACATCAATCCACAATTAAGATAGAAATGCTAAAACACCTTAATCAACTAACCCACTATATCTCTATGTGAATTACAATTAAAGAGGGTTGAAGAATAAGTTCTCTATCCGATTACATGCGGTGTCAAGCATATCTCTACCTTAACACTCATCAAGTTTAAGCTACTAACAAAATCCTGAACACATGTTATATCAACTAGGTCTAGATTTGAATATCCTCTCTCGATTCCATCCAACTCCACAAAGAATTGTTGATCAGGCAATTCGTAGATTAAAGCACAAATCAATATAGATAAACTGAAAATAGCTTATTAAATTGGAAATCAAAGTTTACAAAACCATCGATTCACTTAAAGATCCATCACAAGCCTAAAAAGTGAATTGGTTCATAATAAACGAAATAAACACTAAATAAATCAAAGAAATCATTCTTCTAATTACAAATAATAATCTAACACGAAGAATATTGAAAAACACCCTTCACGTAGTCTATAGTTGCAATTATCTTGAAAAACTCCTCGAAATATTCCTCCACACTTGCTATCAAAAACTGAACGTAGATCTTCGTAATATGTCTCTCTCTCTCTCTCTTGAAGTTGCTATTATTTTAGTATATCATGACTAACACATAAGTCCCAACCGAATTCTCTATCAAATAGAGTTATATTGCCATGCAAATAGCTAAAATTCGTGCCCAAGAGGTATTATAAACAAAATAGGACACTCAGCTTTTCCACCCCCACCTTGGGGGGTGTATGTATTGCTATATGAAGTTCCCTAAGCGGCTAGTCTCTTTACTTGCTCAGATGAAGACCCCCCCCTACGGGTGTGTGTAGTTCAATAACGCCTACCTTCTTCAATGGCCATGTCATCGTTAATCGAGTGTAAGACCCCTCAGCCTCGGTTTATAAGTTTTCATGCCCTCTACGGCCTATCTTCTTTTTTAATCGACTATGCCGCTTGCTAACTTGCTTCCAATTATGCTCCATTTGAGTCCCAATCGCACCGAATATCACCAATTGTACGTTGAATGCCACAACCACCATTCTACACATGAAATAACATAAAACAAGTAAAAATGAACATAATCACAAGACTTTAGCAACAAATAAGCATGAATTGGATATTAAATCGCGCATATAAAATACACTCATCAAAATCCCCCAAACTTAAACCGTGTACTAGTCCTCGAGCACAAATCAACTACATGTGCATGCAATGATATGAATATGAATTTACTTATATGCTATCAAATCCAACAATATCGCAAAGATCAAAATTATCTTAACGGCCTCAAATAAAAAAAAGCAACTATACAATATCAACCATCAAAACCAATCTACAATTATGCTTTAATCCTCGAATCTCAAGCCATCATCATCGGTACAAAGTGTGTGTGTGTGCAACATCCATGATAACCGATACATCACCCCAAATTTCAAAGACATAACCAATCTCTTAGAAGGAATCATGCAAGACAAACTTAAAAATTACACAAAAATAGATAGTTCCAACTAAAATCAAGCAATCACAAATCGCAAGGGTTCGCGCGGGGTACTGATGCTTTATTCATACTAATGTTTTATACGGGGGCTTTTTGCTCTTATTTCCCGTTTTATTCATCTTTTTTTTTACACATAGCTATGCAGTGTCTTATTCCCTTAGGCTTTTCAATGCTACCTTAACGATCTTTCAACCAACGACTCCCATACCATTAAGACCTTAGGGCGCTAGGTGTAAAGACAATCTCCTCGGGCTTACTTACTCATGTAACAAAGGCCACAAAACTAGACAAGCATGCCACGGTGTTTATTTATATTATTTTATTTTATTTTATTTTATTTTTTTTAGATATAAATAAAACTTATATACCCCACATAACATTCCCCAAACTTAGGTTCTTGCCTAACTTTAGCCTTAACCGTCCATCCTTGTCATTTTATCACTCACTATAGCATTATCCTTTAGAGACCTTTTAGGTACCAGTTTGAACTTGACCAATCAACACAGATGTTTGTTACTCGTGCTATCCTTTTAAACCAGATTCAAACAAACTCAAGATTCGATTCATAAACGATCATTGTGTCACAGCCTAATACTCAATAATCAGATTTGCTACTTATTTGACAATCACATCATTGGCCCACAAATGATATAAACTACAACATTGATGGACTTACTCAAACACAATATTTACTAACTAATTTTTTTTATATATAGATTGTAAAATGCATTACAATATTTTCTACTATACATTGACAAACATTAACCTAAGCTACTGTGCATGCACCTAAGCTATCATACAATACTAAAATTAAGATGCAATACAGAAATTTAAATAACAATGACAAAAATTAAAAATGAAACCTAAATAAACTAAATGCATGCAAACATGTATTTAAATCCCCCAAACTTAAGTTAGACAATGTCCTCATTGGATGAATAAACAAAATAAGGACACGAGGACTTCCCTTTATCGCTTAAGTCTGAGGAGGTGGTTGTTGCTCTTCATCGGAATCACTCGGAGGGAACCTTGGCATTAGTCCGGGCTGTTGATATGGAAATTGTGCCGCCGGGTTGAAACTTTGAAGAGTTGTGTTCAACGAGGCAAAAAAATGTGTGCATAGAGTCAAACATGTGCTCTTGCCTCATTGCCAATCGGCGCATTTCCCGACGAGTTGCCTTGGTATGCGCATTCAGTTGATTTTGAAAATCAAGGAATTGAGATCTAGATATAGCCTCGGTCCGCAGTATCTACTCATCCCCTTGATCGTTCATTTCTTCATCTTCATCCCCCGATGTCTTTGTAGCATCCATGTTGTCTTCCGACGACGATGGAAAAAGAAACCCAGTCCACGCGGGTGTGATTCGCCTCCCACCCATATGTAATATACTATTATCATTCTTGAATCAAGCAACATGAGTGGCATTTGAGTGGGCTCGCCATCGACCATCTAACTCCTCGCTGACAAAGCACAACCCACATATGAGTGATGGGTGTGGCAAGCCTCCAGAAAAATTCCCACGTAGGCACCGGCGGATGGAGAAGCAAATGATAGCCCCGACATCAATTATAAAATCTTGCACAATGGCGTACAACAGCAACGCCTTCTCTTTGGTGACGTCCGAGGTATGTTGGGACGGAAGCAATTTCGCGCAGAGGAAGGCATACCAAATTTTTCCATACCGGCTAAGGTCCTTGCTATGGAACACGGTGCCTCCCTTTCGACCCTTCATCCATGACGTTCCCGGCTTTATCATCTCCGTGACAATGGCATCAAAATCCGGGTCATAAGTACGGAGATGCTCATACTAGCAGTGGCGAGGCACCCTTAGTTGGTAGTAAGTGTTTATGGCGTCGGCACTGAATGGAACCAACCGTCCTCGCACAAATGCTTGGAATGGTTCTTTGTCCACAGCATTTGCGTAAAACTCCTTGACAATGTTGACAACTGCTGGTTCCGGCTCCTCGGTGAATTTGGTCCATCCCTTTTGGTAAATTTGAGGCATAAGCTCCCCGTCGTTAGGATCCGGTGCCAACCCCCGCTCCGGTGTAAGGGCTTTGGTGAGCATGTAGTCATACCGGTCGGCGGCGACGGCACTTGCAAATTTTCGACGATCGAAGGTGCGGGTTGGTTGGGATGGATGTGAACTCTCCCCCCTTTGGCGTTTGGACGATGCTTGTGAAGCCATATCTCTCCCTATTGCTGAATTTGCCCTAACTTTCTAGGCTCACAACTAAACTCTCTTTTTGCTTTATATAAAGTGTGGTGGGGGAGTTTGTATGATACGTGGTGGTATTTATAGATGGAGAGGAAAGGCTAGCAATGGTGGAGTGAGGACGTGGAGAGGTGGAGAAGAGTAATAGAGTGTTGGGAATATGGGGAAAGTGGGTGGTGGTTATGGAGTAATGAAGTAATGGGGAAGTGTGAAAGTGGGGTGTTATTGGGAAGGAGAGAAGACCAAATAACTGCCCACGTCTGTCTGAATTCCAGGACCCCCACCCCAACGGGGGGTATTGCTCTAGGAAGGCCCGCCTTGCCACAGGCATTGCATTGCACTGATTTTTAGAATCGAGACCCCCCGCCCCTACGGGGTTGTAGTACTTTTAGGGCCCTTTGCCGGGGTATGGTTCTTCGCCAGCTTTCTTTTTTTGCTTCAATGTAGCTCACTTGTGCTTCAATGTACTCGCTTGATGATCCTTTTTCCATCTGCATGACATAAAACCTAAAGATTAGTGAGTTGTTGATGACATGTTATGTTGGGGAGAGATTAACGAGATTTTTATTTTATTCTTTTACCTAGTAATTTAATAAAAACTATGATTAAGCAAATATGAATGGAAAATACGATAAAGAACTAAAAATTGGGTTGCCTCCCAATTAGCGCTTGATTTTAAGTCGTTCAAATTTACTCACTTCCTCGCTTAAGTTGTGGTCGGCCAATGTGATGGCGATCACGTCGCTGTTGGCTTTGCCACCCCCAAAATAATGCTTCAAACGGTGTCCGCTTGACTTTGAATGTTTCGAGTGGATCATTATCAAATTTTCAACCGCACCGTGAGGGAATACCTGCTTGACCGTGAATGGTCCCGACCATCTTGATTTAAGCTTTGTGGGGAACAAACGCAGCCTTGAGTTGAATAATAGTACTGATTGGCCTGGCTCGAATGTTCGACGCAAAATTTTCTGGTCGTGCCATCTTTTGACTTTTTCTTTGTATATTTTGGCATTCTCATAAGCGTGAAGGCGAAATTCTTCGAGTTCATTCAATTGAAGTAATCTTTTCTCTCCTACGGCTTTTTGATCAAAATTGAGTTTTTGCACAGCCCAATATGCCTTATGATGTAGTTCCACCGGTAAGTGACATGCCTTCCCGTACAACAGTTGATATGGTGACATTCCGATTGGCGTCTTATATGCAGTCCGGTAGGCCCATAAAGCATCGTCCAATCTCAGTGACCAATCTTTCCGACTCGAATTCACCACTTTCTCTAATATCTTTTTGACTTCTCTGTTTGATACCTCAGCTTGTCCACTGGTTTGAGGGTGATATGGTGTAGCTATCTTGTGGTTGACCCCATACTTGGCCAAAAGAGTAGTAAAAGATTTATTACAGAAGTGACTACCTTCGTCACTTATAATTGCTCTGGGTGTGCCAAACCTCGTGAAGATGTTCTTTTGAATGAATTTGAGGACCGCCTTGGCATCGTTTGTTAGTAGAGATGCAGCTTCAACCCACTTTGATACGTAGTCCACTGCGAGCAAAATGTATTGATTGTTCAAGGATGAGGGAAATGGTCCCATGAAATCTATACCCCATACATCAAAAATCTCCACTTCCAGAATCGTTTATAAGGGCATCTCATTACGTTTCGAAATGTTGCCCACCCTTTGACACCTATCATATTGTTTGACAAACTGGTGGGCATCTTTGAATAATGTGGGCCAATAAAACCCACATTGCAGCACCTTCGCTGCTGTCCTCTCACTCCCATAATGCCCGCCATACGCCGATGAGTGACACTCATGCAGAATATTCTTCACTTCGCTATATGGGACGCACCGTCGAATCACCTTGTCGGCACACTGCTTGAACGAATATGGATTATCCCACATGTACCATTTCACGTCGTGCAGAAATTTCTTTATTTTTTGTCTTGTGAGGTCAGGTGGTAGAATGTTGGTCACAACAAAATTTGCATAATCGCCATACCACGAAATCTCTGCTAAATCCCAAACAATTGCTCATCCGGGAATGATTCATTGATTTCACATTTGTCGTCTTTTTGTTTCCCGTGGTTTTCCAACCTAGACAAGTGGTCGGCTACTTGATTCTCTGTCCCCTTCCTATCCTTTATTTCTAAATCGAACTCTTGAAGTAGGAGAATCCACCGGATAAGGCGTGGCTTAGCATCCTTTTTCGCTATCAAGTATCGAATTGCTGCATGGTCTGTGTAGACTATCACCTTAGTCCCGATCAAGTAAGCCCAAAATTTGTCAAACGCATATACCACTGCAAGCAATTCCTTTTCTGTGGTGGTGTAGTTCATTTGAGTTTCTGTAAGTGTTTTGCTTGCATAGTATATAGCGTGAAACACCTTGTCTCGACGTTGACCCAAAACAGCCCCAACCGCGAAGTCGCTTGCATCACACATAAGCTTGAATGGCATGTTCCAATCCGGCAACTACTATAACGGGTCAGAGTCAATTTCCTCTTTAATAAGTCAAACGCTGTCTTGCATTCTTCATCAAAGCTGAATTTTGCATCCTTCTCTAAAAGACTGCATAGAGGTTTCACAATTTTAGAGAAGTCCTTTATAAATCTCCTGTAGAACCCAGCATGTCCCAAGAAACTCCTAATACCCTTTACTTAGGTTGGTGGAGGCAATTTTTCAATAGTTTCCAGCTTCACTTTATCAACTTCCAATCCTTGAGTCGATACCTTATGGCCCAAAATTATGCCCTCTTCAACCATGAAGTGGCATTTCTCCCAATTTAGTACGAGATTCGTGTCCTTACATCTTTGCAAAACCATGACCAGATTCTTCAAGCAATTATCAAAGCTATCCCCATAGACCGAAAAGTCATCCATGAAGACCTCAACATTTTTCTCCACCATATCTGAAAAAATGGCCATCATACACCGTTGGAAAGTTGCGGTGCGTCAGCATATCCGAATGACATCCTCCTGAATGCAAATGTGCCGTAAGGGCACGTGAATGTGGTCTTTTCTTGATCCTCCGGAGCGATGACTATTTGGTTGTAGCCCGAATACCCATCCAACAAACAGTAATATTGGTGTCCCGCCAATCTATCTAACATTTGGTCAATAAAGGGCAGCGGGAAATGATCTTTTCGGGTTGCCTTGTTCAATTTTCTGTAATCCATGCAAACCCGCCAACCTGTCACTGTTCTAGTTGGGATTAACTCGTTGTCGTCATTCTGCACCACCGTCATTCCTCCTTTTTTTGGTACGCACTGGACTGGACTAACCCATTTGCTATCGAAAATAGGGTAGATGATGTCTGGCGTCTAACCATTTCAAAATTTCCTTCTTTACCACTTCCTTCATAATTGGATTAAGTTGTCGCTGTTGTTCCACCGTTGGTTTTGCTTCATCTTCCATCAAATTTTTATGCATGCAAAATGAAGGGTTGATTCCCTTTATGCTGTCGATTGTCCACCCAATAGTTGATTTATGTTCCCGAAGCACTCTCAGCAACTTTTCTTCCTGCAATTTGTTAAGTGTAGCTGAAATAATAACAGGTAAAGAATTTAAATTGCCTAAATACGCATACCTGAGGTGCTTAGGAAGTGGCTTAAGTTCTAGCTTTGGTGGCTCTTCTAATGATGGTTTCAGTTTTTCTGTGGTTACCTCCTCTGTGTGCAGTGGTTCAAACGGTGTTCTAAATCTTGGTACTCGTGGCAATGAGTCTAGCAATTGAAGGTAATCCACCAATTCTGGATCGTCGATCTCATTATCTCCCAATAATGTTGTTTTTAACGGATCATTCACCAAACTTTTGCTCATGTCATCACTAATGATTTGCTCAATTAAATCCATTCGAAAACATTCTTCCTCGTCCTTAGGGAATTTCATGGCCTTAAACACATTGAATTTCACTTCTTGATCTTGAACTCTCATAGTGAGTTCTCCCTTTTGTACGTCTATGAGTGTTCTCCTTGTAACCAAAAATGGTCTCCCTAGGATAATTGGGATATTCTTGTCTTCCTCAAAATCCAGAATGATAAAGTCCACGGGGAATATAAACTTATCCACTTTCACTAAGATGTCCTCTACTATGCCTCTCGGATATGTGACTGACATGTCCGTCAACTATAAGGAGATGTTTGTAGGACTTGGTGCAGGCAAACCCAGTTCTAAGTATACTGACAATAGCATAAAGTTGACACTCGCCCCCAAATCACATAAACACTTGCTGAAATGCATCTCCCCGATAGTGCATGGAATAGTAAAGCTCCCCGGGTCCTTGAGTTTTGGTGGTAATTTCTCACTGTAATACCGCACTACACTCCTCTATTAGTGCCACAGTCTCAAAATCTTCCCATTTCTTCTTTCTTGATGTAATCCCTTTCATAAATTTTGCGTAGCTTGGCATTTGTTCTAGGGCCTCCGCAAATGGTATGTTGATTTGAAGTTTCTTGAAAACTTCCAAAAATTTTGAAAATTGCTTGTCTACTTTTTGTTTTTGAATTCTTTCTTTGGAATGGTGGGGAGGATAAATAATTTGGTTCGTTCCTCTGGTTTGTTCTTTTCCATTTGTTTTTCGCTCCTTTGCTTTACCTCACCCATCATATTTTTTGTCTCTCCGTTCAACCTCCTTTGTAACCAAATTTTCGCTCTCTTGACCAACAAGTTTGCTTTCCACTTCTCAACATAATGGCTTGACACTGCTCGTGATTACCCTTAGGATTTTTCTCGGTGTCACTTGGTAGTGTCTCTTGTGGTCTATTATTCAATGCCAACGCCATTTGACCCATCTGATTCTCTAGATTCTTGATCGCCATCTCTTGTGATTTCATAGCCATGGTGTGATTTTTTATAGCCAACTCGGTGGTAGTCATGAATTTTGCCAACACTTCCTCCAGATCGGGTTTTCTTTCTTGATATTGAACTGGTTGTTGCTGATTCTGAAAACCTGGAGGATATGATTGTCGTGAAGCTTGATTTTGCTGATTGTTACTCCATGAGAAATTTTGATGATTCCTATTTCCTTGATTGTATGTGTTCTGATATGTGTTTTGAGGAATTCTGTTGTAATTGCCAATGAATTGCACAGCTGCTGGATTAATTGCACATTGCTCCATTGGGTGCTCTCCCGCACACAACTCGCATATTATTGCCACTTGTTGTACTTGCTGTGTTTGTTGTATTTGTTGTGTTTGTGCTGTTTCCACTGACTCCAACTTCTTTGAAAGTGCAGCTATCTGTGCCTGCATCACTGTCATATTATCTACTTCTAATACCCTAGCTGCCTTCGCCTGTGTCATTCTCGCTTTGTGGGCCACTGATAGTTATTAGCTGACATGGTTTCAATCAACTCGTAGGCTTCCTCGTAACTCTTAGCCATAAATGCTCTGCTCGGTGCTGCATCGATACTTGTCCTGAGATTCCCATGTAGTCCGTTGTAAAAGGTGTTCATTTGTAGCCACTGGGGCAATCCATGATGTGGGCATTTTCTGAGTAGTTCTTTGTATCTCTCCCATGCCTCATATAACGACTCCCCATGTTGCTGTTCAAACATCGTAATCTCGTTCCTCATCTTCGCAGTTTTCGCCGGTGGGAAGAATTTTGCAAGGAATTTCTGAGCTAAATCCTCCCATGTAGTTATCGAACCGGATGGTAAAGAATGTAACCAACTCTTCGCTTTGTCCCGTAAAGAGAATGGGAACAATCGAAGTCTCACCGCTTCATCCGAAACCCCATTAAACCTAAAAGTGTTGCACATTTCTAGAAAGCTGACTAGATGCTCGTTCGGATCGTCATTTGCAAATCCTCCAAATTGAACTGAATTCTGAATCATTTGTATCATCCCAGGCTTAATTTCAAACGTATTTGCTACTATTGTTGGCCTGGTGATGCTTGATTGCAGTTCAGTCACCTTGGGTGTTGCGAAGTCCCTTAACGCTTTCCGATCTTCTGCTGCCATTACTGTTATCTCTTCCTTTTCAGGTGTTTCGAATTCTTGCCTCGTTTCCTTGATCCACTTACTCAACCTCTGAAACCTCTTCTCAATGTCGTCCTCAAAAGGCAGCAAGTCTGGATTTTTAGACCGAGTTTGCATAAACTACTTCCACACCTGAAATAAGAAGCACAAAACAAAAAAAAAATAAAAATGTCTAAGTAAAACTGGATTAATTAAACTGATATTGTAAAAATATTAAGAATTATACTATAGTCCCCGGCAATGGCGCCAAAAACTTGTTGGGTAAAATCTATATACGCACAACACGCAAGTATACGTGGTCAACAAGTAATAGAGTGATGAGTAGAGTATCGTTCCCACAAAGACTAATTAGCAATAACCTTAACTTACAATTACCAGTCTTCTATTAACCCTAATTTTATTAAACGAATCAAATCAATAATTTAAATTAACGAAACTAAAATTAAGAATAATTAATCTAACACAAAACAACCACGAATATCAAAATCTGAAATTTCAAACAATTAATGGAGAATTAGACTTATGATTTCACCCTAAGCTTCACTTTGATTTTAACACCTTTATCCCAATTCAACGCACTATCCCAGTTTATTAATCAAGAACACGAACGTAGTATTAACCACCTCTCGATGCACTAATACCATATTAACATCAATCCACAATTAAGATAGAAATCTGTTAAACACCTTAATCAACTAACCCACTATATCTCTATGTGAATTACAATTGAAGAAGGTTGAAAAATAAGTTCTCTATCCGATTACATGCGGTGTCAAGCATATCTCTACCTTAACACTCATCAAGTTTAAGCTACTGACAAAATCCTGAACACATGCTATATCAACTAGGTCTAGATTTGAATATCCTCTCTCGATTCCATCCAACTCCACAAAGAATTGTTGATCAGGCAATTCATAGATTAAAGCACAAATCAATATAGATAAACTAGAAATAGCTTATTAAATTGGAAATCAAAGTTTACAAAACCATCGATTCACTTAAGGATCCATCACAAGCCTAAAAAGTGAATTAGTTCATAATAAATGAAATAAACACTAAATAAATCAAAGAAATCATTCTTCTAATTACAAATAATAATCTAACACGAAAAATATTGAAAAACACCCTTCACGTAGTCTATAGTTGCAATTATCTTGAAAAACTCCTCGTAATACTCCTCCACACTTGATATCAAAAACTGAACGTAGATCTTCGTAATATGTCTCTCTCTCTCTCTTGAAGTTGTTATTATTTTAGTATATCATGACCAACACATAAGTCCCAGCCTAATTCTCTATCAAATAGAGTTATATTGCCATGCAAATAGCTAAAATTCGTGCCCAAGAGGTATTGCAAACAAAATAGGACACTCAGCTTTTCCACCCCCACCTCTATGAAGGTGTATGTACTATGTAAGTTCATCCTTGACCAAGCTAGTCTCCCCGACTTGCTCAGATGAAGACCCCCCACCTCCGTGAGGTGTGTAGTTCAATAACGCCCCCAAAGGCCATGTCACCGTTAATCGAGTGTAAGACCCCCCCCACATGGCTAAGGGTTTATAAGTTTTCATGCCATTTCTAAATTACCTATCTTCTCGTTAATCGACTATGCTTTGCTTTGCTAACTTGCTTCCAATTATGCTCCATTTGAGTCCCAATCGCACCGAATATCACCAATTGTACGTTGAATGCCACAACCACCATTCTACACATGAAATAACAAATAAAACAAGTAAAATGAATCATGATCACAAGAATTTAGCAACAAATAAGCATGAATTGGAGATTAATCATTCAACCGAGATTAACATCATATATAAAAATAATCTCATCAAGCCTCTAGAAATTTTAGCTACTCACCGAAATACTAAGTCATGTTTTTCATCTTTTTAATCGCATATAAAATTTAATAATCATGACAACAAATCTCCTTGGTTATGTCAACATCAAATAGGGGGAGATTGTTGGAAGAATGCATATTTTGATTTGATGTTTTAAAGTAAATGCTCATGATTATATGTAAAGTCCTTCAAGGAATATATGTACAAGGACTTAGTGATAGATCAAAATTGTTAGGTTGATCTTAGTCTTTAATGTTCACTTGTATAGATAAAGATATCAAAAATGTTAGGTTGATCTATGACTAAAAAGAAATAGATAGCCTTGAAGAGAATCGTAGTCTATCCAGCTGATTAACAGAATGTAGAAGCTAAAGCAGGATCGTAGAGCTGAGATTATAGTAGTGTATCTATCTTGAAGGGCCTCTCCATAAATCGTAGAGTGATCTAGATTGCAATTCAGAAGATGTGCAAAAAAGTCTCCTTCAAAGCTCAGAAATGTCAAACGCATTTAATGCCTCATCAGATGACTTCAATGGATAGATTTAAAAAGATCACGTATATACAGAACACAGACATATGAGAGAGGTAAGCAAGCATTGAACAAAAACGCACAAGAACACTCAATGCTCAACTCTACGAACTGAGAAAAAGAGAAAGTTTGTTCAGCTACTCAGTTCTCTCGAACAAGTGCTTAATATCAACTGAGTAGCACCAATCACGATCTCAACAACAACCAATCAACTGAAGTGAGAGTTCCAAGTCTGAAGGACTTGAAGAGTTCTAAGTGAACTATGAAGAACCAAGTCTGCTTCACTTGAAGAGTTCAAGAGTGAACTAAGAAGTGCCTAGACTGCTGGTCTAGAAGGAATCTGTGAGATTCAAGAAGTGTAACAAACATCCTTAGTGGATTTCCTACTCAAGGAGTAGAAGAGTGGATTAGGAGCTTTAAGTGCTCTGAACCACTTAAAACTGTTGTGTCCAGTATAACTGTTATAACTGCTATAACTTCTATAACTGTTATAACTGCCTCACTTTAATTAATTCAAGATATCTAAAAGAAGGTTTATCAAATACTCTTTCTGTTGTGTATTAATCACCATCATACTAACTAGTTTCAAAGAAAAGTTTTTAATTATCTATTCAACCCCCCCCCCCCCTTCTAGATATCTATTGTGCCTCCGGGAACTAACACCTTGGTCCAATGATGTGTTAGTATGATAAACACGTAACAACAAGGTTAAAATAGAGTTGTGTTATGTAGTTAGTAAATTTAAAGTTTCAAATGATTAGTAAGTAATGAACGTGGCATATTAGACTTAGTGAGCATGATGAATAGTAAACAGGTGTTGTAGAGGTTAACACTTGAAATTTCTGATATTAGTATAGTAGCATAAGACTTGTGCTAAAATGATAAGTTTAGCTAAAAATGTACATGTTATGGTATGTTAGCATATCTAATAGGTATTGTGGTTCTAAACCTATGTGTTGGTGAACGTGAGTTTAATATTATAGCTTACGCTCGAGGCAAGTTTTCTAACTCTATATTTACATTGAGAAGTTTCTAAACTTATCTTTTTACATTGAGCAAGTTCTTTTTCTAAGCATTGATTAAGTAAATTCTTTTATTCTTAATTTTTATTCGAGCAAGCTCTAATTCTAATGTTATCCAAGCAAGTTTTGTATTCTAATCAAGACTGAGTTATTCTAACTTGTTTATAACTAAGCAAGTTTCTTAAGTTATATTTCCTTATAATGGATATAACTCCTTGAACTCTAGTCCCAAATATTGAGCTGTTTGTTTTAAAATTTCTATGCACAAGTTATTATCAAGTTAAGTAAGTTTTCGTTTTAAGTTTGCTATCAGTTATTATATGATCAGTAATTTCATTTCTAATTTTATAAGACCATAGCCTTAGCTTAATATTGTCCAAGCAAGGTACGTTATGATTTTTCGATGTTTATGCTATTAGTTTATTCCTAAAGCATGATCTTAATTTATAATGTCGATTCAGTTATGATTATTCCATAGCATGACGTTATCAATATTGTCTTCAACTAATCCTTAGTTGATGACCGTTGAATTCTAAATTACCCTTGAAATGTATCCAAACCAAACTTACTTTGGTGCGGACTTGTACTCTAAATACTGAGATGAACAACCCTATTATTAGGGGATAATTTACGCTTAGCGTTGAAATGTTTGTGCACAATACATTGTACTAAGGGCTGATCCCCATAAGTACGAGGAGTCCTTATAGTCTTATGACTGTTAAAGTTGGAGTTGAAAGATTACTCGCAATTGTGGACATAGTTCGTGGTCTTATGACCCTCAGATATAGATTCCATATTTTGATTCCAGTCTTTGGTTATCATTGATAGAGTACCATTCAACTTTGATGAGCTTATTCATTGGCAGTTATTATTATCTTGTTGATTCATTGCTATATCTAGTGAGCAATTTTTTTTCTCACTCTTGCATAAATATTATTATTGCAGCTAAAGTTGAGAAGGTAGATGAGCCTTCAACTAGCAAAGGAAAAGGAAAAATGTACAAGTGATGAAGACTTGTAATTTTTATTTATTGTTATGATGATAAACATTTAATTAATGATGTGATGTAATAATTATATTTCTGCACTTATATGATGTTAAGGTTAGACAACCTGGGATATTTTTTGGATTTATTGATGTAACCCTATTTAAAGGGAGGATTTATGATTTAACTTTTATTATATTTGGGTAGATGATATGAATGAATGGATCGTGAATACCAAGTCTTGTGGGAATGAAGTACCTAGATTTGGGGGTGTCACAGGTTGGTGAACAATAGAGATAGTAGCTGAACAATAGACCTCGAGGAGTTACAATAGATAGTAGCTGAACAATAGACCTCGATGGCACAGAAGGACGATGAGATCCAGGATCGAGAGGAACATCTGAATAATGTTGAAGAGAAGTTGTTCCACACTGAAGGAGAGAATGAGCGAATGATGGCAGAGATTGTAGAGTCGAAGAACAAGTTGAAAGATGAATCTATAAAGAGAGTAAGAGCTGAAGACGCGTACAATGAAGCTTATCATCGAGCCAGAATGGAAGAGAGAGACGCACAAGCAAAGAGGATGAAGATGGAAGAGATGAATAACGTATTCAACATCGTGATCAATCGAACTCAAGATCGGGTCATGTGTTATCCAATTCAGTTCGAGACGCTGCCATCGTACATATTAGATCGCCGAACAATGTTCTGAATTATGGACGAGGAGCGTCTTAAGGCTATGCAGCATTTTAATAGAACGTCATAAATGCAATTATTATGTGATTAGTGAGTGAATAAGATGTAAATCCAGGGTATGATATAACCAATGGGATGTGATGATGAAGAAGTAATCCTGCAACTTTGTAGTTCAGGAAAGTAATGTAAATAACAGTGATGCTATTGTTTTGATGTTTTTTTTAAAGATTATGAATGAATAAAAGTTATTGTTTTATTCAAAGTGTTATGTGTTATGTGATAATCTTTTATGATGAGTAACTTAAGTATATAATACTTAAGAGGTTGAATAGAATCTAATGGGTGTATTTTAACAGAAAATACCTCCAAGACGCCAACCACGACAAAGGAACCCTGAGAATAACAACAATGCTGAGGATAATCTAGTTAAACAATTTGTAATGCTATTAACAGGAGCATTACAGAATCAGCCACAGAATCAAGCTACGACATTTAAGGATTTCAAGGCGGTTGGGCCACCAGAATTCCATGGGTCCATGAATCTGGTTGAGGCACAGACCTAGATTATGGAAATAGAGAAGGTCTTTGATGTTGCTAGGGTAGGGGATAATCAGAAGACTTCTTTTGCAACATTCATGTTGAAAGCAGAGGCGAGTTATTGGTGGCAAGCCAAAAAAACCCGAGGAGGTCAAGGGGTAATATCTTGGGAAAGGTTCAAGGAAATATTCTTTGAGACCTATTTCCCAGAAAGTTTGAAGAATCAGATGGAGGTACAGTTTTTGGAACTGAAGCAGGGCACAATGACAGTGTCGGAGTATGCAGCGAAATTCAACGAGTTAGCAAGGTTTGCACCATATCAAGTGATTACGGATGAGCGCAAGGCAAGAAGGTTCGAGCAGGGACTGAAGCCCTGGTTGTACAGTAGAGTTTCCCTGTTTTAGTTAAAGACATTTATAGTAGTGCTTGAGAAGGCGATTCTCGCTGAGAGTAGAGGCGAAGCTGTAACAAAGCACAATCAAGAGCAGAGGAAGAAGAAGAATGAAGGTGAAGTTAAAAATGGTGGTGGTAATGGTGTAAATGGCAATAATAATTTGAAGAGAAAGTGGAATGCAAATGTGGGAGCTAGAAATCAGCAAGGTAACCAGCAAAGGAAGAAGATTGACGCATGTGCTACATGCGGGAAGTTTCACTCAGGTATGTGCTTAAGGGGGAAGCGGGCATGCTTTAACTGTGGCCAGGAGGGTCACATTGCCCTAAATTGCACTCAATCCAAGAAGAATGTGTGCTACACCTGTGGTCGAAGGATCACTTTACTCGCGAGTGCCCAAAGAAGAAAATTGGTGAGATAAATGGAAGTAAGGGGAATGCTAGTGGAGGTGCGCTGACTATTGCTGGGCCAACGTCAACAAATAAGCCCACAACAAGAACCTTCAATATGACGGTGCAGGACGCGGTGCAGTCAAAAGATGGTGTGTTAGGTATTATCCCAATCAATGATATAAATGCATATGTATTATTTGATTCGGGTGCTACTTGTTCATTTATATCTGATGAATTTGCTAAGAAGTTAGAAATATCTAGTAAAGAGCTGAATTTCCCTTTAAACATAGAAATTGCGAATAGGGAAGTGATTCCTGTTAGGCTCATATACAAGAACTATAAGGTGAACATTAAGGGGAATGTTATGAAAGTAGATTTAATCTCAATAAAACTTGGAGAGTTTGATGTTATATTAGGAATGGATTGGTTATTCAATTATGGAGCGATAATTGATTTCCAAAAGAAGTGTTTAAATCTTATGATTCCGTCAAAGGTAGTTTTTCATGCTAGCAAATTGCCTAGACAAATGAAGTGTCTAACGATGATGCAGGCCAAGAAGTTGTTGAGTCAGGGCTGTGTAGGGTATTTAGTTTACATAGTCGATACTCAAAAGAAGGAGAGGGTAAAATTAGAGGAAATACCAGTGGTTAGGGAATTCGGGGATGTGTTTCCGGAAGATTTTCCAAGACTTTTGCCTGACCGAGAGATCAAATTCGTGATCGACTTAGCTCTAGGAACCGCTCCGATATCAAAGGCCCCGTACAGAATGGCTCTGGTAGAGATGAAGGAATTGATGGTGCAACTGCAAGAACTGTTAGATAAGAAGTACATCAGCCGAGCGTATCACCGTGGGGAGCACCAGTATTGTTCGTGAAGAAGAAGGATGGGTCAATGTGTCTTTGCATTGATTATAGAGAATTAAACAAAGTCACTATTAAGACCCCAACTTTTATGAATAAAGAATAATTTTCTCAAAATATATTTTTGAATATTATGGTGTGGATTTGATATAATGTTATAGTTTCTTGTGGTAATATTATTTATAAATTTTGCAAAGTAAGCAAGTGGTTATATAATATTCGATTGGTCCGACAAATTTGACAAGAATATTCGCTTTAAAAAGTTTTCAGGAATATTCAGACGACGACAATCATTTTATGGTGGACCCTACAACGAATAAGTATTATATAATGTAAGTAAGAAAACAACATAATTATCTTTTTATAAAAATAACTATTCATACGACAAAAAATTTTACCGTTAAACCGCTGAACTACCCTAACTACCCGTAGTAAAAGTACAAGAATACGCTGTGGTTGGTTGCATAAGAAGCACACGGTATTGATTATCGATGCTTACGTGAGAAGTCACCATTTATACTCAATTATTGCTACAAAGAATTGCTGCATCATCATATCTCTCATATTATTGATTCAATTATTGTCACAAGATCATCCGTGATATATATGTTATATTATTAAATCAATAATTGAGACGACAAAGTTATTTATATTATTAAATTTCAATATTTACAATGTCTAGAAGTTCTGCAAGGAGAGGTTTGGTCATCTAATCATGCTACCAATAAGGAGAAATCTTTATCTAAAAGCCCCTCTTTCCGGGAACGACTCGGTTGTTAAATATCAGGAGTTATAATATTAATGATGAATAAGTTCGTGTTGATTAAAGATGAATTTGATAGTTCCATTGTGTTGGGAATTATTAGTGTTAGTGGAAATCGACATTTATTTCGATATTAATTGATGTCCTGGGTTATATATTGATAAATCGGGTAATTAATCTGATAAATGAGCAATTAATTGCTATAATTCACATGATTATATAACTATTTGTTCACATGTGTGTACTATTGATTCACATTCATGTACTATTAGGGGAGTTGGTGCAAGATTGATAATACTTGTATGACTAAGTTAAAAATGGAGGTATGATGGAGGTACTATACCGTAATTCATATTTTCACATGATTATAACTATTGATTCACATGATTGAACTATTGATTCACATTATTTACTATTAGGGGAGGTGGTGCAAGTTTGATAATACTTGCAGGACTAAATTAAAAATGAAAGAAAAGTCAAGGTATTAGATCAGTAATATTTTGAGCCCCAAAACGTGCAATTATCGAAACTATATTTTCCTATAAATAGAAGCTCATTCTTCCTTCATTTCTCACCAATTCACTAAAGCTATAGAGCAATTATTATAGAGAGAAATTATAGAGAGAAAGAAGAAGAGAAGTCTGCTACCTCTCTACTCCAAAGATCCAGCTTTTTTCTAAGGTAAGGGGTATTATTTCTTTCAGATTCATGAAGAGAGCTTCATTTATTCCATTCTTCTTTATTATTATGTTGAATAACCTATCTATATGCTAAGTACCGCATACATGGTGAAATTCTTCATTATTCCATTCTTTATTATTATGTTGAATAACCTCTTACGCTAAGCTCTATGCGCGGCAAGTACCGCATACATGGTGAAATTCTTCATTATTCCATTCTTTATTATTCGCTGAATATCCTCGTCTGCGCACGGATTACGCTAGACTTGGTTCCATTCTTTATTATTCTCGTTGAATAACTCCGTCTGCATGCGGTCTATCGCATGCATGGTGAATTTCTTTAATATTCCATTCTTTATTATTCTCGTTGAATATCCTCGTCTGTGCGCGATTACGCTTAGACCGGTTCCATTCTTTATTATTCTCGTTGAATAACCTCGTCTGTGCGCCTATCGCATCGCATGCATGGTGAATTCTTCTCATTATTCCATTCTTTATTATTCTGTTGAATATCCCGTCTCGTGCGGATGACGCGCGCTTACCGTTCCATTCTTTATTATTCTGTTGGAATAACTCGCCTATGTGGATTATCACATGCATGGTGAATGATCCTTCGTATTCATTCCTTATTAAATTGTGGAAATGATCTGCTCTACGTGATTACCGTATGGCGGTGAAAATCCATTTTCGCTTCATATATTCTATGATACTCATTTGGTTAAAGTTTTGGCTTCTATACTCCATGAAATTAGTAGAATATCCTCGATATTTCAAGCTTTCATCCAAAGATCTTTTCATGGAAATATTCTTTTGAGCATTCTTGAATTTTACTCCACAAAGCAAAGATCATGTCGACAATTTGACGTAATTGATTTCAAGATAAATTAACTTATAAATCTTTAAAATTTATTCTTGAACTTGTTTTATTGAATTATTATGTCATTGTCATCATCCTCATGCTTATATTGTGATGAAAGTCATCTTTGGCTTACGTGCATAGATGGACTTGGTATGATTATGACCGTGGATTATTCTTATAATCATGACCGTAATGTTATAAATGATGTGGTAAAAGTCCTCAAGAGCCCTGTAGTGCATCGATGGACGCTTTTTGGTATGATTATGACCAGGATTATTCTAAGATAGTCATGACCATCGATGATTTAATGAATATCCTCGGCCCATAGTGCGTGGATGACTTCGATGATGTGGTTTATTTATTAAGTCGAGTCTCAAATGATAAAAAATTGATGAAAACATTTTAAATCATAGAAGATAGTAGATATCATGCTCTACTCGACTCTTCTAATGGATTGCTTATTCACGCCGCAGCTTAAACTTGATGTCTATTGTATTTTATCGCTTAACATTGTTGAAGACTAATGATAATTTATTCTCGCATTATCTTAGTCATAATATTTCTTATCGGGCTAGTTGAGCTCACCTTTTTTTTCTTTCACTGTTCTCTTCTTGAAAATGAGAACGTAGCCGGACTAGTCTGGGAAACGGAGTGACTATTCCGATGATAGTATTAGTAGTCCCTCACTATATTCTATTAAATAGTGTGACAATAAATGTAATGAGGACTCCATTGAGTGTGGATATTGTCTAGATGACAATATTCTTATTAAAACTCTTAGATTATGTTTTGTCGTATTTTACACGATCGTTGTATAATTAAGTTGTATTTGAATTTTGTACCATGTATTTGGCGACTCAAGATGGGTGATGTATACCTATTTTGGGGGCGCCACAACAGTATCAAAGCTTAGGGATATGATCCCCGGCCGAGATGTGAGACAAGAACTAGGAGGGAGAGACGGGAATTTCTTCGCTAGTATGACCTACCTAAGTTTATTTGGTATTTAATTGGCTCACGTAGTATAGGGATAATATGTGATATGTTAATTAACCCTTGTTTTGTGGTAGATTTGAAAATGGCATCCAAAAATGTTGAGATAAACAATGAAGCACATGAGACCGCTGAGTCACCACAGATTAATGCCCGTGATAATAATGCAACAGAAGACAATAATCCTCATGTAAACAATAACACCGATGAAATGGTGAACGATGGGATGTTCGTGAGGCTTTATGCAATTCATGCAACATCAAAGCGAAAGCGGCTCCCTCGTCCAAAATGCAGTGGAAACACCGACAACTCTCGACGGCCACCGCTAAGCAGCTTCAAGGAGCCGACCACCGAGAGTTTTTTGAGAGCCAAAACCACTTAAGGCGAGACGTGGATAAAGCAGATCAACAAGATATTTGATGTCTTGGGATGCTCCGAGGAGCAAAAGGTTCCTTTTCCACCTTCATGTTATGAGCAGAGGCAGATTATCGTGGGGAATCAGAAAGCGACTCAACCCGCCACACTCAAAATGTCTTGGGAGAAGTTCCAAGAGTTGTTCAATGACAAGTACTTTCCTGAAAGTATTCGCCACATGAAGGAGGTAGAGTTCATCAAGCTTGAGCAAAACAATATGACCGTGGCGCAATACGAAGCTAAGTTTGCCGAGTTGTCTCTCGCTTTATCCCCACTTGGTTGATAATGAGGAGAGAATGACGCGATGTTTCTAAGAGGTTTGAAACCCGAGATACGCCAATACCTTATTTCTCACAAACCGTGTTTGTATTCGATGTTGTGAATAGGGCTCGCTTATTGAGCGCGATAATGAGTCAACCCAACCAAGAGAGAGCAACCGACAAGTCGATAATACCAAAGGGTAGCAAAATCATCGGCTAAGGACAACAAACGTGGAGGGAATCAACATGCCGTAAATGATAATCACTTTGGTGGTAATCATGGCCATGACAATAAGAGTGGACATTTCAAGAAGAGGAGATTCAACAAGGATGGAAAGACGCCAAAGACCAAAGACCTGTTGTTAAGGAAGGAGAACGACCACCCCGGTCAGATATGTTATAAATGTGGAGGGAAGGACACATAAGTCCAAACCGCATGATGCAAACCCAAAGCGTGTTATAATTGTGGAAAAGAAGGTCACCTAGCCCGATTTTTTTGCACCAAAGTCAAGTCCAAATTGGATGGAGGCATCAAAGGGTGTCCCAGCATAAGACAAAACCGTAGTTCAAGGAGAGAGCTTGTCGAAACCTCCCAAAAAGCGAGGAATCCAAACGAGGTGATCACGGTAAAGCTAATCATAAACTCTAGCGAAGTTTATACTTTATTTGATACCTGCCTCTACCCATTCCTTTATTTCTCCTACTTGCGCTCCAACGCTTAAATTTGACTCCGAGAAATTAGACTTTGACTTATCTCGTTGAAACTCCGCTGGGAGAAACCTTCATTACATCCACTATTTATAAGTCTTGTTTGATTCAAATCGAGAACCGCATCGCTACCTCGTCGATCTTATTTCTTTGAAAATACTTGCATTTGATGTGATTTTAGGGGTTGATTGGTTAACTACTCATCATGCTAAAATCGATTATTTTCGTAAGGTTGTTAGCTTTCATATTCCTAACCAACCTATTATGCTAATTCAAGCAACCAAACCACTAAAATCAATCATCGCTATATCAAGTCATAAAGTATTCGCTTTATTGAAAAACAAATGTCAAGCTTTCTTAGCCCATGTCACGATTTAAATAAAGATACGCCGATTTGAATGATATTTCTATTGTTAATAAATTTCCGACGATTTCCCTCAAGAACTTCCCGCCCTACCCCCAGAGCGTGAAATTGAATTTTGTATCGACCTTGAATCCAGACAAAAACCCATTTCCAAAGCCCCATATCGAATGGCTCCTATTGAACTTCGTGAGTTAAAACCCAACTACAGAATTGTTAGACATCGGTTTCATTCGTCCTAGTACGCCTCCTCGGGGTGCTCCTGCTTCTATTCGTGAAGAAGAAAGATGGAAGTATGCGACTTTGTATTGATTATCTGGAGTCAATCATGTCACCATCAAAAATAGGTACCCGCTTGCCTCGCATTGATGACCTGTTTGACCAATCAGCAAGGAGCCAAATTCTTTTCAAAGATCGATCTTCGTTCCGATATCATCAATTGAAGATTAAAACCGATGACATTCCAAAGACTCGCTTTAAACTCCTAAGACGGGCATTATGAATTCCTAGTCATGTCTTTTGATCGACTAATGCTCCGCGCCGCTTTCATGGATATGATGAACCGAGTATTCAAGGAATATTTGATCACTTTGTGGTCGCTTTTTATTGATGACATCCTCATATACTCCAAAACCCGTGAAGACCATGAGCAACACTTGAGGTCGATACTCCAAAAGCTTCGTGAAAAACAAGCTTTATGCCAAGTTGAAGAAATGTGAGTTCGCTTGAGGAAGTTGCATTCCTTGGGCACGTGATATCAAATCATGGAATATCTGTCAACCCAAAGAAAGATCAAGCAATTCAAAGTCGAGCAACCTAAGTCAAGATCAAGTACGAGCTTTCTCGCTTAGTCAAGTTATTATCGAGATTCAGTAAGGGTTTTCTCGAATCGCTACTCCATTAACTCAAATTGACTCAAAAAGATACAAAATTCTATTGAGCGAGGAATGTGAAAAGAGTTTTCAAGAACTCAAGAGGAGACTCATTTCAAAGACTGCTCGACAATACCATCCGCCTCGAGAGGATTTGTCATCTACAAAGTGATGCTTCGTGCAAAGGGTTAGGATGTGTTCTCATGCAACATGGGAAAGTCATAGCCTATGCCTCTAAACAACTCAAAGAATATGAGAGAGAATTATCCTACTCATGATCTAGAGTCAGCAAAGCAGCTTTTTTAAGCTTAAGATTTGGAGGCATTACCGTATGGAGAGAAGGTGGAGATCTATACGGATCATAAAAGCCTCAAATATTTCTTCACTCAAAAGGAACTCAACATGCGGCAAAACGACGATGGCTTGAGTTGTTGAAAGATTATGATCATACCATCCAATACCATCCTCGAAAAGCGAACGTAGTAGTTGATTTATCGAGTAGAAGATCATATGCGGCACGAAAGTGCAATATTGTCAACGCAAAGGCCCATTTTGTATGACTTGGAAAGGATGGAAATAGAGTTAAAGACTCCAGGACCCATGTGATGATGGCGAATATACGAGTGGAACCGACTTTAATCGATAAAGTTAAAGCTGCTCAAACTACGCACTCGAGTCGATGCGTATGAAGAAGAAAGTGCAAGAAGGTGCTATTCCTGAAGCAAGAATCGATGAAGAAGGAATACTTTGAGTCAACTCCAGACTTTGTGTTCCTAACGATTCTAACTTGAAGTATAAAATCATGATGGAGGCGCACAACACACCGTTTGCAATCCATCCTAGGAGTACCAAAATGTATCGTGATCTTCGACATACATTTTGGTGGAGCAATATGAAGAGAGAGAGATAGGGGTTTATCTCAAGGTGTCTAACTTGTCAACGAGTCAAGGCGAGCATCAAGTGCCAAAAGGTCCATTACAACCACTTGAAATTCCAAAATGGAAGTGGGAGCACATTACCATGGATTTCAAGCATCGGTCTTCCCAAGGTTTCTCAAGGCATAGATGCGATTTGGGTCATTGTTGATAGATTGACCAAGTTTGCTCATTTCTTACCGATACGAGAAACTTTTACACTTGAACGTCTTGCTAGTATGTATATAAACGAGATCGTAAGATTGCATGGTATGCCAGTATCCATAGTTTCTGATCGAGACCCAAGATTCACTTCAAGATTTTGGGTTAGTTTGCAAAAAGCTATGGGCACGGATTTACGATTTAGTTCGGCATATCATCCTCAAACGGATGGGCAAATGAAAAGGACTATTCAAACTCTTGAAGATTTATTAAGACTCGTGTCCTCGACTTCAAGGGAAGTTGGGACAAGTTCTTACCATCGGTGGAGTTTTCCTACAAACAATAGTTATCAAGCAAGTATCGGCATGGCTCCATTTGAGGCGCTAGATGGAAGAAAGTGTCGCTTCTCAAAGATGTTGGGATGAGGTGGGTGAAGCAACGTTGTTGGGACCGATTTGGTACGTATGACTACACGGAAAAAGATTCAAACGATCCGACAACGATAAAAAAACCTCACAAGATCGACAAAAGAGTATGCCGATCTTCATCGAAAAGACGTGAATTCAATATCGAGATCATGTGTTGTTACGTGTTGCTCCATGGAAAGGAGTTACAAGATTTGGAAAGAGAGGAAAGCTCAATCCTCGATTCATCGGCCCATTTTTAATCCTCGATCGAGTAGGAATCGTGGCCTATAGACTCGCTTTTACGCCAAGTATGTCTCGTGTTCATAACGCTTTTCACATATCTATGTTACGTAAATATGTGAAAGACCCAACCATATTATCAATTAGAACCAGATTTAGATAGAGGAAGATTTAACGTATGAAGAGTTACCTTTTAAAATCTTGGATAAGAAGGATCATATTCTACGCCCCAAGGTTATACCTCAAGTCAAAGTTTTGTGGAGAAACCACGATGTGGAGGAAATGACCTGGGAGTTAGAATCTGAGATGAAATCAAGATATCCTCACCTCTTCGATATACCAGTACGCACCCTAATTTCGAGGATGAAATTTCATAAGAAGGGAGGTTGTAAGACCCCAACTTTTATGAATAAAGATTAATTTTCTCAAAATATATTTTTGAATATTATGGTGTGGATATAATATAATGTTATAGTTGTGGGTAATATTTACAAATTTTGCAAAAGTAAGCAAGTGGTTATATAATATTCGATTGGTCGGGAATATTCGCTTTAACAGGAATATTCGTATTTACGACACAATCATCAGTGGACCCCACAATGGAAGTATTATCGTAATAAGAAAATGACATAATTATCTTTTATAAAAATAACGGCTAAAGTGTTACCGTTAAAACCGCTGAACTACCCGTAGTAAAAAAAGTACAAAGAATACGCTGGGTCGTTGCATAAGAGCACACCAGATTGATTATCGATGCTTACGTGAGAAGTCACTCATTTATACTCAATTATTGCTACAAGAATTGCCGCATCATATCTCTCTCATATTATTGATTCAATTATTGTCACAAAGATCATCTCGTATAATATGTTATATTATTAAATCAATAATTGAGACGACAAAGTTATTCATATTATTAAATTTCAATATTTACAATGTCTAGAAAGTTCTGCCAAGGAGAGGTTTGGTCATCTAATCATGCGCCAATAAGGAGAAATCCTTATCTGAAAGCCCCTTCTTTCCTCGGGAACGACCGGTTGTTAAATATTGTGAGTTATAATATTAATGATGAATAAGTTCGTGTTGATTAAAGATGAAATTGATAGTTCCATTGTGTTGGGATTATTAGTGTTAGTGGAAATCGACATTTATTTCGATATTAATTGATGTCCTGAAGTTATATTGATAAATCGGGTAATTAATCGATAAAATGAGCAATTAATTGCTATTAATTCACATGCTTATATAACTATTTGTTCACATGTGTGTACTATTGATTCACATTCATGTACTATTAGGGAGTTGGTTGGTGCAAGATTGATAATACTTGCATGACTAAGTTAAAAATGGAGGTATAGATGGAGGTACTATACCGTAATTCATATTTTCACATGATTATAACTATTGATTCACATGATTGAACTATTGATTCACATTATTTACTATTAGGGAGGTGGTGCAAGTTTGATAATACTTGCAGGACTAAATTAAAAATGAAAGAAAAGTTAAGAGGTATTGTATCAGTAATATTTTGAGCCCCAAAACGCAAGTAATTATCGAAACTATATTTTCCTATAAATAGAAGCTCATTCTTCCTTCATTTCTCACCAATTCACTAAAGCTATAGAGCAATTATTATAGAGAGAAATTATAGAGAGAAAGAAGAAGAGAAGTCCGCTACCTCTACTCCAAAGATCCAGCTTTTTTCTAAGGTAAGGGTATTATTTCTTTCATATTCATGAAGAGAGCTTCATTATTCCATTCTTTATTATTATGTTGAATAACTGCCATATAATGCTAAGTACCGCATACATGGTGAAATTCTTCCGTTATTCCATTCTTTATTATTATGTTGAATAACTCGCTTATGCCGTAAGTACCGCATACACGGGTGAAATTCTTCTTCGTTATTCCATTCTTTATTATTCTATTGAATATCCTCGTCTGCGTGCGATTACGCTAGACTTGGTTCCATTCTTTATTATTCTTCGTTGAATAACCTCGTCTGCGCGCTTGATCTTCATCGCATGCATGGTGAATTCTTTGTTATTCCATTCTTTATTATTCTCATTGAATATCCTGTCTGTCGTGCATGCATTACGATTACGCTGTTACCGGTTCCATTCTTTATTATTCTATTGAATAACTCGTCTCGTAATGCGGTATATCGCATGCACGGTGAATTCTTCTCGTTATTCCATTCTTTATTATTATTGTTGAATATCCTGTCTGTGCGGATTACGCGTACCGTTCCATTCTTTATTATTCTTCGTTGAATAACTCGTCTATGTGGATTATCACATGCATGGTGAATGATCCTTCAGATTCATTCCTTATTAAATTGTGGAAATGATCTGCCTACGCGGATTACCGCATGGCGGTGAAAAAATCCATTTGCGCTTTCATATATTCTATGATACTCATTTGGTTAAAGTTTTGGCTTCTATACTCCATGAAATTAGTAGAATATCCTCGATATTTGCGCTTCATCCAAGATCTTTTCATGGAAATATTCTTCCGAGCATTCTTGAATTTTACTCCACAAAGCAAAGATCATGTCGACAATTTGACGTAATTGATTTCAAGATAAATTAACTTATAAATCTTTAAAATTTATTCTTGAACTTGTTTTATTGAATTATTATGTCATTGTCATCATCCTCATGCTTATATTGTGATGAAAGTCATCTTTGCTTACGTGCATGTATGATGGACTTGGTATGATTATGACTAGTGGATTATTCGGTATAATCATGACCTCGTAATGTTATAAATGATGTGGTAAAAGTCCTCAAGAGCCTCAGAGTGTATCGATGGACGCTTTTTGGTATGATTATAACCAGGATTATTCTGGTATAGTCATGACCATTGATGATTTAATGAATATCCTCGGCGTAGAAAGTGTGGATGACTCGATGATGTGGTTTATTTATTGTCGAGTCTCAAATGATAAAAATTGATGAAAACATTTTAAATCATAAAGATAGTAGATATCATGCTCTACTTGACTCTTCTAATGGATTGCTTATTCACCGTAGTTAAACTTGATGTCTATTGTATTTTATCGCTTTAATATTGTTGAAGACTAATGATAATTTATTCGCATTTTATTCGTCATATTATCTTAGTCATAATATTTCATTGTTCGGGCTAGTTGAGCTCACCTTTCTTTCATAGCATTAGTAGTCTCACTATTCTATGAAATGAGAACGATAAATGTAATGAGGACTCCATTGAGTGTGGAATTGTCTAGATGACAATATTCTTATTAAAACTCTTAGATAATAAAGATTAGTAGTCCTCACTATTCTTCATTAAATAGTCCAATGACAATAAATGTAATGAGGACTCAATACTTTTCTTCTTTCTCTCTCTCTCTATAGTTTCTCTCTCTAGAGTTTCGATGAATTAAATCCGAAATAATGAAGGAATGAGCTTCTATTTATAGGAGAATGGACCTAATAGTAACTAATTCATGAAATCAGTCTAGATTGATTTACTTTTAAGCAGACGGTCCATATTGATTTACTATGCAAGATTAATAAAATATTCTAATAAAACAAAATCTTTTAAATAAAATATAATATATTCTATTTATAATATAATAAAACGAATAACTTTATAAAAGTATTACATTTTATATAAAAAAGATTTTACTATGCAAAATACTACTATGTAAATTATATAACACTATGCGTAATAAAATATAATATATTCTAATTATTGTCTAATAAAACAAATAACTTTATAAAAGTATTTTGTTTTATATAAAAAAGATTAGTCTTATCTGAAAACACTATGCGAAGCACTATGCGAATACTATGCATAATAAAATATAATATATTCTAATTATTGTCTAATAAAACAAATAACTTTATAAAAGTATTACATTTTATATAAAAAGATTTTACTATGCAAAACACTATGCATAATAGAATATAATATATTCTAATTATTGTCTAATAAAACAAATAACGTTATAAAAGTATTATGTTTTATATAAAAAGCTTTTCTATTTTATTACATTAATAATACTAATAAAACATAATTTATATATATATATATATATATAAACTTTCATGACTTCATAAAAAGACATCTCAATATATTTAATAACATTTATCATCATTATTATAATTCACAATATTAATCGACTGTGTCGCTCCTGGAAAGAAGGGGCTTTCGATAAGGATTTCTCCTATTGGTAGCAAGATTAGGTGACCAAACCTCTCCTTGGTAGAACTTCTGAGACATCGTTAATATTACAAATAATAATATTAATAACTCTGTCATCTCAATTATTTATTTAATAATATATAAAATATCGACAATAATTGAATCAAATAAC